>OX589616.1:5081523-5418267 GCA_951329385.1 Polia nebulosa
TAGCGCGTGTCAGTGTGAGCAGGGAGCTATGTAGCGCGTGTCAGTGTGAGCAGGGAGCTATGTAGCGCGTGTCAGTGTGAGCAGGGAGCTATGTAGCGCGTGTCAGTATGAGCAGGGAGCTATGTAGCGCGTGTCAGTGTGAGCAGGGAGCTATGTAGCGCGTGTCAGTGTGAGCAGGGAGCTATGTAGCGCGTGTCAGTGTGAGCAGGGAGCTATGTAGCGCGTGTCAGTGTGAGCAGGGAGCTATGTAGCGCGTGTCAGTGTGAGCAGGGAGCTATGTAGCGCGTGTCAGTGTGAGCAGGGAGCTATGTAGCGCGTGTCAGTGTGAGCAGGGAGCTATGTAGCGCGTGTCAGTATGAGCAGGGAGCTATGTAGCGCGTGTCAGTGTGAGCAGGGAGCTATGTAGCGCGTGTCAGTGTGAGCAGTGTCGACGTGGTGTCGCACGCGGCCGCCGTCAAGTGGGTGGTGGACGCGCAGTTCAAGAGCGAGCACCGTGTGCGCGTGCCCGACGACCCCGCACACTGGTCAGTATGAGCAGGGAGCTATGTAGCGCGTGTCAGTGTGAGCAGGGAGCTATGTAGCGCGTGTCAGTGTGAGCAGGGAGCTATGTAGCGCGTGTCAGTATGAGCAGGGAGCTATGTAGCGCGTGTCAGTGTGAGCAGGGAGCTATGTAGCGCGTGTCAGTGTGAGCAGGGAGCTATGTAGCGCGTGTCAGTGTGAGCAGGGAGCTATGTAGCGCGTGTCAGTGTGAGCAGGGAGCTATGTAGCGCGTGTCAGTGTGAGCAGTGTCGACGTGGTGTCGCACGCGGCCGCCGTCAAGTGGGTGGTGGACGCGCAGTTCAAGAGCGAGCACCGTGTGCGCGTGCCCGACGACCCCGCACACTGGTCAGTATGAGCAGGGAGCTATGTAGCGCGTGTCAGTGTGAGCAGGGAGCTATGTAGCGCGTGTCAGTGTGAGCAGGGAGCTATGTAGCGCGTGTCAGTGTGAGCAGGGAGCTATGTAGCGCGTGTCAGTGTGAGCAGGGAGCTATGTAGCGCGTGTCAGTGTGAGCAGGGAGCTATGTAGCGCGTGTCAGTGTGAGCAGGGAGCTATGTAGCGCGTGTCAGTGTGAGCAGGGAGCTATGTAGCGCGTGTCAGTGTGAGCAGGGAGCTATGTAGCGCGTGTCAGTGTGAGCAGGGAGCTATGTAGCGCGTGTCAGTGTGAGCAGGGAGCTATGTAGCGCGTGTCAGTATGAGCAGGGAGCTATGTAGCGCGTGTCAGTGTGAGCAGGGAGCTATGTAGCGCGTGTCAGTGTGAGCAGGGAGCTATGTAGCGCGTGTCAGTGTGAGCAGGGAGCTATGTAGCGCGTGTCAGTGTGAGCAGGGAGCTATGTAGCGCGTGTCAGTGTGAGCAGTGTCGACGTGGTGTCGCACGCGGCCGCCGTCAAGTGGGTGGTGGACGCGCAGTTCAAGAGCGAGCACCGTGTGCGCGTGCCCGACGACCCCGCACACTGGTCAGTATGAGCAGGGAGCTATGTAGCGCGTGTCAGTGTGAGCAGGGAGCTATGTAGCGCGTGTGAGTGTGAGCAGGGAGCTATGTAGCGCGTGTCAGTGTGAGCAGGGAGCTATGTAGCGCGTGTCAGTGTGAGCAGGGAGCTATGTAGCGCGTGTCAGTGTGAGCAGGGAGCTATGTAGCGCGTGTCAGTGTGAGCAGGGAGCTATGTAGCGCGTGTCAGTGTGAGCAGGGAGCTATGTAGCGCGTGTCAGTGTGAGCAGGGAGCTATGTAGCGCGTGTCAGTGTGAGCAGGGAGCTATGTAGCGCGTGTCAGTGTGAGCAGGGAGCTATGTAGCGCGTGTCAGTATGAGCAGGGAGCTATGTAGCGCGTGTCAGTGTGAGCAGGGAGCTATGTAGCGCATGTCAGTGTGAGCAGGGAGCTATGTAGCGCGTGTCAGTGTGAGCAGGGAGCTATGTAGCGCGTGTCAGTGTGAGCAGGGAGCTATGTAGCGCGTGTCAGTGTGAGCAGGGAGCTATGTAGCGCGTGTCAGTGTGAGCAGGGAGCTATGTAGCGCGTGTCAGTGTGAGCAGGGAGCTATGTAGCGCGTGTCAGTATGAGCAGGGAGCTATGTAGCGCGTGTCAGTGTGAGCAGGGAGCTATGTAGCGCGTGTCAGTGTGAGCAGTGTCGACGTGGTGTCGCACGCGGCCGCCGTCAAGTGGGTGGTGGACGCGCAGTTCAAGAGCGAGCACCGTGTGCGCGTGCCCGACGACCCCGCACACTGGTCAGTATGAGCAGGGAGCTATGTAGCGCGTGTCAGTGTGAGCAGGGAGCTATGTAGCGCGTGTCAGTGTGAGCAGGGAGCTATGTAGCGCGTGTCAGTATGAGCAGGGAGCTATGTAGCGCGTGTCAGTGTGAGCAGGGAGCTATGTAGCGCGTGTCAGTGTGAGCAGGGAGCTATGTAGCGCGTGTCAGTGTGAGCAGGGAGCTATGTAGCGCGTGTCAGTGTGAGCAGGGAGCTATGTAGCGCGTGTCAGTGTGAGCAGTGTCGACGTGGTGTCGCACGCGGCCGCCGTCAAGTGGGTGGTGGACGCGCAGTTCAAGAGCGAGCACCGTGTGCGCGTGCCCGACGACCCCGCACACTGGTCAGTATGAGCAGGGAGCTATGTAGCGCGTGTCAGTGTGAGCAGGGAGCTATGTAGCGCGTGTCAGTGTGAGCAGGGAGCTATGTAGCGCGTGTCAGTATGAGCAGGGAGCTATGTAGCGCGTGTCAGTGTGAGCAGGGAGCTATGTAGCGCGTGTCAGTGTGAGCAGGGAGCTATGTAGCGCGTGTCAGTGTGAGCAGGGAGCTATGTAGCGCGTGTCAGTGTGAGCAGGGAGCTATGTAGCGCGTGTCAGTGTGAGCAGGGAGCTATGTAGCGCGTGTCAGTGTGAGCAGGGAGCTATGTAGCGCGTGTCAGTGTGAGCAGGGAGCTATGTAGCGCGTGTCAGTATGAGCAGGGAGCTATGTAGCGCGTGTCAGTGTGAGCAGGGAGCTATGTAGCGCGTGTCAGTGTGAGCAGTGTCGACGTGGTGTCGCACGCGGCCGCCGTCAAGTGGGTGGTGGACGCGCAGTTCAAGAGCGAGCACCGTGTGCGCGTGCCCGACGACCCCGCACACTGGTCAGTATGAGCAGGGAGCTATGTAGCGCGTGTCAGTGTGAGCAGGGAGCTATGTAGCGCGTGTCAGTGTGAGCAGGGAGCTATGTAGCGCGTGTCAGTGTGAGCAGGGCGCTATGTAGCGCGTGTCAGTGTGAGCAGTGTCGACGTGGTGTCGCACGCGGCCGCCGTCAAGTGGGTGGTGGACGCGCAGTTCAAGAGCGAGCACCGTGTGCGCGTGCCCGACGACCCCGCACACTGGTCAGTATGAGCAGGGAGCTATGTAGCGCGTGTCAGTGTGAGCAGGGAGCTATGTAGCGCGTGTCAGTGTGAGCAGGGCGCTATGTAGCGCGTGTCAGTGTGAGCAGTGTCGACGTGGTGTCGCACGCGGCCGCCGTCAAGTGGGTGGTGGACGCGCAGTTCAAGAGCGAGCACCGTGTGCGCGTGCCCGACGACCCCGCACACTGGTCAGTATGAGCAGGGAGCTATGTAGCGCGTGTCAGTGTGAGCAGGGAGCTATGTAGCGCGTGTCAGTGTGAGCAGGGAGCTATGTAGCGCGTGTCAGTATGAGCAGGGAGCTATGTAGCGCGTGTCAGTGTGAGCAGGGAGCTATGTAGCGCGTGTCAGTGTGAGCAGGGAGCTATGTAGCGCGTGTCAGTGTGAGCAGGGAGCTATGTAGCGCGTGTCAGTGTGAGCAGGGAGCTATGTAGCGCGTGTCAGTGTGAGCAGGGAGCTATGTAGCGCGTGTCAGTGTGAGCAGGGAGCTATGTAGCGCGTGTCAGTATGAGCAGGGAGCTATGTAGCGCGTGTCAGTGTGAGCAGGGAGCTATGTAGCGCGTGTCAGTGTGAGCAGGGAGCTATGTAGCGCGTGTCAGTGTGAGCAGGGAGCTATGTAGCGCGTGTCAGTGTGAGCAGGGAGCTATGTAGCGCGTGTCAGTGTGAGCAGGGAGCTATGTAGCGCGTGTCAGTATGAGCAGGGAGCTATGTAGCGCGTGTCAGTGTGAGCAGGGAGCTATGTAGCGCGTGTCAGTGTGAGCAGTGTCGACGTGGTGTCGCACGCGGCCGCCGTCAAGTGGGTGGTGGACGCGCAGTTCAAGAGCGAGCACCGTGTGCGCGTGCCCGACGACCCCGCACACTGGTCAGTATGAGCAGGGAGCTATGTAGCGCGTGTCAGTGTGAGCAGGGAGCTATGTAGCGCGTGTCAGTGTGAGCAGGGAGCTATGTAGCGCGTGTCAGTGTGAGCAGGGAGCTATGTAGCGCGTGTCAGTGTGAGCAGGGAGCTATGTAGCGCGTGTCAGTATGAGCAGGGAGCTATGTAGCGCGTGTCAGTGTGAGCAGGGAGCTATGTAGCGCGTGTCAGTGTGAGCAGGGAGCTATGTAGCGCGTGTCAGTGTGAGCAGGGAGCTATGTAGCGCGTGTCAGTGTGAGCAGGGAGCTATGTAGCGCGTGTCAGTGTGAGCAGTGTCGACGTGGTGTCGCACGCGGCCGCCGTCAAGTGGGTGGTGGACGCGCAGTTCAAGAGCGAGCACCGTGTGCGCGTGCCCGACGACCCCGCACACTGGTCAGTATGAGCAGGGAGCTATGTAGCGCGTGTCAGTGTGAGCAGGGAGCTATGTAGCGCGTGTCAGTGTGAGCAGGGAGCTATGTAGCGCGTGTCAGTATGAGCAGGGAGCTATGTAGCGCGTGTCAGTGTGAGCAGGGAGCTATGTAGCGCGTGTCAGTGTGAGCAGGGAGCTATGTAGCGCGTGTCAGTGTGAGCAGGGAGCTATGTAGCGCGTGTCAGTGTGAGCAGGGAGCTATGTAGCGCGTGTCAGTGTGAGCAGGGAGCTATGTAGCGCGTGTCAGTGTGAGCAGGGAGCTATGTAGCGCGTGTCAGTGTGAGCAGGGAGCTATGTAGCGCGTGTCAGTATGAGCAGGGAGCTATGTAGCGCGTGTCAGTGTGAGCAGGGAGCTATGTAGCGCGTGTCAGTGTGAGCAGTGTCGACGTGGTGTCGCACGCGGCCGCCGTCAAGTGGGTGGTGGACGCGCAGTTCAAGAGCGAGCACCGTGTGCGCGTGCCCGACGACCCCGCACACTGGTCAGTATGAGCAGGGAGCTATGTAGCGCGTGTCAGTGTGAGCAGGGAGCTATGTAGCGCGTGTCAGTGTGAGCAGGGAGCTATGTAGCGCGTGTCAGTGTGAGCAGGGAGCTATGTAGCGCGTGTCAGTGTGAGCAGGGAGCTATGTAGCGCGTGTCAGTATGAGCAGGGAGCTATGTAGCGCGTGTCAGTGTGAGCAGGGAGCTATGTAGCGCGTGTCAGTGTGAGCAGGGAGCTATGTAGCGCGTGTCAGTGTGAGCAGGGAGCTATGTAGCGCGTGTCAGTGTGAGCAGGGAGCTATGTAGCGCGTGTCAGTGTGAGCAGTGTCGACGTGGTGTCGCACGCGGCCGCCGTCAAGTGGGTGGTGGACGCGCAGTTCAAGAGCGAGCACCGTGTGCGCGTGCCCGACGACCCCGCACACTGGTCAGTATGAGCAGGGAGCTATGTAGCGCGTGTCAGTGTGAGCAGGGAGCTATGTAGCGCGTGTCAGTGTGAGCAGGGAGCTATGTAGCGCGTGTCAGTGTGAGCAGGGCGCTATGTAGCGCGTGTCAGTGTGAGCAGTGTCGACGTGGTGTCGCACGCGGCCGCCGTCAAGTGGGTGGTGGACGCGCAGTTCAAGAGCGAGCACCGTGTGCGCGTGCCCGACGACCCCGCACACTGGTCAGTATGAGCAGGGAGCTATGTAGCGCGTGTCAGTGTGAGCAGGGAGCTATGTAGCGCGTGTCAGTGTGAGCAGGGCGCTATGTAGCGCGTGTCAGTGTGAGCAGTGTCGACGTGGTGTCGCACGCGGCCGCCGTCAAGTGGGTGGTGGACGCGCAGTTCAAGAGCGAGCACCGTGTGCGCGTGCCCGACGACCCCGCACACTGGTCAGTATGAGCAGGGAGCTATGTAGCGCGTGTCAGTGTGAGCAGGGAGCTATGTAGCGCGTGTCAGTGTGAGCAGGGCGCTATGTAGCGCGTGTCAGTGTGAGCAGTGTCGACGTGGTGTCGCACGCGGCCGCCGTCAAGTGGGTGGTGGACGCGCAGTTCAAGAGCGAGCACCGTGTGCGCGTGCCCGACGACCCCGCACACTGGTCAGTATGAGCAGGGAGCTATGTAGCGCGTGTCAGTGTGAGCAGGGAGCTATGTAGCGCGTGTCAGTGTGAGCAGGGAGCTATGTAGCGCGTGTCAGTGTGAGCAGGGAGCTATGTAGCGCGTGTCAGTGTGAGCAGGGAGCTATGTAGCGCGTGTCAGTGTGAGCAGGGAGCTATGTAGCGCGTGTCAGTGTGAGCAGGGAGCTATGTAGCGCGTGTCAGTGTGAGTAGGGAGCTATGTAGCGCGTGTCAGTGTGAGCAGGGAGCTATGTAGCGCGTGTCAGTGTGAGCAGGGAGCTATGTAGCGCGTGTCAGTGTGAGCAGGGAGCTATGTAGCGCGTGTCAGTGTGAGCAGGGAGCTATGTAGCGCGTGTCAGTGTGAGTAGGGAGCTATGTAGCGCGTGTCAGTGTGAGCAGGGAGCTATGTAGCGCGTGTCAGTGTGAGCAGGGCGCTATGTAGCGCGTGTCAGTGTGAGCAGTGTCGACGTGGTGTCGCACGCGGCCGCCGTCAAGTGGGTGGTGGACGCGCAGTTCAAGAGCGAGCACCGTGTGCGCGTGCCCGACGACCCCGCACACTGGTCAGTATGAGCAGGGAGCTATGTAGCGCGTGTCAGTGTGAGCAGGGAGCTATGTAGCGCGTGTCAGTGTGAGCAGGGAGCTATGTAGCGCGTGTCAGTGTGAGCAGGGAGCTATGTAGCGCGTGTCAGTGTGAGCAGGGAGCTATGTAGCGCGTGTCAGTGTGAGCAGGGAGCTATGTAGCGCGTGTCAGTGTGAGTAGGGAGCTATGTAGCGCGTGTCAGTGTGAGCAGGGAGCTATGTAGCGCGTGTCAGTGTGAGCAGGGCGCTATGTAGCGCGTGTCAGTGTGAGCAGTGTCGACGTGGTGTCGCACGCGGCCGCCGTCAAGTGGGTGGTGGACGCGCAGTTCAAGAGCGAGCACCGTGTGCGCGTGCCCGACGACCCCGCACACTGGTCAGTATGAGCAGGGAGCTATGTAGCGCGTGTCAGTGTGAGCAGGGAGCTATGTAGCGCGTGTCAGTGTGAGCAGGGAGCTATGTAGCGCGTGTCAGTGTGAGCAGGGAGCTATGTAGCGCGTGTCAGTGTGAGCAGGGAGCTATGTAGCGCGTGTCAGTGTGAGCAGGGAGCTATGTAGCGCGTGTCAGTGTGAGCAGGGAGCTATGTAGCGCGTGTCAGTGTGAGCAGGGCGCTATGTAGCACGTGTCAGTGTGAGCAGGGAGCTATGTAGCGCGTGTCAGTGTGAGCAGGGAGCTATGTAGCGCGTGTCAGTGTGAGCAGGGAGCTATGTAGCGCGTGTCAGTGTGAGCAGGGAGCTATGTAGCGCGTGTCAGTGTGAGCAGGGAGCTATGTAGCGCGTGTCAGTGTGAGCAGGGAGCTATGTAGCGCGTGTCAGTGTGAGCAGGGAGCTATGTAGCGCGTGTCAGTGTGAGCAGGGAGCTATGTAGCGCGTGTCAGTGTGAGCAGGGAGCTATGTAGCGCGTGTCAGTGTGAGCAGGGCGCTATGTAGCGCGTGTCAGTGTGAGCAGTGTCGACGTGGTGTCGCACGCGGCCGCCGTCAAGTGGGTGGTGGACGCGCAGTTCAAGAGCGAGCACCGTGTGCGCGTGCCCGACGACCCCGCACACTGGTCAGTATGAGCAGGGAGCTATGTAGCGCGTGTCAGTGTGAGCAGGGAGCTATGTAGCGCGTGTCAGTGTGAGCAGGGAGCTATGTAGCGCGTGTCAGTGTGAGCAGGGAGCTATGTAGCGCGTGTCAGTGTGAGCAGGGAGCTATGTAGCGCGTGTCAGTGTGAGCAGGGAGCTATGTAGCGCGTGTCAGTGTGAGCAGGGAGCTATGTAGCGCGTGTCAGTGTGAGTAGGGAGCTATGTAGCGCGTGTCAGTGTGAGCAGGGAGCTATGTAGCGCGTGTCAGTGTGAGCAGGGAGCTATGTAGCGCGTGTCAGTGTGAGCAGGGAGCTATGTAGCGCGTGTCAGTGTGAGCAGGGAGCTATGTAGCGCGTGTCAGTGTGAGTAGGGAGCTATGTAGCGCGTGTCAGTGTGAGCAGGGAGCTATGTAGCGCGTGTCAGTGTGAGCAGGGCGCTATGTAGCGCGTGTCAGTGTGAGCAGTGTCGACGTGGTGTCGCACGCGGCCGCCGTCAAGTGGGTGGTGGACGCGCAGTTCAAGAGCGAGCACCGTGTGCGCGTGCCCGACGACCCCGCACACTGGTCAGTATGAGCAGGGAGCTATGTAGCGCGTGTCAGTGTGAGCAGGGAGCTATGTAGCGCGTGTCAGTGTGAGCAGGGAGCTATGTAGCGCGTGTCAGTGTGAGCAGGGAGCTATGTAGCGCGTGTCAGTGTGAGCAGGGAGCTATGTAGCGCGTGTCAGTGTGAGCAGGGAGCTATGTAGCGCGTGTCAGTGTGAGTAGGGAGCTATGTAGCGCGTGTCAGTGTGAGCAGGGAGCTATGTAGCGCGTGTCAGTGTGAGCAGGGCGCTATGTAGCGCGTGTCAGTGTGAGCAGTGTCGACGTGGTGTCGCACGCGGCCGCCGTCAAGTGGGTGGTGGACGCGCAGTTCAAGAGCGAGCACCGTGTGCGCGTGCCCGACGACCCCGCACACTGGTCAGTATGAGCAGGGAGCTATGTAGCGCGTGTCAGTGTGAGCAGGGAGCTATGTAGCGCGTGTCAGTGTGAGCAGGGAGCTATGTAGCGCGTGTCAGTGTGAGCAGGGAGCTATGTAGCGCGTGTCAGTGTGAGCAGGGAGCTATGTAGCGCGTGTCAGTGTGAGCAGGGAGCTATGTAGCGCGTGTCAGTGTGAGCAGGGAGCTATGTAGCGCGTGTCAGTGTGAGCAGGGCGCTATGTAGCACGTGTCAGTGTGAGCAGGGAGCTATGTAGCGCGTGTCAGTGTGAGCAGGGAGCTATGTAGCGCGTGTCAGTGTGAGCAGGGAGCTATGTAGCGCGTGTCAGTGTGAGCAGGGAGCTATGTAGCGCGTGTCAGTGTGAGCAGGGAGCTATGTAGCGCGTGTCAGTGTGAGCAGGGAGCTATGTAGCGCGTGTCAGTGTGAGCAGGGAGCTATGTAGCGCGTGTCAGTGTGAGCAGGGAGCTATGTAGCGCGTGTCAGTGTGAGCAGGGAGCTATGTAGCGCGTGTCAGTGTGAGCAGGGCGCTATGTAGCGCGTGTCAGTGTGAGCAGTGTCGACGTGGTGTCGCACGCGGCCGCCGTCAAGTGGGTGGTGGACGCGCAGTTCAAGAGCGAGCACCGTGTGCGCGTGCCCGACGACCCCGCACACTGGTCAGTATGAGCAGGGAGCTATGTAGCGCGTGTCAGTGTGAGCAGGGAGCTATGTAGCGCGTGTCAGTGTGAGCAGGGAGCTATGTAGCGCGTGTCAGTGTGAGCAGGGAGCTATGTAGCGCGTGTCAGTGTGAGCAGGGAGCTATGTAGCGCGTGTCAGTGTGAGCAGGGAGCTATGTAGCGCGTGTCAGTGTGAGCAGGGCGCTATGTAGCGCGTGTCAGTGTGAGCAGGGAGCTATGTAGCGCGTGTCAGTGTGAGCAGGGAGCTATGTAGCGCGTGTCAGTGTGAGCAGGGAGCTATGTAGCGCGTGTCAGTGTGAGCAGGGAGCTATGTAGCGCGTGTCAGTGTGAGCAGGGAGCTATGTAGCGCGTGTCAGTGTGAGCAGACCAGCAGATCAGTTGATCAGTTTTCATGAAAAATAGTGCTTGCAAGTTAAATATTACGCCGTCTCCGTACATATTTCAAGAAAATCAATTATTTTTCCGACCGATTTACCGATCGTTAGGACTTAGCGATCGCTATCAATGTCGAGACTGCAGGGCCAGGAGTATAATATATTATAGATTACTAGCGACCCGCCCTCCGCACAGGTACAAATTGGTGTTGATTCTGTTATGCACAAACTTAACTTAATTTAGGCTATTGCTATCTTTTTCTCTCTAATAAAACAAGAAAGAGACTGACGTAAATTAGAGCTGTCAAATTTAGTTTGAACTAATATTTCCATACAAATTAAGGGTAGTGTATTTTCCCGAGGGTCCGTAACTCCGCGTGATATTAGAGAGGATTAAATAATATCGCACTACTATCGGTTCAATACGTGTATTAAAATACTTTGACTTTATGAGGCTCACAAAAAACAAAAAAGGTTATCTTAGACCTTATACTACGAGCGGTAACGAAACCATAGCGACTTCTAATTCGACGACAACGCCATCTATCGAGCTAGTGGGTAATTACCCGGTATTAAATTATTATTGATCGCTATGATTCCGTTTGCTCTTTTTTAACCTGAACATACTGCCCACCAAGGACATATTGGCAAATGTCCTTCTTTACCAGCCAGCTTAGTACAAATTTGGTGCCTTGTCGTTGGTGGGAAAACTACAAATAAACACAATAAACACTTAAGTTCTAACACCTTAAATTACAAAAACAATCTTTCTCTAAAACATACAACCATGTTCGAATACAAAAAAAATATACAAAATCTTCTACACTAATTGGTTACAGGTAATATACAAAGTTTAGAGGTTGGTCTCTTTATAGTAGACGATTGGGTGCGTACCGAAACAACCCGAGTAATACCATCAGGCCCTGGATGTTTTTGTTCGATCCTACCCAGCAACCACTTGCCAGGGGGCATACCGTCCTCCTTGATTAATACCACTTCACCAACAGATGGTTCTGGACTTCTATAGTTCCATTTATGACGCTGTAAGAACTGGTGAAGGTAATCGTGCGACCATCGACGCCAGAAATCTTGCATCATCCTCTGATGAAGTTGCCATCGTTGGAGACTATTAACGTTAGCCCTTTCATAATTGTGGTCAGGCGGTAGCACTAATGGCTCCCCCACCAGGAAATGACCTGGAGTTAAGATCACTAATTTGTCCTGATCTTCCACATAAGACAATGGCCTTGAATTGAGGCATGCTTCAATTTGAGCTAACACCGTGGTGATTTCTTCAAATGTCAGCGTTGAGTTTCCAATCACCCGCTTGAGGTGATACTTGGTAGACTTTATACCTGCCTCCCAAAGACCCCCAAAATTTGGTGAGTGAGGAGGTATAAAATGCCACTGTGTGCCATTGTTCGCGAGCTCCTCTGCTAATTCTGTATTACAGCCTGACCTTTCCTCATTAAACAAGTAAAGCAGTTCTCGTGCAGCACCCACAAAATTAGTCCCATTGTCGCTGTGAATATCAGCACAACGACCACGCCTAGCCACAAACCGTTTGAAAGCAGTCAGGAAACCCTTAGTGCTTAACTCACTTACTGCCTCCAAATGCACTGCCCTGGTGGCCATGCATATAAACAAGGCGATGTAGCCTTTGTATGACTTGTTACCGCGACCTTTAGATACTCTGATGTTTATAGGGCCAGCGTAATCTATTCCACTACATAGAAAAGGTTTATTTGGCGTTAGACGAGAATGTGGTAACTGTCCCATAAGTTGTGTACGCGTTTTGGCTGTATATCGGATACACCTCACGCAGCCCCTTACATACTTTCTTGCCAGCAACTTCACTCCCATTATCCAATACTTTGCCCGTAAGTAGGTAATCATCAGTTGAGGACCCCCATGCATGGTTTTATCATGTGCGTCTGCTATCAAAAGATTGGTTAAAAATGAGTTATTTGGTATCAGTATAGGATGTACTCTTTCATAATTTAGCTGCGACATTTCAAGCCGTCCTCCAACTCTGATGATTCCTTTAGAATCCAGAAATATGTTTAATGATTTTAACTTTCCATTATTATTTTCTACCTTGTTGGTTTTCAGCTCTTCCAACTCATTTGTGAATCCTTCTTCTTGACATATCCTTATACACATCTCTGTTGAGTCTTCTAGCTCTTGTTTAGATAAATGTCGTGACCCTGTACCAATCCTAGTCTTCAGGTTTTTTCTTAGGTTCAAAAATCTACGGCAATAAGCTAAAACTCGAATCAATTTCGAAAGCGATGAAAACTTATTCCAAAAGGCAATGTCAAATGTACTCGTATGTACTTTCACTTCTTCTAAGTGTGTAACCAGATGTTTCGGCCTTTTGTACTTAACCTCCTGCTGTCTTAAATAATCCGGACCCTTCCACCATATAGTAGTGGATTCAAGTTCAGCAGGGGACACTCCACGCGAAGCACAGTCTGCGGGATTCTGTTTAGATGACACGTGAGACCAGTAATGTGTGTCTAATATGTTCAAAATATCTGAAACACGATTAGCCACAAAAGTTTTCCAGCGGCTCGGGTGGCCGTTGAGCCAAGCTAGCACCACTTCACTGTCGGTCCATGCATGCCAATCGGTCTTTGGTATGTTCAGCACTTCGCCAACTTCCACCATCAATTTGGCAAGGAGAACTGCACCACAAAGTTCTAATCGTGGAATAGAAACTTGTCTAATGGGGGCCACTTTCGTTTTTGAAGTGACCAAATCCGGCTCGAAGGACCATGTATTTTCCCGAGGGTCCGTAACTCCGCGTGATATTAGAGAGGATTAAATAATATCGCACTACTATCGGTTCAATACATGTATTAAAATACCTTGACTTTATGAGGCTCACAAAAAACAAAAAAGTTATCTTAGACCTTATACTACGAGCGGTAACGAAACCATAGCGACTTCTAATTCGACGACAACGCCATCTATCGAGCTAGTGGGTAATTACCCGGTATTAAATTATTATTGATCGCTATGATTCCGTTTGCTCTTTTTTAACCTGAACAGGTAGGTACACGTAAAAACATGTCGTCTAAAAACACGGCGAAGTGCAAGGCGTAAACTAGTTTGACATCTCTAACTTAGTGCATAGCTATAGCCGTCCTTTTTCGCACTGCCTTTTAGTAAAAGATAGCAATTCTCTAATTTTAGTTAAGATATTGAACAAGAGAATCCGTACCATTATACACCTAAACCTTCCTCATGAATCACTCTGTCCAATAGTGAAAACCGCATGAAAATTTGTTCAGTAGTTTGAGTTTTTCGCGAACAGGATAGACGCGGCGGGGGACTGTTTTAATAACGTAAGACGTTTGGTTATCAGGTCGGTGCAGCACGTCAAGCTGTGGATCCAGTGGGCGGTGCGTCAGTTCAACTTGACCGGCATCAAGCTGTCCGACTGGAATATGACCGGGGAGGAGCTTTGCGCCATCAACAATATGGACTTTAAGTGAGTACCTACCGAGTCAAAGCTTTATTACTGAATACAGTACATCAAACATTCTGCCAATATTGTTCACACAATCACCAATAATATTAAAATTGTAGTTAAAGACTAATGTTAAGCCACATACTGTGAACAACTTAATTGTAATACCAAATGGGACCTGGCACTGTACTTCCTTATACAGGTTATTTTATAATCTAGCTGGGAGTGCAGCACCACACCACCAATTCAGTTGTAGTTTTAGTAGGTACACTTAATTTGTCAAACCTGTAAATTACCATGTCTTATGTACTACAATGCTGTTATGATTAATAAACAATTATTATTATTATTTATTATAATATGCCTAGCCTTTTCCCAACTATCTTGGGGTTGGCTTCCAGTCTAACCGGATGCAGCTGAATACCAGTATTTTACATGGAACGACTGCCTATCTGACCTCCATAACCCAGTCAATACGATATTCCTTGGTAAGACTGGTTGTGGAGACTTTCGGGCTTTTGACGACCCGTAACGTCTGCCAAAGATCCACGATTGACAGCCGGGACCAACGGCTTAACGTGCTTTCCGAGGCACGGAGGAGTCTCGGTATGTAAAGATGGTCACCCATCCATGGACCAACCCCGGCAAGCGTAGCTTAACCTGATGGATCGACCCGTGCGGCTGTTATTACTTTAACCACGATATATTATTTTATTCCAAAAATTATCAAAATTTTCTACCTATCTACTGGTGTATAAATGGAAATCATACCAATTGTGATTTTATCTTTAAATTTTATTATAGTATTTTGATTTAGTTTCTCCCTAATTAGTTAAATTTATTTGTTCGTATACATTTAGTCTGGTAGTCTCGATAGGGCTAACTAGCTCTGCAGCTAATTTCAACTTTAATCGTATTTAATAATAATAGAGCCTAAAATATTGTACCTTTAAAATGGTGCCCAAGATACAGGCTGTGCGTAGTTTGGGACCAACAATACCTCCATATTGTACATTTGAATGATGAAATAAAAGATTTTTACTTTTTTTTTAACCGACTTCAAAAAGGAGGAGGTTATCAATTCGGATGTTTGTTTTTTTATTTTTTATGTATGTTCGGGCATAACTTCTCCATTTATAGACGGATTTCCAAAATTCTTTTTTTGTTCGAAAGAGGTTTGTTCCGAAATGGTCCCATTTAAATTTCATGTAGATCTGACTATGATTTTCGGAGACAGACAACGGAACTCTTCAAAAAATTACAGCAAAACAACCGCGATTGCTGCTATCGCATAAGTATGCATTGTTAACACAATTTCATGAGGAACCACAACTAAAAAGTGAAAAATAAAAACTTTTTTACAAAAAAAAATAAAACCGACTTCCAAAAAAAACAAAAAGTGCAAAATAACTTTAATTTCGGAAGTCGGTGTCAAAAATCGAAGAAATAAAACCAGAAACACCGACTTCCGAAATTAAAGTTATTTTGCACTTTTTGTTTTTTTTGGAAGTCGGTTTTATTTTTTTGTAAAAAAGTTTTTTTGTCGATATGTGCTGAATAGGTACTGTAGGTACATGTATATCGGGTATAAAAAGACAGTTTCCGAAGCCGAAAGCCACATATTCTACCCGTTATTTGGATATTTTTTCACATCTTTCGTTTTATTTTTAACCGACTTCAAAAAGGAGGTTATCATTTTTTTAATGACCGATACTTTTAAATGATAAATGATAAATGATGTTTATTCAGTAAATAGGTTACAAGGAACACTTTTACACGTCAATGTTTTTTGTCAGTTTAAGCTAGATGAGGCCGGTGTTTCCTAGCTGACTACCCTGAGAAGAAACACCGAAACAAACTCAGAGGTCAAAGTCTCTTTTAGTGTTCAAATCCATACAATGTGGACTGGTTAGATCATATGAGAACCATGTACGTTTATGTCTGGGATGAGCTTTATGAAGAAAGCAACAGACGAATTCGAGTGGACCTGTCCAGACAGTGCAAGCATTTGTCAGTCATCGCGAAGCTCAACTCAGAACTCTGAGGTGCTCAACGAACCGACGAACAATACCAAAGTAAGGACATTTGAGTAGGCCGCAAAAAATACTCAAACTGCCAGACAATCATAAAATCTACATGAATATAACGACATACATAGTTCTCGCATTCACATTATTCTATATGAGGACCATGCAGCTTAGTGTCTGTAGTGGTCTTTTGAAGAAAGAACCAAACATATTTGAGTGGACCTGTCCAGTCAGTGCAAGCATTTGTCAATAGTCGAATAGCTCAACTTAAAAACCACTAAGGAGCTCAATGACATGACGAACAATACCAAAGAAAAGACATTTGGGTAGGCCGCAAAAGTACTCAAACTGTCAGACAACGTTGAAAATTACTGTAAAAAGGAGGAGAAAATAATAATAATAACCCACATAGTCCTCACATTTACAATAATTAAGTAATCAAAAAAAAAATAAAAATATAATACTTTACAAAGTAAATATAAAGTAGTTTTATTTTGTTGTAATCAACAAGTTTATTTTTGTTTATTTTCGTTTGTCCTTCTTCTTTCTTAATTTTTCTTTCTTCTCCCTGTTTTCTTTATTTCTTCAGTTACTGAGTTCTGGAGGTAAGACAATCAGTTTCTTGAAATAAATACTGGTACACGTTGGCACTAGTGGGTGGGTTTGAATGGAAGCCAACCCCAATATAATTGGGTAAAACCAGACAGAGTAACTTGGGAACGGACTATCTCAGGTCCAGCCCAGAACAGGTAAAAATGTAATGACGAGAAAGAAGTGATTATATAACCTTTTTACAGTCGGCATAAGTAATGTTACCAATAAGACTTCTGTGTGTTTTAGAGAGAAAGTTCCCTCCGACCCGGGAGACATATTCTGGACACATTTCGAGTTACTCAGAAAGTGCAAATTTATTGGTAAGTAAATATCGATTAACTATACAGCATGTAACAAAAACCCTGTCCGATCCTGAAGGGTATTATTTGGTATCGTACTGCGTACACATATACGTAATCATATAATGGATACGAGATTATTATTTTTCCCAATGGATAAACTCTAAAACTTCAAACAGCGCCATCTATTGGTACAAGAAATATAGATGTCTAAGGATTCGTTCCAATAATCGTCTAAATTTTAATTACAAGCTAATTATTCCACAATTTTATGCATAGGGCAGTATAATAAATAAGAAAATTCAGTTTTTACCATATTTATTAACCGACGAAAAAAAGGAGGAGGTTCTCAATTCGACCGTATACAAAGTTGATACGACAGAGGGGCTTTCCTTTAAACTGCCTATACTAGGTACTATTTTCAAGCTCTGTACCAAAAATCAATTAAATCGGAGCAGTAGTTTAGTCACAAACGATTTTTTAAGTTTTGGCCTCGTTTGAACACGATGTATCTTTCCTAACAGCTGATTATGTCTATACGCACAGGTCATGCACCTTAAAACGATAAATCTGAGTATAACCTACGATACGACGCGTTGTTGCCGTTCTCACGCAAGTCACAAGTACATTTTCGCTATAAGATGGCAATGCAAACAAGGATAATGGGTATAAAGTATGGTATAAAGGGTGGTTGCGTTTTACTCTGAATTGTAAGCTATTTAGTTTGTTTGAAAAAAAAAAAACCTCATTTATTATTATTTTTATTTTTATACCGTATCGAATTAATACTAAACACGTATTATACGTAGTTTAATTTAATGCCCCTCTGTCACATCAACGTTGTATTTTTTTTTTTTTTTTTTTTTTTTTTTTTTTTTTTTTTTTTTTTTTTTTTTTTTTTTTTTTTTTTTTTTTTTTTTGTGTATGTTCAGCCCTCACTCCGTCATTTATGAACCGATGTTGATTATTCTTTTTTTGTTAGATAGGGTATACCTCAAGGGTGGTCCCATGTCAAGGAAGTCAGGCTCTGATAGTGGAAACCTGATAAAATTGAGAGAAAACCTCGAAAATTGTGGGCACGTTTAGCGTTTCTGTATGTATGTTCGGCCCTCACTCCGTTATTTATGAACCGATTTTGATTATTCTTTTTTTGTTAGATAGGGTATATCTCAAGGGTGGTCTCATGTCAAGGAAGTCAGGATGTGACACTGGAATCCTGATAAAATTGAGAGAAAACCACGAAAATTGTGGATACGTTTAGCGTTTCTATATGTATGTTCGGCCCTCACTCCGTTATTTATGAACCGATTTTGATGATTCTACTTTTCTTAGATAGGGTATACCTCAAGGGTGGTCCCATGTCAAGGACATTAGGATCTGATCATGGGATCCTGAAAAAATTGAGAGAGAACCTCAAAAATTGGGCACGAATATTGTTTCTGTTTACTTTTCATAACTTAATCAGGTATCTGCCGCGACACCTCGCGGCTCGGCAGACAGAGCTCCGACAGGATTTCATGGTGACATGGAGAGAGCGACTTTCACAACCCAGCGCTGGGCATGCCACCATCGCGGCGGTAGTGCCCCTCTTTGAGGAGTGGCTGGAGAGGCGCCATGGCGCCCTCACCTTCCGCCTGACGCAGGTCCTCACCGGACATGGCTGTTTCGGGAGGTACCTGTGTCGGATCAAGGCGGAGGTGACCCCTAGGTGTTTCCACTGCGAGGATCGCCCAGAGGACACGGTGGAGCATACGGTGGAGGTTTGCCCCGCTTGGGCAGAGCACCGCCGTGTCCTCGTGGATGCGATAGGCGGCAGCGACCTCTCGCGCCGTGCCCTGGTTCAGGCCATGGTACGGAGCGAGAGGGAATGGGAAGCCGTCTCCTCCTTCTGCGAAGCAGTAATGCTCGCGAAGAGGGAGGCGGCATACGTTAGGGAGACTCAACAACAGCCGAGTCGCCCTAGCGCCCTCAGCCGCAACCGCCGCAGGAGACGCCAGGGGCCGCGAGACGATCTCCGGCCATCGTAGACCCGGGCCTGCGGACGGCGAGTAGTGGATAACTCGCCGCCCGATCAGCACCGGGCCCGAGAGTCGACGGCGCGTAGTGTTCCACGCGCGCCTCAAAGAGTTGTCAGCAAAGGACGGGGCCTGCCACGGCCAATGCCTGCCCGGGGGTTGAGGATAAATTCGAAAGAGTTACCTCGCCCCTGGGCACGTAGGGCAGGGAGGAACAGGGGTGGGTTTTAGTCAGTAAGAGTCTGACACGCCCTTCCGCTCCACCCTAGAGCGGAAGAAGTCATAAGATGATTTCCCACCCCCATAAAAAAAAATCAGGTATTTGCATTTAGGAATCATCACATCCTGAAACTGAGCTGATGATGGAAACCATACCATTCCTACACAATATAAGTTAGATATCAAACTCGTTTTAGTGACAAATACCACATAATATGCTTTGAAAAAAGACGTCTTTACAATATTGGAGGTAACCTCAACTGGTCAATATCCTGGAAACTTCATGGAAGAATGGTTACATCATCAGCTCAGTGGCAAGAGGAATTATGGAGGATTAGAAATTAGCCTCAGAGTGTTAAAAGATGATGCGAGCCACAAAAAATCATAAAATAAAAAACTTTTTAACAAAAAAATTAACCGACGAAAAAGAACTAAAAAGCAAAAAATAAATAAACCTTTTAAAGTCTTGAGTAATGAGCATATTTATCTACATAAAATATCAAATTTTATATAAACTAATTTTGAGTCGGCGCCAATTATTAAAATGATTAATTACCTACCTACAGCCTTCTTCATTTGTAAGTACTTATAAAATTTAGATATTTAATAATCAGATTGTTGTTTGGCGCCGACTCAAAATTAGTTTATATAAAATTTGATATTTTATGTAGATAAATATGCTCATTACTCAAGACTTTAAAAGGTTTATTTATTTTTTGCTTTTTAGTTCTTTTTCGTCGGTTAATTTTTTTGTTAAAAAGTTTTTTGCAAAATATTAATATTACTTAGACTTCAATTAAGAAACCGATGCTTATTACGCCATCTATTGACATTTATTTGAACTAAATTTTCTTTGTTCGAGATGGGACCCCGTCCCAACCATGTTAAACTAGGAATACGCCTTTATTGGATAGGACAGGGTTCTTGTTACATGCTGTACATGTTGAACTTAGAAGTTTATACTAGCTTTTGACATCGGCATCGCTTGCGAAAAAGGCGGTAATCGTCTCAGGGGAATGTGCTAGTCACCGGAGAGTTTTTGAAAGAGTCGCCGCCGCCCTAAAACGCACAGGCAAACTGAAGGAACACTGGTGGGTTTTTATCTGGGTGTAACACGTCCTCCCAGAGCGGGAGAAGTAATTTGATGACTTCCCACCTTGAAAAAAAAAAAAACTTGAGAGGTGTCAAGGGACACCCGGATGGAACGAAGTTCCTTTCGATTAATTAGTGAAGGAATTGTAATATAATTTTTTTTTTTTTTAATTTATAATATTTTTTTTATTATTAACTACGCACACACGCACGCACGTAAGAAGTTATACTTCATCATCTCATCTCATCTAATCTCATCTCATCGCAGCTCAGCTCAGCTCAGATCAGCTAAGCTCAGCTCAGCTCAGCTCAGCTCAACTCTACTCTTTAGCAATAACAACAACTATAACAATAATGCTTGATCTGCTTGCAAACTTTGTACCTACCCACCAAAAATACAAGAAGTTTTTATTAGATTGTTTTTCCAAAACAATCTTTTTGGATGGACAGCCTCATTAGTGTCGTGACAACTTTTCGTAAGAATTTTTTCCGTCTAGCCCCCTTTCACAACGCGCGATAAGGAACTTCGTTCCAAAAAAAAAAACAGAACGTGCTACCGGGATAAAAAGTATCTATGTCCTTATCTAAGTTCCGTGTTCCAAATTTCATGTTTTTTTTTTTGATTACTTAATTATTGTAATTTTCTATTTTTTCTTAGAGAAAGTTGTTCATTTCCATGGGCAGAACCAGTTCTTAAAATATGACCACACCTTTCCGGTACACCCTGTATAACATAATGTGAATGCGAGAACTATGTATGTATGTATTCATGTAAATTTTTATGATTGTCTGGCAGTTTGAGTATGTCCTTTCTTTGGTATTGTTCGTCGGTTCGTTGAGTTCTCAAAGTTCTGCGTTGAGCTTCACGATAACTGACAAATTCTTGCATAGTCTGGACAAGTCCACTCGAATTTGCGTGTTGCTTTCCTCAAAAGCTCATCCCAGACATAAACGTACTCGTACATGGTTCTCATATGATTTGACCAGTACATATTGTATGGATTTGAACTCTTTAAAAGAGATTTTGACCTCTTTTTTTTGTGGGGTGGGAAGTCATCCAATGGCTCTAGGGTGGAGCGGAAGGGCGTGTCAGACTCTAACTGACTAAAACCCACCACTGTTCCTTCCCTGCCCTGAATGCCCAGGGGCGAGGCAACTCGGTTTCGAATTTATCCTCAACCCCTGGGCAGGCATCGGCCATGACGAGCCCCGTCATGAATGTTTTTTTTTTTTTTTGTGGGGTGGGAAATCATCTTATGACTTTTTCCGCTCTAGGGTGGAGCGGAAGGGCGTGTCAGACTCTTACTGACTAAAACCCACCCCTGTTCCTCCCTGCCCTACGTGCCCAGGGGCGAGGTAACTCTTTCGAATTTGTCTTCAACCCCCGGGCAGCCATTGGCCGTGGCAGGCCCCGTCCTTTTGCTGACAACTCTTGTTCGGCGCGCGTGGAACACTACGGGCCGTCGACTCTCGGGCCTGGTGCTGATCGGACGGCGAGCTACCCATTACTCGCCGTCCGCAGGTCCGGGTAGACTTTGACCTCTGAGTTTGTTTCGGTGTTTCTTGTCAGGGTAGTCAGCTAGGAAACACCGGCCTCATCTAGCTAAAACTGACAAAAAAAATGTTGACTTGTAAAATTGGTGTACCTACCTACAAAAATTAAATCATTTATCATTTATCATGCAAATCCGTTCAGACGCTGAGGCTTGAATCTCTTTCACATTTCTGTTATGAGTAGGATCGTACTGCCTTGTTGGCGTATTTTTGCAAGAGTGATTGCTGAGCAAAATAATACCCCGACCATAACCCGACTAAGGCAAGATATTATTGAGTTATTATCTTTCTATAAGGCATAGCACAGAGGTATAGTACAGTCCTGGTGATGGTCTCGGGAGTGTGATGGATGCGTGACGCACAGGACCGGTCGTTATGGCGACACTTGGGCGAGGCCCATGTCCAGCAGTGGACGTCTTTCGGCTGAAATGATGATGATGATGAGCCTAGTCTTAACTTCGCTTCACCTATAAACATGAGACCAGCCAGATGTGGGTGTACTATTATAGGGACCTGGAGCACCTTCTCTTAGTGCAAAGTCCCTGGAGATTCCTTGTACGTGTCTGGGGGCTGTCGTACTCGCTGGCAGCGCGAGAGTGTGGTGTGCGAGAGTGACTGCTTATGTGTGTAGTGTTATAAAAGAAAGAGGGATGTCGAACTAATACGTTATATTGAATAATAAAAATAATACAAGTGCCCTCTTCAAGCGGGCTAGGAGAAGTCTAGTCAAAAACAAAAGTCTTCCTTATTCTTCTTAATTTTCAATCGGCGTTCCAAACTTCCAACGTGCCAGTCTCCACCATAAGGTCGCCAACATAAGGTCGTCACACTATACACTTCTGCCGACCGCTGTAGGCAAAACTCGTGCGGGGTTATGTTTGAACTGCTATATTATGTTGACAGCGGTGATCCAGAGTGACGAACAGCCGGTGAAGGACCCTCTGGAAGTCCCGCAGTCTGCCATAAAGAAGAAGCCTAAACAAGTAAGTGAAACTTAGTAATAATTTTACGATCGTTTGGGAAGAGCTCTTGGCTAAAGTAATAACAGCCGCACGGGTCGATCCATCAGGCAGCTACGCTTGCCGGGGTTGGTCCATGGATGGGTGACCATCTTTACATACCGGGACTCCTCCGTGCCTCAGAAAGGACGTTGAGCCGTTGGTCCTGGCTGTCAATCGTGGATCTTTGACAGTCGTTACACTCGTCAGAAGCCCGAAAGTCTGGCAACCAGTCTTACCAAGGCGTATCGTATTATCCAGTAACTGAGTTGTGGAGGTCAGATCGGCAGTCGCTCCGTGTAAAATACTGGTACTCGGCTACATCCGGTTAGATTGTAAACTGACTCGCAACATCGTTGGGAAAAGGCGAACAACATTATTATCACTTGAAAGCGCCAAGGTAGCCCGTGAAACCAAATTTTCTTACGTTTTTTGCAATTTGCAGGTTAGGTTGTATCTTGGTCAAAATATGATTCGCGGCCGTAGGAAGTATGTATTTATATAGGGTGACTGGTAATTAGTGACCGATACTTAAACACGTAATTGTACTCATGATTACAAACAACTTTCCCGAAGAAACTTTTTTTTTATATAAGTACGTATTCACTTTTTTCACAATAACAACAGTTTGAAATTCTTGCGCGCGTGAGGGCAGTGACCGCCGCGATCAGCTGTTAGCACTGAGGCAAAGAGAGTGCGGGCGGCGGGGGAGCGTGAGACGCTACTACTAGTACATTTGCCCTTTCCCGAGGTCAGACTATCGGCTGATAAATCGTGCCTCATTGCTCTCGCGCGCGCGCGTATTTCAAACTGTTGTTATTGTGATAAAAGTGAATAAGTATAAAAAAAGTTTCTTTGGGAAAGTTGTTTATAATCATGAGTACAATCATGTGTTTAAGTATCGGTCACTAATTACCAGTCACCCTATATAATTGTTATCATCAATACGACTTCTAGTTAGAACTGATGCCAAATGTAGAATTTCATGAAATCATGTCATTTGGCATCAATTCTAACTGAGAGAGTTGTATGGATGATTTTAATGATTACAGTTCTGTAAATACGTACTTGCTACGACCGCGAATCATATTTTGACCAAGATACAACCTGACACTGACCTGCAAATTTCAAAAAATGTAAGAAAATTTGAATTTCGCTGGCTATCCTGGCGCTTCCACCTTTAAGTAAAGTATGTTTTATAGATCTCAGCCAAAACGTATTGTTTGCAGGTAGTAATCCGGCCGACAGAAGAAGACTGGTCTTCATATGTGACGTCTCGCAACGGTAACAACGGTCAGATCCAGCTGTGGCAATTCTTACTGGAGCTGCTGACCAGTGCAGAGTACTTTGATGTCATCCGGTGGCACGGTGAGCGAGAGTGATCAGTTTGTTAACAACAACGGTCAGATCCAGCTGTGACTGGCAACGGTTTATGTTACGAGCGAGCGTATCGAGCTGACAATAGACACTATATACGTGAACACTCAGACAACGAACAAGCGAAGCGAGCTCACAGTGTACACCGCTTATGCGCTTACTCAAACAGTGAACGTTTTTTAATCTATAGTAATATTATAAAGCTGAAGAGTTTGTTTGTTTGAACGCGCTAATCTCAGGAACTACTGGATCGAAATGAAAAATTTTTTTTGTGTTCAATAGTCCATTTATTGAGGAAGGTTATAGCCTATAACATACGCTGTGACCAATAGGTGCGGAGCATCAATGAAAAATCTTGTAAAAACGGGGGAAAAATATTCCTTTTGAGAGCTTCCATTGCGTGCGCTACGTAAACGGTTAAAGTTACGCAAAAATTATGTATGACGTAATTGTTCCCCTTTAAAAGTTCTAAAAAAAAGTCCGCGACAGCATATGTCCATCTTTTAAGGTTAACTCACCATAATCTTTTTTTATGGTAATCATATTCGTTCTAAAATAATGCATTATTTGCTAAGGTGTTTTTATAAACATGAAATTAATCCTTATCCAAATAAATACGTTATTCATCATAAGTATTTCATTTTGAACAAAATTGTCCTTGACATCATTTGATTTCAACGAATATCTTAGGAGATATCATAGTGTTAATCAAGTACCACGCGCACATTCATGATGTGCAAGGCGGGCGATTATGAGGGATGTGGAGAGCGAGGTACCATTTTGCACTGTATAGCCTATTTATTGAGGAAGGTTATAAACTTTATATATAATCACGCTACGATACAGTAACTATAACCGGGGGTGAAACCGCGGGCAGAGCTAGTCCAAAAATGAATGTCGTACTGTTATTGGCTCAGGCACGGAGGGCGAGTTCAAGCTGCTGGAGCCCGAGCGCGTGGCGCGGCTGTGGGGCGCCCGCAAGCACAAGCCCGCCATGAACTACGAGAAGCTCAGCCGCGCGCTGCGCTACTACTACGACGGAGACATGATCGCCAAGGTGTCCGGCAAGAGGTGCGTACTGTGTGCGTCATGTGTACCATGAACATCATCATCATCATCATTTCAGCCGAAAGACGTCCACTGCTGGACATAAGCCTCCCCCAAGTGTCGCCACAATGATCGGTCCTGTGCGTCTCGCATCCATCGGCTACCCGCGACCTTCATCAGGTCATCGGTTCACCTTGTGGGAGGCCTTCCAACGCTGCGTCTTCCGGTACGCGGTCGCCACTCCAGAACTTTTCAGCCCCATCGACCATCTGTTCTGCGAGCAATGTGCCCTGCCCACTGGCACTTCAGTTTGTCGATTCTTCGGGATGTCGGTAACCTTAGTTCTCTTGTAGATATCATCATTTCTGATTCTATCACGCAAGGAAACTCCGAGCATTGCCCTCTCCATTGCCCTTTGGGTGACTGTAAGCCTTCTGATGAAGCCCATTGTTAGCGACCATGTTTCGGTTCCATAAGTCATCACTGGCAACACACACTGGTCACAAACTTTCGTCTTGAGACATACGAACTACTAAATAGAACTGACGTCATACAAATCCTACATGGCGCAAACAGAGTTACCCGCGCGAATAGCACTTATACAACAGCCCAACAGACCATCGGGCAGTTGACCACCAGACACAACACACGTCTGAAACCACAGGGTTTTCTAAACAAATTGATGGGTGTAATTTTCCGGCACGTCAATGGATATCCTATCTAGCGGTGATGGAACCGAGATACGACCTAACCGTATGCTGACCAAGTGCTCCTTCAGAGTTACAGAGGTGCGTACTTCAGTGTACCTATACATCACCTCTAAGATGTTAAACCCTGTCATAACCAGAATGAATGCACTGGAATATAAAACTGATACCACACGAACTAGCCATATTGCTTTTGGTATAGAAATAACAGAAACTTTTACTGTATTTTCTCCACCAATATTGAACTTTGAACTACGAGCTTCTGCCAGCGGCTTCGCCCGCGTGGTATAAGTACTCCCCCCCACTATGAATTATAGCCTGTGTGTTATTCTGATTTCCAAGCAATATTACTGTAAAGTTTCATCAAAATCCGTTCAGTAGTTTTTGCGCGAAAGAGTAATAAACATGCATCCTCACAAACTTTCACATTTATAATATTAGTAGAATGCATTTAAAAAAAAGCCGTCCAATTTATCGATAAAAATATACAAAGTATTTTTTAAAGAAACATTTAAGTAAGTAAGAAAATAAGTTAAGAAGATTAATAAATTAAAAAGTTTCTTGGCGTTTTAACGTGACCGCACTGTGCACAGCTTCACAGCCAAGAAAGGCTATATTAGCCATATTAGAGCACATGACCGCAACCCATAGTTACACAGAGGTTAGTCCGCAACCCATAGTCGCACAGAAGATAGTCCGCAACCCATAGTAGCGCAGAAGTTAGTCCGCATCCCGTAGTCGCACAGATTTTAGTCCGCAACCCATAGTCGCACAGATTTTAGTCCGCAACCCATAGTCGCACAGATTTTAGTCCGCAACCCATAGTAGCGCAGAAGTTAGTCCGCAACCCATAGTCGCACAGAAGTTAGTCCTCAACACATAGTCGCACAGATTTTAGTCCGCAACCCATAGTCGCACAGATTTTAGTCCGCAACCCATAGTAGCGCAGAAGTTAGTCCGCAACCCATAGTCGCACAGAAGTTAGTCCGCAACACATAGTCGCACAGATTTTAGTCCGCAACCCATAGTCGCACAGATTTTAGTCCGCAACCCATAGTAGCGCAGAAGTTAGTCCGCAACCCATAGTCGCACAGATTTTAGTCCGCAACCCATAGTCGCACAGAAGTTAGTCTACAACCCATAGCCGCACAGAAGTTAGTCCGCAACCCATAGTCGCACAGACGTTAGTCTACAACCCATAGCCGCACAGAAGTTAGTCCGCAACCCATAGTCGCACAGAAGTTAGTCACAGTAGCCGAAATCGGCATGGGATATATTATATCCTACTAACTAATATTATAAATGTGAAAGTTTGTGAGGATGTATGTTTGTTACTCTTTCATGCAGAAGCTACTGAACGGATTTGGATAAAACTTTACAGGAATATTGCTTATACATCAGAATAACACATATGCTATAATTTATAAGGGGTGGAAGTACTGAAGATGAAGACGCTGATATACACTTCTGGACACATCTATTGGCCCACCTTGTATTTTCAGTTTCGTTTGGTCCTAGCTAAAATTTTATATTAGGTCGAGCAAAAAGTTTTTATGCAGTTTTGAAACTGGCACATTCACAATTTCATTCAATAGTCTTTTTTTGAATTTCGAACACAGAATTTAAAGAAACAAAAGACAATTTGGAGCCTGTTTGTTGATATCAAACAATCGAATACTAAGAAAACTTGGTTTTATTGGTTTACTTGGATTTAATTCTTGAAAAAGTGATTGATATCTTTGGTTTTGCAACAAGCATTACTTATTCTTAACATTAAGGTGAGGTTCTATCAATAATCTATGGATACTTCACCTGAAGTCGCCGCCCAAGCTGAGGCACTTATTCAGGCCGGACACAGCCAAAGAAACGTGAGTGCTCAACTTAATTTAAGTCGATCTGCGGTCCGAAATGTTTATCGGAGGTACCTAGAGACTGGCGGCTTTGTTCGTCGGCAAGGAAGGCCACGATCTCGGGTCACAACTGAAAGGCAGGATCGATTCATCGTGACGACCAGCTTGAGAAATCGTCACCTTACCTCCATTGAGATACAAAACCAACTTCGCGACTTCCACGGAGTATCTGTGAGCGCTCGAACTGTTCGGAGAAGATTAAAAGAACGCGATATGGTACCACACAAGCCAGCTAATGGGCCCAAACTAACGCGAGCCCACCGAACAGCGCGCCTTCATTTCGCACGCAGTCATTTAAATTGGACACAGCAAGATTAGAGCCGTGTACTCTTTTCTGATGAGTCTAAAATAGTGTTACATGGCAATGATGGAAGGAAGAAGGTCTACCGACGTAAAGGAGAGCGTTTTGCACAATGCTGCTTTGAAGAGAGGGTTGCTTATGGCGGTGGCTCATGGACTGTCTGGGGCGGTATATCCGCGAGCGGCAAAACTCAACTTGAGGTTGTTACAGGACCACGGCTGCCAACATTAAATGCTGAAAGGTACATTCGTGAGTGCTTAGAACCTCACGTGGTACCATACGCGGACTATGTGGGCCCAAATTTCCTTTTTATGCATGATAATGCAAGAGCCCATGCGGCCGGCATCGTCAGGTAATATCTTCGGGATGTGAACATCACAGTTATGGACTGGCCAGCCAGAAGCCCAGACATGAACCCCATTGAGCACATGTGGGACGAGCTAAAAAGACGTGTTAGGGCTCGTCAGCCAGTTGCCCAGACGATGCAGGAGTTGAAAACTGCCATAGAAGAGGAATGGGAGATGATCCCTCAAAATTTCATAGAGCGGTTGATAAACTCTATGCCTAATCGTATGAGAGCTGTGGTAGATGCCCATGGAGGCAACACGCGTTATTAAATTAAACCTTTATTTGATAAAACATGTTTTTTATTCAAAAATCAATTGCCTTTAACAAGGCGCATATCCGACTTGTTAGGCGTAGCTCCATGTCGTATGGTATTCTGAATTCAAATTTAAAACAATACGATCGAAAAAGATGGTAAAATGTATCAGGTTTAAAACTGCATCAACAGTTTTTGTTCAATCTAGCAATCATATTTCGGTAGGGGCCATCGAAACCTAAACTCTAAGGTGGGCCAATAGATGTGTCCAGAAGTGTATAAATAAGTATAATTTGCAGATTCGTGTACAAGTTCGTGTGCGACCTGCGCCAGCTGCTGGGCTACGGTGCAGGCGAACTGGCCGAGCTGGTGCAGGAGGTGCACGACAGCCGGCCCGGCCTGAAGGCCATCGACGACGGCAAGAAGATCGTCTTCTAACGCTCCACACATCGCTTGCTGAAGAACGGTGCCTAGTGCCAGTGTTTCTTCGTCTTTCAAGTAGAAGAAAAACCGTTTGCCTATGTCAAATCATATGGGATGATTGTTTGACTGTTCTGTCACTAGACATCGCTTTTCCTGTTCAAATACATTTTTTTTTTGGGACAAGCCCGCCACACTATTCCCAAACCACTGTAACTTCTGTAAGCCAGAATCAACAGTGGAGACCACCAGAAAAAACGCCGAGGCAATGAAGCTCGACGAGTCCCAGAGAAACGATTAAACTGTCTTGGGAAATTAATCAGAAAAGAGCGAAGGAGTAAGCATAATTTCCACTTCCCTCCTAATCAAGTGTTGTTTAAATACATATTAACTTTTACATTAACGCGATCGAGTTGTATGAAAACTCATTCTAAGGCCACAGTGGGCCTAGTGCGAGGTTTTAGGCGTCGTCCTAAGGCTGACGGTCCACTGGTGCGGAGAGGAGCCGAGCTGTGTCAATATTGACCAATGGAATTAATTGCATAAAGTCTCCCCGCTCCACTTTAGTGAACTAGTTTAAAATTCATACAAAACCGTGAGGCGAAGCGCGGAAGCGGACTAATCTACCGCCGCCCGCTCAATTTACTCGTCGCGTGAACTCGGCTTAGCTCCGCACAGTCCGCAACTCTCTCTCCACACCAATGGACAGATACAGTCCGCAACTCCGCTTCGCATTACTCCCTCGTAAGGCTGCCTGTCCACCGGAGCGGAGCGAGGTTGCGGAGCGGAGATACGGAGAAATATTGACCAATAGGATTGCATAAAATCTCTGCTCCGCTCCATTATGCAATCCTATTGGTTAATATTTCTCCGTTTCTCCGCTCCACCATTCTTCATTCCATTCACTGCTATTCTCACTTCATCCACACTGACCATTCCCACTAACCCTTCATTAATTGGTTTATTCTCTACAACACCAGTCCAGATATTTTCCTCATTCATCAATCTTTCAAAACAGCCCTTCCATCTATCCTTAATCAGTTCATCATCTGATAGAAACATTCCAGCTTCATCCCTTACACATCTTATCCGACTAACATCCTTTGCCAGATTTTTTTGGCCAGCTGGACTGTCCAGTGTATCGTACAGTTTGTCCGGAACTTTTGCTCTCGCTATTGCCACGGCTTTCTTAGCTTTTTTCTTTAACGCATCATACTCGCTCTTTTTTTCAGCTTTCAAACTAATGCTTTCCAGTTCTACACTCTGCCATTCCTTGAATTTCTTCTTTTTTTCCTTCAACCACTCCCTGTATTTCTGTAGACCACCACCATGTATCCCTCTCTATTGTGCCTAGATTTTTTTATTGATTTGATATAACAAAAAATACGTGTCCAATGTTTTTTGATTAGATTATCAATCACGGATTAAATATAATTATTATTTTTGTCTCTAAAAATTATCCCTGTTAACGCGACGATCGCGTATTCGTGCGATGGTCACTTTGTATTAAGACTACGCCTCATACTTAATCGATCATGTTAACGTAAGGGTGGCTAAGAAAAATAGAAGTTTTCCGTTATTCTCACTAGTCGCTGCTTATTCAGTTTTAAGGTGAAAGCTCCAGGGTAGCCCGCGAAATTCAAATTTTCTTACGTTTTTTGCAATTTGCAGGTCAGTATCAGGTTGCATGTTAGTCAAAATACGATTCGCGGCCGTAGCACGTACGTATTTACTGAACTATAGTCATTACAATCATCAATACAACTGTCACACTTAGAATTGATGCCAAATGTCATAATTTCATGAAATACTTACATTTGGCATCAATTCTAACTGAGAGAGTTGTATTGATGATTTTAATGATTATAATTCTATAAATACATACTTGCTACGGCAAAGAATCAAACCAAGATACAACCTGACAATGAACGTAAGACAATTTGAATTTCGCGGGCTACCCTGGCGCTTCATTGACATTTGCATCGAGTAGTTTAAACTTTCGTATTAAGGCCAGACACAAGTGTTACAGGCAAGACTGTATAAAACATCGACTATGCAGCTTCTAGACACTAGATACGGACACACGTCAGTCACGTCTCGACCTCACATACGATCAGTGACTGATCGGAGACGTGAAAGTGACGTCACTGATAGATTAGAATAATACTTTATTGACAGACTTTTAATGTTCGATATTCCTCTTCGAAAGAATTCTCTCAACTAGCCGAGTTTGAGAAAGCGGGTTACTGCATTTTGGCTAATTTTTTAGTTATGAGAAGTTACTTGATGATTTTCTAAGCTAACAAAGAAATGGTCTAAGTGCTGAATGAAAAAGATGGTTCAAAATGATTACAACAACTATTCAGAACCTTAGGTTATTATAAAATTTTTGAATAACAAACTCAATATCATGGAAATCGAGTCCAAATTCCTTTGTAACAAATTTTGTTTAATTATTATCAAAAATCAACTTTGAATACTATAATTTAAGATTCTGAATGCATTATGAAGTTGACTAGACTATGGAGACTACAGGTACGTAATTTAGTGTAATTTTTAATATAAAATGATGTATTAGGATTCTAGCTTATCAATTACATGTAAGCTGTTGAAATATCATATGTTTAGATCCAGTATATGTGTAAGGTTAATCAAAAATAATCAAGTTATATGTTAGATATAGTTTTTCTCTTACCGCAACGCGAAAATCAAAATACCTATACAATTTATACCTGAACCTAGAATGAATTAAACGTAGTTAATGATAAAGCTATCCAGCAGGTGTATTTGTTAACTCAGTTGACATCAATTTGATAGGCACTATGCAGTACATTGCTCGGTGGACATCGATTATAATAGGCACTACGGTTTTCCTATACGACACAGCTGCAATGTACGGCAAAGTGCCTATCAAATTGATGTCAACTGAGTTAGCGAATAGTGTCTTAACTCACAGATAATATAATACTAGCGTACAGATGCCTCATCCCATACAAAGAAACGGTACCGCCGTAACTACGGGTTTTCGTCTGGCACAAGTAACTTTTGTTATAAGTTCGGGTCCGTCCTCTACACCTCACTAGATGGTGTTAGCAGCGACGGCTTGCAAGCTGAATGAATTTAATTAAAGTCTTACCAATATTTTCTCACACATTGAGGAATTATTTTATAGTATTTTTGGCACTTCATAGCAGTTTTACTGTATCAAAATGTGTCACTATTCAAATTTTAAAGAGGCGAATGGATAAACTCTAAGACATAACACAGCGCCATCTATTGGTACAAGAAATATAGATGTCTAAGAATTCATTCCAATAATCGCCTAAATTTTAATTACAAACTTATTATTCCACAATTTCATGCTTAGGGCAGTTATTTAAACAAGAAAATACAGTTTTTACCATATTTATTTTCAAAATATTAATATTACTTAAACTTTAATAAGAAATCGATGCATATTACGCCATCTATTGAGATTTATTTGAACTAAATTTTCTTTGTTCGAGATGAGACCCCGTGCTTAACTTGAGGGGCATTCGTCGATCGCAAGTTGTTCCTGTGAGCTGTCGCCATTTTATCCACCCTGAGTTAATCCTGTGCGTTACGTCTCGATATATATTGCCATCCCCCCGGACAAGCAACCCGAGGGCGAGGTACCGAAAGTGGGAGCAAATCGGTATAGGTGTTCCGGTGAGAGCTATAGGCATGGGACTGGAGAGACCGCCGAAATCGTAGAACAGGTATTCTGTTTTGATTCTGCTCAATTTCAGGCCAACACCCTCCAGTCTTTGCCACCACGTCTCCAATGTGATCTGGACCACTAAGCCGCTATCGGCAAACAGCACTGGTTTCATCCCTTCTGTTCACATGACCATACCAAGATAAACGGTTCCTTTTCAACTTTTCTGTGCCTGGCGCCACTTTTAAACTACCTCCAATGTACTCATTTCTCACTTTATCCATTCTCTTTACTCCACACATCATCTCAACATTCTCATCTCCGCCACATGAAACCTTTTTTCATCCGTCTTTTTCACAGCCCAACATTCTGATCCATACAGTACGACAGGACACCACTGCTCTCAAAACTGTGAAGGAAAGCATGGTGAGGAAACCGTCCGTTTCACAAATGCCTTCGATTTTTCTAGGACATGACGTCCTAGAAAAATCGAAGGCATTTGTGAAACCCGACCCATTTCCTATCCTAGAAAAGAGGACTGAGTCCCAGCAGTGGGAAAATGATATGGCTGATTTTGTATGTATGTTATTGGGAATGTTTACTTGGTAAAAAATAGGAATCTTATTTGAGCAGTCGGTTAAATTATTATCAAAAGATATTGGATAGTTACATAGGTTTTTTTTCCTTTTAAAATTGCGGGTAATAAAATAAAATAGTCTTTATTTACTCTGACCTTTGCACAATTTGTAATATAATAAAACAAACTATACTAACAACACTCATTTCTATTTTTTCCTATATGTATATAACTTATTATTTAATATCAGTTACAAGGTCAGGCTGTCTTGCGACATAGGCCTCCTCAGTTTCCCTCCACCTTTGCCTGTCCATTGCTGTCCTTCTACCTTTGGGCAGATCCTCTTCCCATCTTTTTTGTAGGTACTTACGTAACAAAAGAAGAAATACGTGTCCTAATATTTTTCGTAATCTAACCAACCGGCCAATAGATTTTTGTAGGAATTGTCCTATTGGCTTCATAGATACCTACTTCTTTTTTTGCGTATATTTTTATTTGTGCGCCGTGTTCGATTTTTGAGGTAGGTAAGGGGTGTAATTATCTGTGGTCACATTGCACAAGTACGATATGAGTGGGATATAAACGAGGGTGAAATACACTGAATTATGAACCTTAATGCAGTGTTATAAGAGCCGGTTTTTTCGAGTGTGTCTAACCTGCGATTGTGCGTAGTTACGCTGGATAATTTAATTTGACCCTGTATGTTTAATGTTTAAGTTATTTTTATGATTTTATGTAAATATCGAGCTTTCTGTTTAAACCATTACATTACTCGTAGTAAACAATAAAACGATGGATGTAATGCAAACCTATGTTTTAGTAATAAAGTTCGAGTGCCAGTCATATGATTATGTTTCGTTAAAAAGTGATATTGTTTATAACTATCGATTTAAGCTATTTGTACAAATAAAGTCTATTTTTGAGTTTAAACTGTGTTTTCTTTGTCGGAGTACCTGCCTTCCTAAATACAAAGATCTAGAACAACTGAACAGGGGCCCGATTCTGTAAAATAACTAACTTGTCGGTAGTGTGTCAGTGGTGTCTCATTAAAACATTTGGTATTCTACAAATTATTTATGGTCATTGACTTGCCACTGTAGTGCCATTGAAACGCCTTAATTGGACTATTGTAATAATTGGTAGTCTGGTCTACTATAATATGTCAATAGCATTTGGAAGTTTTTGCAGAAAACCAAATTTGCAACAGTAGCAAAATAATGTCTGTTGTGTGTCGATGGCGTGTTGCTTAACTCAAAGTTTCAGAATTGGGCCCCTGGTAGAAAACAGTCTACTGTCATGTCTTTTGCCTGTGGTTGTAGGCAGAAACCACAGAACGCCACCTGCTAGGATCCTGACAAATATTGCTTCGTTGACGTTCACACATCGCATCGGTGTGAGTACTAGGCACCGGTCTTTCTGAAGAACATCACCAATAGGCATAGGTGGGCATTAACTCGCTTAGTCGTTAATTAGCAAAATGCTTAACGGATTAACTTCTAAGTACCACTCAAAAAAATATTAACACTTGTTAAATTCGTTACATTGCTTGTTTGTTGACATGTTGTCACTATTTGTTTGAGTTACGCGCTACGCAGGCACACCAACGTGACTCTACTACCAATAAGGATGTTTCCTGGGTGCAAAAATAATGATTCTGTTAAGGCGAATGCTCCAGGGTAGCCCGCGAAATTCAATTTTACTTACGTTTTTTGCAATTTGCAGGTCAGTGTCAGGTTGTATCTTGGTCAAAATTTGATTCGCGGCCGTAGCAAGTAGGCATACTTGCTACGGCCGCGAATTTTGCGGGCTGCCCTGGAGCTTTCACCTTAAGGGCGCCTTCAAATTTGCTGCAAAGTGTTTCGCGGCGGAAGCGCAGCTACTGCGCTACAGCCGCGCTGCTGTCTCTTGGTTCGAGCATCATAGTGTTGTATATTTAGTTTCACGGTGGACTCTGACGAAGAAACACTGCTCTTATTGTTACTATTAAAACGAAAAAGGATTTGAACAAAGAAAAAAAAGAAAACCTAAAACAACGTTGCCGTTATTTTGTTTAAGTCAACGTCAACTGAATTTTACAAAGTAAAAGGCTACTGTGACAAAAAAAAATCACACGAATAAGATTATCAAGAAAACAATTCTACGAATTACTTCCCCGTTTAGAACATATAAGCCCAAGCCTTTTTTTTTTCGATTCTATTGCTGTGCTTATCGGACTTCGAATCGCATATCGCTGGACGACTCAACATCATCGATAAATTCTTTAACTTGATTTTTATAAATTTTTAGACTTGAACCAAAACTATGTGCGCATCACCAGTCGATCAATGAATTGATGCGCGGCCGCAACGCGGGTGTAGCGCTGCAGTCGCGCGTTTTTTATTTATAAGGATTTACAAAGCAGCGCGGCCGCAGCGCTACAGCCGCGCAGCCGCGGCGCGGCCTTTTGCGGCAAATTTGAAGGCGCCGTAGGTCCGTAAGTTAGATGCAAATTTTTCGCTTTATCAAACCAATAAAAAATGACGAAAGATGAAACGGATCAAAGTTCAGAAGTGGGGGCTTGTAACGTCAGTTCGTGGTAAAAAGTGTGCCACGGCGAGGCGTCAAATTTCAATGCACTGTATCGTTTTTATTTATGGTCGACGTGACAAAAGAATAAATAGGTACCTACGTGTTCAATATTTTTTGGTAATCTATCTTACGGACCAAAATATATTTCTTAAGAAAACTACCCTATTATTGCGAAAACAGTTTTCAAACTGCGAGATCTAAGTGGACATTATCTGACATAAAAAGGGAGTGCCTGCGCAGCCGGTGGCGGCACTATAAAATAATGCCGTTGTTATCTGGCAGTAGGTAGCTACCTACCTACTTCTATTATTTTTCTTGGTTTTTAATAGTATTTAGTCCAAGAGCGAGCTCGGGAACCCCGACACGTCAGGCACAGAGTACATTACTTATATAGACGTCAGGTTAAGTTCGAAGAGGGCTGGAGTGAGCGAGCGAACGAAGTCATCTACTTCCATAATTCATGCAAAATGGGGTTAAAATATACTACAATCCCATCAAGCGCCTCAGTAGAACGGATTTTTTCTACAGGGAAAGATATTTTTATAGCTAAACGCTCTTCACTGTCAGATGATAATAATTTTAATATGTGCAACTAATGCAAAATAATAAATAATATAATATAATAAAAAACCTTTTTCATTCATATTAGGAGGAGCTCGTGGCTAAAGTAATAACAGCCGCACTGGTCGATCCATCAGATTAAGCTACGCTTACCGGGGTTGGTCCATGGATCTTTACATACCGATACTCCTCCGTGCCTCGGAAAGCACGTTAAGCCGTTGGTCCCGGCTGTCAATCGTGGATCTTTGACAGTCGTTACGGATCGTCTGAAGCCCGAAAGTCTGACAACCAGTCATACCAAGGGATATCGTAGGTATTACCCAGTTACTAGGTTGTGGAGGTCAGATAAAAAAATACTGGAAAAATACTGGTAATCAGCTGCATCCAGTTAGCACAGCGCACAGCGCTATACAACGGAGCGTGCGGTCAAATAAGGACCTACTTAGGTGAGAGTACCTATTTTACCACACGTTCCATTGTATGTTGCGTAATTTTGAACTTTCGAACAATGTAAGTATACAGGCTTCGTAAATGCATTTTTCGAGAAAATGTGTTGAAAAATAGGTATTTTCTTACCCTAGCTAGTTCCCGGCCCTGGTTCAGGCCATGGTACGGAGCGAGAGGGAATGGGAAGCAGTCTCCGCCTTCTGCGAAGCAGTAATGCTTGCGAAGGCGGAGGCGGGACGCGTGAGGGAAGCTCAATGGAGTGCCCTTCACGGCCCTGGCCGCTACCACCGCAGGAGAGTTACTGGGCGTAGGACGTCGCGAGACGATCTCCGGCCACCGTAGAGGAGACCGCGGGCCTGCGGACGGCGAGCAGTGGGTAGCTCGCCGTCCGATCAGCACCAGGCCCGTGAGTCGACGGCGCGTAGTGTTCCACGCGCGCCTCAAAGAGATTAGTGTCAGCCACCACTGACGGGGCCCATCGTGGCCGTTGCCTGAATGCCTAGGGGTAGCGGATAAATTCTGAAAATGAGTTACCGCACCCCTGGGCACCCAGGCAGGGAAGGAACAGGGGTGGGTTTTACTCAGTAGTCTGACACGCCCTCCCGCACCACCCAGAGCGGGAGAAGTCATTGGATGATTTCCGACCCCACCCAAAAAAAAAAAACCCCTAGCTAGTTAGCTATACCTAATAACCTACAGGTGACTCCCCGTAAGTATTATTATAACAACCTGAATCAGGATAACTTCTTTTTCGACAGCGCGACTGATTTGTGAGTCTTGTTATTTATGTAGGTTCATCAAATAAAAAGAAATATGTTCTTTTGTAAATTGTTTATTGATTGTTTGTTTACAATAGCGGTTTGTAATATTCTCTTAGTATACAGATAACAAAAATAGCCATTGTGTCACCACAGGGACTAGCACAAACGTCTGTCAAAATAGTATCGTAAACGGAATAGTAACAGCACAGTCTTCCCCTACTTCTAGAAGTTCAAAGAACTAAAACTAAGGTACCTAAGTAATCGTGCGGGATTTCCGGGCGCGCAAGGTAACATAACTACTTTGTGATTTTTGTTTATAATAAAACTATTTAGCATAATAATTATTTGCAGTAAGTATTTAATTTCCTGGTACTCTACGCACACATATCCATAAGCAAATAGGTACGATACGGCTATACATACAGAAACAGAAAGAATACCGGCCAAGTGCGAGTCGGACTTGCACACGAAGGGTTCCGTACCATAAACTGCAGTTTTTTTTGGGCTGTATCTCATGATCCTTAATAGATAGACAGCTGTAATTTTCACACAGCATGTATTTCTATAGCAGTAAGAGAAATTCTGTAAAAATTTCAACTGTGTAGCTATCACGGTTCATGAGATACAGCCCAAAAAAAACTGCAGTTTATGGTACGGAACCCTTCGTGTGCAAGTCCGACTCGCACTTGGCGACAGACGGACAGACAGACAGACGGACAGCGGAGTCTTAGTAATAGGGTCCCGTTTTACTCTTTGGGTACGGAACCCTAAAAATGTGAAAACCCTGCGGCAATCACATATCGGAGGCGGCATTTCGTCAGACTTCAAAGGCGTTGGACGACTGTACCTACTTGTACCTACAGGTAGAGTTATCTTTGTCGCACGAAGACGGACCAGCGACAAACGTCACAAAGGTAGTGTGCGACAGAGATAACGGTCTACGAAGCCGAAACTAGCTTATTTTTCCAAAATATATGCATTATTTACCGCCGGTGCCTGTAAGTCCTTAGTGTGTAGTGGCAGTTTAGAACAAAAAATTCTATTTAAAATCGATCTCGGAAAGCTATTTTTCTAGGGAAACGCGGATCTATTAGTTCTGGTAGCACACATTTATTTATTTTTTCTTGTGTTCAAAATGTTGTTGAAATTGCAATATTTGCGTTACATAATATACCTACATATGTTATTTTGAGTTGGCCTTGTACCTGGTAATAATAATTATGGTTATTTTTTAATTCGACTTCACTGACGCCACAAGTTCAAGTTCAAATTCAAACGTCGTTCGTAAAAAAACACTATCTAATCGGAATCCAAAGTACAATGTCACAGGATCAGTAAAATTTGAGACAAATTCAAAATAATCGACACAAACTATCAATAAAGGAATATCGGAATCCAAAGTTCAAGCCAGGGGTCAATGTTGTAAAATAAAAATAGACGAATACGATAGCACAATACCAGTTACATACACAGCACGCGCGTAATTATGGTGACGTAGGTACTGGCAGTCGACTGCGAGCCAGCGCGCGGTGCAAGGCGCGGGTGCCGGCCGGGCTATAGCTAACCTAGTGAGCATGTGTGGGTGAGCGCTGCGTGCCTCCCCTCCGTCCCACTGACCGGGGAGGCAACTTGTAGCGAAATGCACGATGATTTACGACGAAAACGAGCGCGCAAAATTTTATAAACAGACCTTTGGTAGTGTGGATGTCATGAAAAATCTATTGAATTTATCTGTTCAAAATAAAATTATTCGCATTTTTGAACAACTAATCTATCCCTGTATGGTAACTATTTTGCAAGTTTTTTTCGTCTTATGGTATTTATTTCCACCCAAAGATGCGTTAAAATTAGTGTAAAAATATGGAATTTTCGACGCTCATAACTTTCAAATGTATACTTTTTTTACTATTTTGTTTCCATTCATCGCTAGATAATGATGAGATGAATTAATATCATTTTTTATTTTGTACGTACACCATCATACAGTGGAGTAATCGCCATACTACGTTGTTGTATGGAAGAATGACCGACTAGGGCAACCTTAATGACAAACTTGGTATAAACTTCGTGGTTCAATCGTGGTATAAACTTCGAGAAAGAGGTCAACCGTCGAATCTGTAGTGCGATTCTGTACAAAACTCACCGTGAAAACTTAGGTGAAGTGAACATGAAGTGAGCTGTCAATCCATACAATCAAGGTCGAATGACAGTTCCCTTCACGCTCACGCTCACTTCACCTAAGTTTTCACGGTGAGATGTTAACCGAATTGACCGGCTGATTCGGCTGGGCAGCGTTCGGTAATCTGCGCGGTATCTTCTCGTGTCACATTCCACAGTGTCTCAAGATGGAAGTCTATGACCAGTGCGTTTTGCCAGTGATGACATATAGCACTGAAACATAGTCGCTCACAATGGGACTCATAAGAAGGCTTACCTCCTTTAAAAGACACTCAAAGGGTAGGACGGAGAGAGCTATGTCCAGAGCTTCGTTGCCTGATCGAATTAGAAATTAAAACATCCGCAGGAGAACCAAGGTTACCGACATAGCCCGAACAATCGGCATTACACACACAACTGAAGTGGCATTGGGCTGGGCACATTGCTTGCCGAACAGATGGTCGATGGGTCCAGAAGGTTCTGGAGTCGCGACAGCGTACCGGAAGATGCAGCACTGGAAGGCTTCCCACAAGGTAGACCGATGATCTGGTGAGGGAATCCGATGGATGAGAGACGCACAGGACCGGTCGTTGTATCGACACTTGGGGGTGGCTTATATCCATCACTGGACGTCTTTCACCTGAAATGATGATGAATGATGTAGTACTCGTATATAGTATTGTCAACGCCACAACCCTTAAGAATTTTTCACTTCGATGATATTTCTCTGCAGAGTTTAAGCCGGGATCTGTTACAGAACTCAGACGGTGTTCTAAGGTAGTAAAATTGGGACACTGACTTCAGCTGGATGACGTGCGCTGGTAGTTTACTTGCTGTTGGTGAATTCAAATACTCTACACATCAAATCATCCCGTCATCTTGCTCGACAATGTCGAGTGTGTTTGAAAGAGACACCGCGGCCCTGACGCCTGACAACTGAAGGGACACGGGTGAGTTCTAGTCAGAAAAAGTCTGACACGTCCTCCCGCTTCGTGGACGAAGCGGGAAGACGTGTCAGACTTTTTCTTGGTGGTGAATCATCAAATAACTTCACTCGCCCACCCAAAAAAAAATCTTGCTCCACAATAGTAGGTATATAGACACTTCGTTCTCTTTTATTTTTGAGGGAATGCTCGTGACGATTGCTGTGCAGCAAGATCATTTTTAGACGTCTTTTATATAGCTCGACCAAACACGCAAGTATTTTCTTGGTGCGGAATTCGACTGACGCGGAGACGTCAGTCGAATTCCAATAATACATCAGACAAATCAATTCTTTTATAGTGGAAACTACAAAGAGTCTTTGGAAGAGTGCCTTCTCCAACTTTGAACACTGTGCGTAGCCCTTGTAATTAAATTCACCTCTTTACTTAGGTACTTATTTAACGTATAGTACGCCTGTTGGCAGTACTTTGTCATATGTAAGATACTTCGCAAGCTGATCTTACCAACATTTTAAAAAAATGCCAAGACCGTGATTTGGCGCGGATTTTCTAAGCGTTCTGTGTTATTTTCAGGATCGGTAAAAATGCGTTCTATAAATTGACGTTCAAATTCATCATTAGATCAATCAATCATGACGATCAAATTATTCATGTATAGAAAAGGCCAGTGTCCGCCAAACTGCCTCGTCAGTGCTGATGTAGAGACCAGACTGGAACTTGGTCACGTCTCGATCGATCAGTACTCTGCATAGACTACGTAGCTGCTCTGCTGGTCTCTGCTCTTGTTTGCATACCTATTTACAAAAAATGTATTTAATCTAATCGAAGGAATGATATCGATGGCAACAAATTTTAACCAATTCTTTGTCATTTTTTTAGTATGTCCATAAAAAAGTAGGTATACATTAAGAATGGAATGAATAAATGTACTTGTTGTTATAGCGGCAACAGAAATACATCATCTGTTAAAATTTCAACTGTCTAACTACCACGGTTCGTGAGATACAGCCTTGGATACGGAACCCTAAAAACAAGCACAAAAAAATAAACGTGCTAGACTCGAACTTCCATTTTTGTACTTGCAATTCAGTCCTGAAATCAACGCGCTACGATCTTTGCTGATATAATATCAAAATAGAGATTCTTAAATACACGGTATTATTTTTAAGTCGATAGTGAATAAGTTACTTCTAGGCAAGCGTCGTCAAACCAAGAATATATCTAAGGTAAATGCATCCACTGCATGAGCAATGGGACAGGTTACGTTAAAAATGAAAAACAAAGTAGTCGACGAGGTTCTTCAAGTTTTTTGTACCGTGGTTCGGTTACACTGAGCATATATAGGCCGTTCAAACGGTTTTCAGTCAACGTTAATATCAGCCATGTTTTAACACGACGCAGTGTAGAAAATGACCTCTATAAGCATAAGATATCTTTGCTGCCTGTATAATTTCGCTCTTGACGACTAAACCTTTCATAGTTCAATCTTATAAAATTCGCCTGTAAATAGAATCAAGTTTGTTTTCGTTTAGGCTACCCACGTAATATTTCTTTACTGCTCGCTCCATGTAAAATACTGGTATTCAGCTGCATCCAGTTAGACTGGAAGCCGACCCCAAGATAGTTGGGAAAAGGCTAGGCAGATGTTGAGTACATATGAAAACAATGGCTCATGTATATCATTGAAGCAGCTCAATCCCACGCCTTTTTGTCCTCAAGGTAGTCATTTATTGTGTAAAAAGCTTTCTGGCATAGCTTACGTTTAATAAATGATTTAAATTTATTTATGCTTAGTTCTTGAATTTGGCTAGAAAGTTTATTATAGAAACGTATACATTGGCATCTAAACGAACCACCTATTTTCTTCTTGAGCCTGGTTTTAGGTACAATAAATTTGTGTTTGTTCCTAGTATTTATGCTATGGATATCACTGTATCTTTTAAACAGATTAATGTTTTTATGTGCATGCATGAGATTCTCATAAATATATTGAGAGAGAACAGTCGTATCAATGTCTTTAAATTTGTCTCTGAGGGACTGTCTGGGACTTAATTTATAAATTGCACGAATAGCCCTTTTCTGTAAAACAAAAATTATCTGAATATCGCCGGCATTCCCCCACAACAGAAGGCCGTACGACATCACACTATGAAAATAACTAAAGTATACTAAACGAGCTGTCTCTAAATTAGTTAAACCACGCATTTTCTTAACGGCGTATGCTGCAGAGCTAAGTTTTTTGGACAGTTTATCTATATGGGGGCTACACTGAAGCTGCGCATCCAAAGTTAAGCCTAAGAACACTGTGGAATCCTCGGGTTTCAACTCTTCACCCTTTATTGACACACTAGTGTTCACTTGTGTTACATTGGGTAATGTGAACTTTATGCATTATGTTTTTTTCTCGTTAAGGAGAAGATTATTGACATTAAACCAGTTAACTACAGTTGCAAGAGCATTATTTACATCATCAAAAACCACCTGCTGATGTTTGAGTTTGAATAAAAGTGAAGTGTCATCTGCAAACAACATTATATCATGTTTATCCTTTATGAGGTAAGGCAAGTCGTTTATATAGATTAGAAACCAAAACAAAACCCAAAATTGAGCATTGAGGAACCCCCTTTCTGACTACAGATCCGGGAGACTTTTTGCCGTTCACATCAACTTTCTGAATCCTATTACTCAAGTATGAAGTAAAAAGATCCAAAGAGGCGCCCCGGACTCCGTAGTAGTGCAGCTTCCTGATCAATGTTTCATGGAGAACGCAATCGAAAGCCTTAGACAAATCACAAAAAATGCCCAACGCATCACATTTATCTTCCCATGCATTAAAAATGTGTCCCAAAAGTTCAACACCAGCATCAGTTGTTGAACGACCCTTTGTGAAACCAAACTGTTCCCTATGTAATAATTTGTGTTTATTAAAATATCTTTGAATTTGATCGAAAACAATTTTCTCAAAAATTTTACTCATCATGTAGCTCATCTAACTCGCGGTAAAGTGGCGTTCAAAACACAAATAACGCAATATTGCTTACCGCCTATAAAATGACCAGACCTATAAAGGTTATTTATGCAAAATTGGAACAAAATAGGGTCAGTAGTTTTTGTGCCAAGTGAAAACATCGCTCCACAACTCTACTGTTGTGTTATAAATGTATAGATTAACCCACCCTAAAAAAATACTAACTATTGCAATAATAATTGTTGCAATCTTTATTATTTACCCAGTTATGTACCTATTAGTTCTAATTGATTATGAAAAAATCGTTTTGATCCGTCAAAATTACTTTACTTTAAGACTGTTTATACCAATTTTCGAGTTAACTGATGCAAGCAAAAAATTATTCCCTAAAAACTTCAACACCCGTTTTCGCCCCTTTAGGGGATAATTTTCGAAAAATACAAAATCCTTACTTAGTGGACGCCTATACGCCTATACTGTATAAGGTATCTATGTGCAAAATTTCAAGTCTCTAGGTCCAGCGGTTTGGGCTGTGCGTTGATATGTCAGTCAGGACTTTGAAATGTATGTACGCGCATAACTTCCGAACGACTGCACCAAATTGTATAATGATTTTTTTGTTGTATTCGTAATTGTCAGGACAAGGTTTGTATGATTTAAATAGATGAGAAAGTTTGGATTGGTGGCTGTTTGTCACTCAATCACGCCTGAACGGCTAAACGGATTTCGGTACAGATATAGATTATAGTCTGGAATAGCTCATAGGCTATAATTATTGATGGAGGAAGCACTAATTCCACGCGGGCGAAGCCACTGGCAGAAGCTGGTAGGTATGACATAATACGTCAATCAATCAGTTAGTTACACCACCTCCTTTGCTACCCGCCGTGCACCACCACTTGGGCCTTCTAGGATTTAATGAGGCCAACGTTAGATATGAAGTACAGGTCGCTAAATATTGGTCAGAAAAAAAAAGGATTTACACCACATAGACTTCGCAAGGAAATAAAACAATTAGATAAGTCAAGAGCGAATAAGTTACTTCTAGGCAAGCGTGCTCCACCGTCGACCTCATCTTCGCTTACCATCAGGTGAGATAGTGGTCAAACGTGAGCCTATAAATAATAATGAAAAACACTTCTCAAGAATTAGAATAATGTATATTTCAGAAACGACAAAAATAAATAAAAAGTACTCCACAGCACATAGAAATACAACGCTAACAGAACATAATTAACCACGCACAGTACTTTCTGTTTCTTTTCAGACGCCACACTATCCTTCAACCCATCCTTTATGATATATTTCTTCACTCCTATGGCCCATGCTCTAATGAAGTCTAAGAAACTGACCGTGGTCAGATCACAGTTAAATATGACTTTGTCAACATCTGACATCTTCTCGATCATACTTCTGACATTGTCGTCTCTAAATTCCCAAGAGTTTGACAAGAAATATCTGTACACGTACGACATTTTGTTTATTTTGGAATATAGCTTCACGAATCTGTAAGGAGAAACGTTTGGTTTAGTCACTGTGTTCCATCATGTAGAGCGTAGGTAAGTTCACATGCATTTTTGTCTCAATACTGGAAAGTATTGAGACAAAAATGCATGTGAACTTCTGTCATAGCCATTAGGAATTGATACAAATTGAAATGTATGTGGGATTTAGGCAAATGGACCTACGAGTACTAGAGACATTTAGACATAGCTAAAATATTTCTTAGTATCTGTTTATTTATTTAATACTTCATGCACACAAGTACTGGGGCGGACTTAATGCCTCAGGTATTTTCTTCCACTCAACCTTTGGGTAATGCAGAGACAATAAATTATAGGTCATCAGCAGCCTAGCCTTTTCCCAACTATCTTGGTGTCGGTCGGTCCAGTCAAACCGGATGCAGCTGAATACCAGTGTTTTACATGGAGCGACTGCCTGTCTGACCTCCACAACCCAGTTACTGATATCCCTTGGTAAGACTGGATGTCAGACTTTCGGGTTTCCGACAACCCTTAACGACTGTCAATGAACCACGATTGACAGCAGGGACTAACAGCTTAACGTGCTTTCGGAGGCATGGAGGAGTCTCGGTGTGTAAAGATGGTCACCCATCCACGGATCAACCCTGGCAAGCGTAGCCTATTACAATCAATGGCTCCTTCATCATCATTTCAGACTTTTTGAAAAGTGACTTGTTTGGAACTTTTTAGTTGTTTTTTATCATACAGATTTTTTGGAACTTTCCTACATTATAGTGAGTATATTATAGTTATATTTTTGGAATCATCTCCCCGAGCTAGATATAGACCTCCTCCAAGTGTCGCCACAATAACTGACCCTGATGTGCGTCTCGTATCCATTGCCTATCCAATAATGCCTTATGTGAAGTAGGTAGGTATATTATTAGGTATGTGTAAAGGTATCGAAGATACCTCTGGTATTGCTGAAATTGAGCATTTGCTAAAAGTAACCAAAAAAAAAATCGGCCAAGAGCGTGTCGAGCCACACGCATTTTAGGATTCCGTAGTCGCCCGTTACAACATGCGGTTACATTACTATGAACATATTAATTAAGATCACTTTTTTACAGCCAATAAAGCTTAGAAACGGGCCCACATAGGACGATGGTAACTGAAGAAGGAGTTATTAAATTCATGGCATTGAAGCTTTCAATGTTTGGAGCACCCAAGCGCTTATGGTTGGGGAGTCTCTGAGCACCCCGTTTGGAATGAAGGTCGTAACGTTATGTATGGTATGTTATGTTAATTTGGCGTATGAGCAATAGAATGATGATGATATAAATGTTTGTATCTAAAGTCTTTACTTACGACGGTATCTCTTTCGGCTTGACGGGTATCACAGCACATACGCCGTCCAGTATATAAGCCGGTATATAGTGGAACAACCACGTCAAGATCCAGTACAGCAGTCTGTTTTTAGTCTCGATCAGAGAACAGTACCAGACGGCCTTAGGACTCGAGTATTGTCTGCTGTTTCTCATCACGTGTCCGGCAAACGCTGAAAATTAAATGATATTTTCAGTCTATGTAGGTACGGGGTGGGTTTGTATTTATGCTTTTGCGGCACAACGACACGTTTGCTCTGCTTGTTTGGTGGTATAGATACAGGCCTATCTTACCCCCTCCTGTAAGATGGCGTGGTCTTGAGGCAGAGCGCTACAGTAGTGTAGATCTTCAAGGCAAGCCCAGTCGGTTTACTTCCCGTGGTTGCCACCCCGTTCTGGGTCTAATTCCCTAAGAATTAGACGTAACTAACCACCGGGCGATATAACGCAGGGGTGGCGAGGTCATGCCACTGAGTGTCCACCATCAAACAAGAGCAGATGGTGGATAGTAATGACCTCCCGCGTGTTTGTGCCGTGTGCCCGGGGGACCCGTACGGAGGGATGAAGGAATCCTGGTGGTTGAGTGGAACAGGATGCACACAACACGACACTTTGGTCTGGATTTCCTCTTACACGGGGGGTCGTGGAGTAGCCAACTACGATAAATCAGCTGAGGCATTGCATAAGCGGGCTGTCAGGCGAGAGTTGGTTTGGTGAGGGGGGGCAGCCGACGCAGCGTGGGGCTGCGGGATGAGTCGCGGCATAGTCTCGTGCCGTGTACAGTCTCGCGATCTTCCGTCGCGTGCGGGCTCGTCAATTTCTTATTAGACTGGCCCTATACCGAAAGAGTAGCACTGGCGTCACTCGTGGAATGAGTGGCATCCCCGACTGAGGGCTCCGTGGCGGGTTGAGAGCTCCAACGGTGAATTTTAAAGAAACTAACAAATGGACAATGAGACGAAAGCCTCTACCACAACCAACACTCAGGCTGCGTCCTCATGACACAGACCTTTGAAAGGTTCATTTGAAAACCAGCGTCAGGCGGCTCCAGCCCGTTTGACATTATCGTTGAAATGGACCTTTTTAGCGCAGTCGTGAGGCACACACTTTGTTTGTTATAATGTATTTTTTTTTCTTCACTGTTATTTCTGTGTACCGTGCGTGTTTCGTGTACTGTTGCTGAATAAATTTTATTATATTCTATTCTATTCTATTCTATTCCTCTGATGCGCCTAAAACTACAAACACCACAGTTGTATCCCATAACCCCAGGACTGCGTCAAAAGATGCGCCACATACAACAAAACCGAACAAAAAAACCCACTAACAAACCCAAACGATCCGCTGCGTCCAAGGTTGCGATGAGGATAGCAGTCTCCTTGAATGCGCCAATTCAGGCTGCGTCCAGGGAAGCGCCAAACTTTAATGTGACCAAGGATGTTCTCCCCAACACCATAATCCCTTGCGCTGGGCCTAGGGTATCTACCCTAGGCCCAGCAGCCGCTAGCAGCCTTCCTCGATTCACCCGGTTCAAGATCTTTTGAACCGAGTGAATCGAGGAAGGCTGCTAGCGAATATGCGCCAACCACGGCTGCGTCGACGTCTGCGGTCCCTGAGAGAAACCAGACAAGACTACCAGAGGCGCAGCCTTCCTCGATTCACCCGGTTCAAGAACTTTTGAACCGAGTGAATCGAGGAAGGCTGCTAGCGAATATGCGCCAACCACGGCTGCGTCGACGTCTGCGGTCCCTGAGAGAAACCAGACAAGACTACCAGAGGCGCATGCGCACCTAAAACCTAAACCGCTGGTAGACCTGGGTCAGCTGTCGGTCATAGCGACTCAGAGTCGACTGCTAGCATAGATGCGCTAATCCCGGCAGCGTCAACGTCTGCGGTCCCCGCAAGGGGCCTGTCGAGACTGGCCGGGGCCCCACCGGCGGCCACACCCAACACACACACACACTCACAACCAGGATCGACATGACATCGCTTAGGGATGCCATACAATCCCCCACCAAGGAACCTTGGACAACCATCACTCACAAGGCAACGTTCTCTAAGAAGGGCCTGACCGCGGCCCAGGCTGACCAGCCAAACGTCGTAGTGGATACTGCGGGGCAGACCGCAACTTCCGACAAAGTGTCGCTCACAACTGCGGCACCAGCGGAGGAGGACACCATGGATATGGAAAAGACCCGAACTTACCAACGCAGAACCAGCAAGGGCGCAGAAGCGTACGCGACCTGCGGACACTGTTACGCCGACCGGAGAAGGCAAAAAGATCAAGCCTGCCCACTCCCACTTGGTAGGCGGTTCCTCGACCAGCTACGCAGAAGCTGCCGCGTACAAGTCCAACGAATTTTGCGTCGCCATCATGACGGAGCCTTTCGAGGACTTGACACAGGAACAGGCGGAAGACATACGCCTAAATATCGAGAACCAGCTGTGGACGTGGCTCGTGGAGAGTCAAGACCAACCCTACCCAACTGAAGATAAGTCAGTAAGACAAGTCGCGATCCACTTCCGAGGCAAGACCCATTTTTCAGAAGGCGTTCTGAAAACCTAGTGTGAGGACGCCTTCACACTAGCCTGGCTCAGAGGGATCGTTGACTCCATGACGTCCCCAATAACAGGGACTAAACTAATTGTTCGACCTCAAGCAGAGATTCCAAAGTAAGCTTTGTGCATGCTGTTTGTCCCCGACACCACCAGGGAGTCCACCAAGCTGATTAAATTGCTGAGGAGTCAGAACCCCAACCTGAAAATCAACACACGGAGCCTAACACACGAGAGACCCAGGCAGGAACCTCCGGGAATCTGCTTGTTCTTCCGTGTGCCAGAGTCCAATGTAAAAATCATCAAAGCACAGGATAGACGCGTTTATTATCTCATGGGGTGCATCCACATATGTTTCCTGGATGAGACAGCGGCGCTGGGGTGGTAGGTGCGCCATCAACATCAACGGACACCACTGCACCTGAAACGAGGCCTGATCCACCGCTGCCCGCGTTCTCCCCGCCGCCTCCAGTGTTAATAATCACTGAGGAGGTGGTGGAGTGGGCTCTTTCCATGGATCAAATGGAAACTGAGCCAATGCCTTCAGCAGCGATGGGACCAACGCCTAAATCACTACAGGACCTACCCTTGCCGGGGCTCACCTCAGACGAAGACTGCTTTCCGGCCGGGGAGGGGAGCGAGGACGATGGCAGCAGCCTCTGCTCCTCTCCCCTGCGGGACAGCTAACATCCTGCAGACTAACCTCCAGCACAGCCAAACTGCGACGGCTACCTTGCGCAGAGTACTTTAAAACCAAACAAAGACCATCGCCCTCATCCAAGAGCCGTGGATTAACCGTACCCCGTAATACGGACCGGTTTAAGTTCACCAGACTAGTAAAAGCTGGACTAGGTAACCTAACTGCCGGCCGTGGCACGTTCGATGGTCGGGAGCGCCGAGTCGTGGGATGCGGTGATCTCCTTCTGTGAAGCCGTAATTTCCCAGAAGGAGGCTGCGGAGAGGGAGAGGGAGGCCGTGGCCACTCTCCCGATCCGCAGCAGATGTACCGGGCGTCAGCGGAGGGCGGACAACGCCCTCTTCCAGCCTCCCTAAACAGGTTCGGAGGGACGGCGGACTCAGGGTCGTCCAGCGCCCCCCATCCAGCAGGACCCGAGGCGGCAGTGCGTAGTGTTCCACGCGCGCCCCTATTAGACGTTGTGGGGGGAGGACACCTCACTCTCCCTGTGGGCCAGAGGTGGCCCGCATAGGCAGGCTGGCACTAGCCGGGGATCATGGAAGTCGTGCTAGCTCTCACGATCCCCGGTCCAAGTGTGGGAAGGAACACCGGGGTGGTTTTTAGTCAGTAAGAGTCTGACAGACCCCTTCGCCTGCCCCAGGCGAAGGACATCCATGAGAATTTTAAACCCGGCAAAAAAAAATAAAAAGGAAAAGGTAACCTAACTTCCCTTCCGGCAGAAATTCCTCTACCTAACTTAGATGAACACGTAAATATAATAACAAAAAGCCTTGTATCCAGCTATGAGCAGTTCTGCCCCCTCACGTTACTCAGACGGGTAACTAGACAGTCCTGGTGAAATCCAGAACTAGAAAGATACCGACAAAAATTGAGAAAGCTTTTCAACAGAGCCAAGAATACAAGGTCGCCTGGCGACTGGGACCAATACAAAACAAAACGTAAAACCTACAAAAACCTGATACGCCAATGAGGAAGGAACGGTTGGAGGCGTTTCTGTACTAACATTGAAAATAATAGTCAGGCAATGAGGGTCAAAACCTGTTTTGCCACAGGAACATATCACTCAATAGGATGTCTCAAAAAACCAGATAACACCTACACAATAAACGATGCAGAGACAAGCGAATTACTTCTAACAACCCACTTCCCGGGCTGCCAGATTGCAACTGACTGTTCAGTTCAGCTGGGAACCATATGGTGGACGAGCTACGAGCAACCTGGACTGGGAAGTGGCAGCTGAAGTCATTGACCAGGACAAATTAACGTAGGCAATCAACACCTTCCTACCTTTCAAGGCAGCAGGAATGGACGGCATTTTTCCTGCCCTGCTCAGATGGAGTAGAGACTCACTAGTGGAGCACCTGGTCAAGGTTTTCCGTGCATGTCTAGCCCACCGCTTCATCCCCTTGATCTGGCGTGAAGTTAAGATCATATTCATTCCAAAACCTGGCAAGGGCGACTACACCCAATCCAAATGATTTAGGCCCCCAAGTCTCACCTCATTCCTTTTGAAGACTTTAGAGAGACTAGGGGACAAAACCATTAGAAACTAAATCGTAATACTAAAACCTTCACACCCCAATCAACACGCCTACTGCGCAGGTAAATCAACCGAATCGGTACTCCACAATATAGTCGCTCGCGTAAATGGTGCCCTTAAGGATAAAAACCCCACACTAGGTGCCTTCATTGACATAGTAGGTGTCTTTGACAAAACAAACTTCGTCAGCATCGGACAGGCACTGGCCCTGCACGGTGTTGCCCCAACTCCTATTAATTGGATACACAACATGCTAAAACACCGAGCTATTCAATTCAATGTGAACACTACCACACGAGGCATCGTAAGCAGGGGCTGTCTTGGGCGGGTGGCCAATTAACTCCCCTACACCTATATATACAGCGGGAGGCAGCACTGGCGGCCATCAGGCTTATGCACCTAGGTATATAGGGCAAGAACCACACCAGTGCTCACACGGGTATCCTTTTTTATATTTTTGATAGACACGCGTTTGACCACTATCTGACCTGATGGTAAGCGATGATGTGGTCGAAGTTGGAGCGCGCTTGCCTAGAAGTAATCTATTCACTCTTGACTTAAAGACTTCTAGGTTGTAGCTATCAGGAAACACAGACTCCGGTAGGGAATTCCTGTCCCTAGCTGCACGCACAATGAATGTGTTCTCAAAACGTTTTGTGCGTGAGTTAAGTGTGACGACCCTAACTCTATTCGCTTCATCAGCAAATCCCCTTCCACCTCAAAGTAGCAAATAAGTAGTCTATAAGAATATTGTTAACTTAGCAATAATTAAATATAAATATACGTCTCATGACCATCAAAACCAATCCAAACCAACCAACCAATCATTTCTATCTTAATTACTGTGACGCTGCTTGTCTAAATAAAGTTTTTTTTTAAACGACTCAAGTGTCGATCACTTAATTGGCGCAGCCGGTAGGATCTCTGTAGTCAGTTTGCAACGTATACAACTCTACAAGCGCAGCTGGACGTCTGTTTCTACAGTTCAACGGAGATTCCCGAACAAACAAATCTATTAAGTACCAGGCACAACGGCTGGCGCAGTGTTCGATAGTAGTCACAAGGAGGAGATGGGAGTAACTACAGGACTGTGAGTAAAACTTTTTCACTATCCTCTCTGTTTTCCTTTATCACTTTTCTCTTTGTTTTAATTGTATGTGTTATGTTACTAGGGGTTGAGCAATACCGTGATAACATTATTTTATTTTATTACGATATAACTGGCGTAATAAGATTAACTTTAGTTAGATATTTAGTGTTTTAGTTTCACCCTCTCTCTGTATTTCCGTTCTTTCAAAATGGATCAAATCGTGCAGGTTCCGTCAACAATTGTAAAAATTATTCCAGAGTTTAGTGGCGATTCTAGGCAGCTCCCACTTTTTATAAAGAAATGTGAATATATTATAAATACATTCCAGGGGGAGAAGTCCAAAACGAATATCTACTTCACGTTCTTACTAGTAGATTAACAGGGGAAGCCGCGAACCTAGTAGGGGCACGGGATAATATTCGTACTTGGTTGGAGTTGAAAACATTATTGGCACAACATTTTGGTGACCCTAGAACCAAAGATTGTTTAGTATTAGAGTTGGAGTCTATGAAACTAAATTATAACGAAAGTTATTTAGACTTCTGTCATAGGATTCAAAACTTGCGTAGTATCTTGATTGCAAAAATAATTGAAACCGTAGACGATGTGAATTTACGTCAAGCCAAACAGCATATTTATACTTATTCGTCATTGCATGTTTTTCTATATAACTTACCTCCTTATTTAGTTAGATTGGTACGATTAAGGAACGTGACGACACTAGAAGATGCCTTGAAAGTAGTGTTAGAGGAACAAAACTTTCAGACGGTTTATGAATCTAGAAATAATTGAAATAAAAATAGTTCAAAACCGCCAGGAAAATCTTCCAACAATAATGGCAACTCCCAACGTTCGCCCAACCCACAAAAACAGCCTAGTACACCTGTACAAAATAGTTCAACAGGAAATAGTACTCAAACGAATTCTCCAAATAATTCAATTCAATCTAGAAATTCTTTTAGAAATCAAAATAATGCGCAAAATCAGTCGCAACAACAAAGTAGGTCATCGCCGTGGCCGAATCAGCAGGCCGCGCCGCGGACGTCATCGGTGCATAATGCAACGCCGGCAAACTCAGGTTTAAATACCGATGTTACCGCGAACTGCAAACTCTAGACGCGTAAATTATACGGATAATGACCCACTTATGACGTACGATAATAATGAACAAAATACTGGCGATTACGAACCGCAAGCAAGCACGTCCTATGAGACTGAAAAAATTGAGAATTTTTACCTGAGAGCCTCATACAGAGAGAAAAAATAGTTTTAAATTGAGAGATCTTAGTTAATAGTTTAAGCGGCAGAGACAGAATGGATGAGTTATTATTAAACAACTTAAATAAATTAAGGTTAGATCATATGAATAAGGAAGAAAGAACGATGATTAAGAATATTTGTGAGGAATATAAGGATATTTTTATTGTGAGGACATACCGTTATCTTTCTCCTTGGAGTGCACCAGTCCACCTTGTCCCAAAGAAATTAGATGCCTCTGGACAACAAAAGTGGAGGATGGTAGTAGATTATCGACGTTTAAATGAGATAACTGTAGACGATAAGTACCCTTTGCCAAACATCAATGATCTTTTTGATCAGCTAGGGAAGAGTATGTATTTTTCCACCTTAGATCTTGCGTCTGGCTATCATCAATTACAAATCTAGAAAGAAGACAGACAAAAAACTGCGTTTTCAACACCATTCGGCTTATACGAATTCAACAGAATGCCGTTCGGTTTGAAAACAGCGCCAGCCACATTTCAACGTGCAATGGATAACGTCCTCAGAGGTCTGCAAGGTTTGCATTGCCTTGTGTATCTTGATGACGTCATTAATTATATTCTCTACCAGTTTACAAGAACACATAGAGAAACTACGAGCTATTTTCGAGCGATTTAGAAAAACTAACTTAAAAGTTCAGCTTGATAAATCCGAGTTTTTGAGGAAGGAAGTAATGTACTTGGGACATACAATAACTAGGGATGGCCTTAAGACTGCACCGAGCAAAATAATTCAAAACAGTCGTTACAGTTAAAGGGATATAATCAATACTATTACCATAAAAACATATTTAATGAACACTACAATGAACGTGTTAACGATTATCGTTGGCAAAAATAAAAAATATTTTATAGTTTAATTAACAAAAATACGTAAAGTTGAACAAAAACCTTAAAATAGCATGCTCGTATTTAGTTGAATTTTGATAGTAAACTGTTGAATTTTTTCACAAACTTAGATTCATATTAATCTCTAATGACAATACTACAATTTATCGTTTTCACATTTTCGAAATGTCACTTCGTTTTTTTTATTTATTTTTTTTAAATTGCCGCGCTGCTGTTTTGTATCATACGCAACGCAAACCGTTCGAAAATTCAGTCGTCCACGGGAGCTCGGAGAGTGATCACGTCTCATCGTGGAGCGACGCGCGGACAACGACAATTAGCGATCTATTGTGTACGTATTACCTTGCCGCCAATAGTTGAATAAGGTAAGTCTTATTTTTTGTTTTTTGAGTATGACTAATTATGCATACCAAACATTTACTTTTTATTTTTTTACTGTTCTATACAATATTTCTGTAACATTTTCTTAAATATTTGTTTTAGTTTTAATATTTGTTTTTTCTAAAACATTTGTTATGGGTATCGTGTAAAAGATTTTTGGGGGTGCCGATTGCAAATCTGACAGTCATTTTAAAATCAAAGATGGCGGATGCCACTTTTACTCAAACATTTGTTATGGGTATCGTGTAAAAGATTTTTGGCGGTGCTGATTGCAAATTTGACACTCATTTTGAAATCAAAGATGGCGGATGCAACTTTTTCTCCAACATTCAATATGGGTATCGTGTAATAGGTTTTTGAGGGAGCCGATTGAAAATTTGACATTCATATTAAAAACAAAGACGGCGGATGCCACTTTATCTCAAACATTCAATATGGGTATCGTGTAACAGGTTTTTGGGGGTGCCGATTGTAAATCAGACATTCATTTTAAAATCAAAGATGACGGATGCAACTTTTTCTCAAACATTCGATATGGGTATCGTATAATAGGTTTTTAGGGGCGCCGATAGCAAATCTGACATTCATTTTGAATTGAAAGATGGCGGATGCCATTTTATCTCAAACATTCAATATGGGTGTCGTGTAATAGGTTTTTGGGGGGTCCCAATTGTAAAACAGACATTCTGATTTTAAAATCAAAGATGGTGAATGCAAATTTTTCTCAAACATTCGATATGGGTATTGTGTAATAGGTTATTAGGGGCGGCGATTATTATTCTGACATTCATTTATAAATTTATTTTACTTATTTTGTTACCGGTGTTTGCTGGCTTAGGTCATTCACGTGAGCAAATATTTATGTATTCAGTAAACTATATTCCTTTTAGTCTGTTTACAGTATTTTAAAAGTTAGGTCGATATTACGTCTGATGATTATGTTAATTTAATAATTTTATTAAAATATTACGTTTTAAGGAAACGCTAACCAATGAAAACCCTTGGCAATACGTTGGTGAAAAACCTTCAGTTAGAAATGCCTTTGACTTCCCTGGAGAAAGTTGTTCATTTACATGGGCAGAAGCAATTTCTAAAATATGACCACACCGTTTCGTTACACCCTGTATAATAAATATACCACATTTTCCTATGCTCTTTGTATATTTTGTAAAATGGTAAAATAATCAAGGCACATTAGGTAATTATAGATTTTTTTATAACAGACTGGTTTTATTATTACAATACCTACCTACCCATCTATCCTACCTATCTCCTCACCTAGCCTACCTACTTATCCAGTAAAATTCCCGGGCGTGCAATCCACAACGCTAAAATTTCATCGCAATCGGATGAATACTAAGGGATCAGATAATGTACCTATTACCACAGATAATATAACACTAGCGTACTATTATTATAATACAAACAAACGTTGATTTTTATATAATAGGTATAAATTATTACAATTAAAAAATAATACCAAATAAAACCATCTAAATCATCAATATTCGTCTTTTCAAGACACTCAACACTTCGACTCAAATTTAAAAAATCCTAAGTTATCAACTTTTGTCGTGCAGCTGCAAGCGAGCCTCGAGCGAACTTGTCATTGTGTGTGTGACGACGCACACGACTAGCGCGGCGCAGTAAATACCTATTTTCCGCGCGCCTTGTTCGCTCGGCGCAGTCTTAAGCCTAACAACGACAAAATAGAAGCCATTCTGAAATATCCTTTGACCAAAACAGTTACAGAGATTAAGAGTTTCTTAGGGTTAATTGGTTATTATAGAAAGTTTATAAAAGATTTTTCTAAGATAACCGCACCTCTCAGAGCATGTCTGAAGAAGGGAAAAAAGATTGAGATGAATGATGAATATAAGAAATGTTTTGAAACGTGCAAAGAGTTGCTGACACATGCGCCTTTGTTACAATTCCCTGATTTCACAAAACCATTTATTCTTACAACTGACGCGTCAAACGTTGCGGTAGGTGCAGTACTTTCTCAAGGTACTATAGGATCAGACAAACCGATTGCATTTGCTAGTAGAAAACTAAGCGATACGGAATCTAGATATACTCCTAGTACGATAGAAAAGGAGTTATTGGCCATAGTATGGGCAGTTAAACATTTCAGGCCCTACTTATAAGGGAGAAAGTTTACAATATATACTGACCATAGACCTTTGGCATGGTTGAATTCATTAAAAGAACCTAATAGTAAGCTAACTCGATGGCGTCTACGCTTAGAGGACTATAATTTCGATATACATTATAAGAAAGGCAAACAAAATACAAATGCAGATGCTTTATCGCGTATTAAAATTAATATAACAAAAGATGACTCGGAATCAATGATAGTTAACGTGGATGAGAAGGAAGCGAGATTACAGCAACATTTGAAAGAAGTGACGGATGAAATCGTAAAACTTAGTGTTAAAGAACCAGAAATAGAGACGATAGAATTATCGGATTCCGAAAGCGACGCCGCCACAGCAAATTCAATATCTAATAGGGAACATAAAGGTATTCCTATTCTTAATGAAGCGTTAGATACCAAAGCTAGGCAAATTCATGTTTTCATGATGATGACCTGGTACAGGGACGATATCTGTGTAAAAGATATCTCTAATAATAAACAAAAAATTTTGGAAGTCCATCTACCCCCTAGTAACAGCGAAAATTTAGTCAAAAATTTTCTTAAAGAATATACAGATTACAAAAATAAGTACTTCATTTACTTTGAAGACCATTGCCATAGAAAAACATTTGTTAATGTAGTTACGTCACTTTACAAAAAGGGAACTCAAAACTTTGTCGAATGTACTGAAAGAGTTGTGAATGTTACGGATGAAAGTGATCAGAAAGATCTAGTTATTTATTTATTTATTTACACTCCATGCAACTAAAGTGCAAAGGCGGAAAAATATCATCAAGGGAAGACTTGTCATAGAGGTATTAGAGAGACTCTAATGAAGTTAAAAAGAGCATATTGGTGGAGCAATATGAAAGAAACAGTTACAGCTATTATTAATGCATGTGAGGAATGTAAGAAAATGAAGTATGACAGGAAACCTCTAAAACCATTTATACAATTAACACAAACTACAGACAGTCCATTCCAGGAAGTTTTTATAGATCTGCTATATATAGAGAAAAATCAATACTTAACTATAGTAGATTCATTTAGTAAGTTAGGTCAAGCAATACAGATTTCCAATAAAAGCACACCCGAGGTAGTGAGAGCTCTAATCAAATATTTTTCCATGTATGGAATACCAAAAAAAATAAGTAGCGATGCAGGCACTGAGTTTAACAATGAATTGTTTAAGGAAATGTTAAGTTTATATAAAATTGAGCGACATATAGGGACACCTAACAACCCTAATTCAATGGCAATAGTAGAAAGATTTCATTCCACAATTATCGAAATATATAGGTTAGCAAAATATGAACAATCTAGTTTAGATGCAGCTTCGGTTATGACATATGCGATCATGGGTTATAACAATACTATTCATAGCGCTACGAATTTCACACCTTACGAAGTAGTTTTCGGGCACACTGAGTCGGGAAATGCTTTTGGTATTGACAGGGACCAAACTTTATTGCAAAAGATATTACAGGATCATCGTAAACGATTGAAAATTCTTTATGAGCATTTAAGCAGTCAAATGATTGGACATAAAAACCTAGTTAGAGACAAGAAAGGAGGGGAGGACCCACCAAAAATAGTGGATGGTGACACGATTTTTATGAAAAATACTAGGACTAGGAAAGCAAAGGAACTGCCGCGTTACGAAAAGGCAATAGTCACCGGAAAACCTAAACGTAACATAGTCCCGGTTAACCTTAAAAATAGAAATACTAAATTAGCATTAAGAAATGCCAAACGCCCTTCACAGATGGTGGTTGATACTGCTCGTCCTAGCGGATCAAGGGACGACCCTGAACATCCAGAGGATCGACCAGAATCCGGGAATAGTTCCGATTCGGATTGGAACAGCTCTGATGAGGACTAACCATTGGGATATTATTAAGACTATAGATTTAAATTCGCTAACTGTCCAGTTAGAAAATAATATAGAAGAGTATAATAAGTTAAAAATTATAAGTCATAGTAATAGCGAGATACATCGGGAACTTTTAGGGTTGACAGTACAAATCGAATCATTTATTGAATTGACAAAAGATAGGTTAAAACAGATTCTACCCTCCAGCAGAGCAAGGAGAGGAATTATAAACCCATTAGGATCCCTTATTAAGGTAATAACAGGAAATGTAGATAACGAAGATACTAGGAAATATTATGTAGAAATGAGTAATTTAGGAAATAGGGAACATTCAATAGAACGAAAAGTATCATTAATGCAGAAGGCTTTCGATAAATTACTCAATGTTTCTGATGACATTAACTTTAATACTAGACATTTGGACTTCAAAATAAAACACTTTCAAACACTTATTCAAATCCAAACCAAGTACTCTAACCTTTTAACCATAATGAATAGTATGAATCAAGTTTTAAATAATTGTCGTACTATTTATTCCATTATTTATGAATTGGAAACTGCTATTGCTTTTAGTAAAATGCACATATTACATCCATCCATAGTAAATACCACAGAATTATTTAATATTCTTAATGTCATAAGAAAACATCATAACTTAATTTTTCCATTAAGATTAGATAACTTAGTAAAATTAGAAGGAAATATAGAGATTAAGGGATATATAGACAAAAGTAAAATGATATTTGTATTAGAAGTTCCATTAATAGACAAAAACACATACAATTATTATAAAGTTATTCCTATCCCCATCTATAACCAGATAACCCAAAAACCAAATATCATTATACCCCAATATCCTTACCTAATAGTGAACAAGTCGAAATACAGATCCGTAGTCGATGGCTGTAAGGAAATTGAAGATCAGACATATCTCTGTTCCGATGAAAACGTGGTACAGTACGCGGTGGAAACATGTATCCAACAGCTCATGTTATTACAACATAACTTCAGTAATTGCAAGCAACACCAGGTGCAGATAGAAGAAACCAAGGTACAGCCTATATTCAGCATCCACTGGCTGATATACACGGAAAAGGAAACTGTTGCAATGGAGCACTGCGAAGAGGAGATCCGCAGACACAATCTACGAGGCACATACATATTAGTGCCAAGTCAACATTGCACCTTACAGATTGCTGATATTTCAAACACAACACCCATGAATACCAGTCAAGTCTACTTCAGATTGCCACCAGTACAGATGCCCAAGCTACGCAGAGATATCACCCCGTCAGCCAAGCAGATGGATCTCAGAGGAGTAGATCTAGGCGACGTCAAGGAACTGCTGAACCAAGCAAAATACAGTGATAGTGTCAGTGATGGTGAAAGTATTATAGTCAGTGACAAAATCAGTGTATGGACCATAAGTATTTACGCCATAATAATTGTATTCGTTATTGGGTTTTTGTTTCAGAGAAGAGAGTTATTGACTAAGAGACTTAGACGAAATTCTCTAAAGACTACTGAGTTGCGTTTAGATAATTTCTCTCTTAGGGAGGGAGGAGTTAAGTGTGACGACCCTAACTCTATTCGCTTCATCAGCAAATCCCCTTCCACCTCAAAGTAGCAAATAAGTAGTCTATAAGAATATTGTTAACTTAGCAATAATTAAATATAAATACACGTCTCATGTTAAGAATAATCATTACTATCTTAATTACTGTTACGCTGCTTGTCTAAATAAAGGTTTTTTTTAAACGACTCAAGTGTCGATCACTTAATTCGTGTGGATAGGATGTTCACCATATACCGGCGCCACATCGCCGTACGTCTTGTGGTCCGAAGATGGAACGGGCTTGGCGGAATCAAATTATGCAATTCCGTCGCACGCTCCCCAAAATGTAACCGATAGAAAACCGACAGGCTAGCAACTCGGCGTCTATGCTCAAGACTTTGGAACTTCGACTCGTCGAGCCTATCATTGCCGATGATCCTTTTGGCTCGTTTCTCAATTGTCTCAAGTGCATCAAGCTGGTATCTGGCAAATCCGTCTCAAAGATGAGAGCAGTACTCCATACGCGATCGAACTTGCGCTTGATAAAGTTTGAGCAGTTGTTCCGGCGTGAAGTACCGTCTCACCTTCGCGCAGATCTCCAACTTTTTGGCAGACACTTGAGCCTTTGCCTCTATGAAGGGACCAAAATTGAGGGTAGATGTTAACGTAACACCAAGAAAATCAAGTTGGTCGGTTATCGGCACGGTTACACCTTGGAATGATGGAGTCGGGTGAAATTGGCTTGTTTTAGCGGAAAAAAGACACGCCTGGGTCTTAGCAGTATTGAAATTGACCAGATTGGCATCGCCCCATTCTGAGACAGCCTGTAAGGATAAGTTCAAGCGCCCAACCATAGCCTCTCGGAGAGACCGGACCTGAGACCCACTAGCTCGTGCGTCGGGTACGTATTTCTCGGCAACAGTGCTGTCGACTGCATACCCAAAGGTACCGGGTTTTAGCAGATCGTTAATATCCAGCAAAAACAATGTAGCCGAGAGCACCAACCCCTGAGGGACACCGCCATTAATAGCCAGCAGTCCGGATGAGCAGCCATTTTTGACCACTCGGATAGACCGATCCATCAGGAAATCTGCAATCCAATCACACAAACCGGCGAGCAGACCGAAGGAAGAAAGCTTGCCAATTAGGGTATCGTGCCAGACCCTGTCGAAGGCCTTCGAGATGTCAAGGGAGACCGCAAGGGCTTCCCCTTGCTTCTCGATGGCCTCACTCTAAATGTGAATGGCATACGCTAGAAGACCCCCAGTTAACTGATTTCGGCGGAAGCCCTATTGTCGATCACTGAGGATATCGTTAGCTTCTAGGTATGCCAGGTGCTTACCGTTCAGTATACGTTTACTATTACATACTCTTACAGAGTATGGATGTTACCGAGATGGGCCTATAATTCGCTGGGTCAGCTCGACTAACCTTCATGGGCACGGGTTGCACGTTACCTTGCTTCCAAGCCATCGGCACTTTTCCAGTCTCAAATGAAAGGCAAAATAGGCATGTCAAGATCGGAGACAACTCAGGCGCACAAGTCCTCAGTACAATTGCCGGTATCCCGTCGGGGCCACTAGCCTTGTTCACGTCTATGTTACGCAGTACCCTTCGGACATCTTTCTGATGAATGCGAATGTCCGACATAATCGACTCGCATCCACTAAGAGTACCAGGGGGCCTCGCGCCACCAGAATCTTGACGTGAAAATTCCGCAAACAGAGAGGCAAACAAGTTTGCTTTCTCCTCAGCGGAGTGGGCGACCCATCGGGTTTCAGCAGTGGAGGTAGTAAGGGGCGGCAGAAGTTCGATTCAACCGACTTTGCAAGCTGGATAAGAAGCAAGTTTTTTCCCAATTCGGCTAATGTGGTCAAACCGGGCCCTCCGCAAGACCTTCTTGCAGGACATGGCAGCCCTGTTGAAGGCTCTCTTCTTCTGACTCACGTCATTGGTTTTGCGCGTTCAAGCGTCGACCCATGCTAGGTACGCCGCGTGTTTAAACGCATCAGCGTGATTGCACTCCGTACCAAACCAAGGACGAGCTTCGCCGGACAAAGTTATGACAGAGAACGAGATGTAGTACTCCATTCCCTGCCACAACACATCCGTCATGGCGTCCGCGCACGACGATACATACATCAGTCGAAGAGAAGCAAGTGGGCTGCCAAGGATAGCATGCGAAGAAAGATCGCATGCCATCCCAATCTGCTGACCTGTATCGCCAAACCCGCCTGGTGCCTCTAGGGCTAGAATCGGGCGGGGAGTAGACGGATACAGACTTCACCAGACAGTGGTCGGAAGTACCTAATGGTGAGGAAATCGACACCGAGTAACGGTCTGGATCTGTTGTCAGCAGAAGGTCCAAGCAATTGGCTGTGTGCAAATCAACATCCGGCACCCTTGTTGCCCCCTGGGCCAGCTGGGTGAGATTTAACGCTATCGCTAGCTAATGCGTTTCTAGTTCAGCATGGTTTGTGCATTAGTATGGGAAGAGCCACTCCTGATGGTGGGCGTTGAAGTCCCCCAGTAACACCAATTGGGCAGAAGGGTACCGTTGTTGAGCCGCATCCGCCGCCTCACTGAGGTGTTGTGTGAGCCCAGTTGTCTCCAAATGACCGCTGTGCGAATGGTAGACACAGGCGTAGACAATTTTATCTAGACCTGTGTTCACTAGGACCCAAAGAGTTGAGAACCTTCAAGGTTGCGGAGACGCCGATAGCAGATGTCGTTCCGGGCGTACATACACACACCCGCGTGTGGTTTAAAATTGTGCTCCAGGGTAAACCCTGGGTAAGTAAGATACGACACGTCCGACGGACATCCGATCTGCTCTGGTCTCCGAAAGGAACACGAGCGCTTGTCTCTCAGTCTCCAGGTGGTGGTGGACTGTGGCGAGATTTTAGTGCAGACCTCTTATGTTAGACAGGTGCACTTTGTGAGACCAGTGTTGGCGCTGTACAGCTTTTTTCTTCTTGTTCCTGTTTTTCATAGTTGAAGAGTGAAGGAGGTAGAGGAGAAGGAAGTGAAATGAGGTTCCACGCTGCTAACCTTCAGGCACGCTCTGACAGGACAACATCATTGGCCATCTTGACCTACCCCCGCACCCGCGCTAAGAGATAGACGTGTTCCACTGTCGCTAAGCATAAAATATTATTTTGATAGGAAAAAGTTGTGCAATCGGAGTTAATTTTATTCCAAAGTAAACAGAAAAGTGTTAACTATCGCGCTGTGTTGTATATTTTTAAAGAAACTATCAATAATATTGGTGACAGGCCAAATGAATCATGTAAAATAAAGTGAAGTACGTTGTGATACCTCCGTTTAATAAGTGCTCATAACAGTGTTTAGTCATTCAAAATACCCTCAGCAAGACAAAGACTGTTCACTAAAAGTTACAATAAGATCAAGTTTCTCGTCAACATTAGTAATTGAGCTGTGGCTCTGTGGGTTTTGCCTTGGATTCCGGCACAGTGCGGCGCGCGTTCGTACCCGGGCTTCTGCAAAACTTCTAGAAAGTGTTTAAAACATCTTCGACGATTATCTGCCTTCCCCTCGGACCTCTGCAGAGTGCATAAAGATCGAGGAGCATCTGAAAACTTGCTGCGAGTTGTGAGTACGTACGTACTTTACTCACACACACTACAACATCACAATAATTACGCGGAAGCGAGACGCCCGTATATGGGAGACAGCAAGTCGTCGGACATCAACGCGCAGAAAAGTGACAGTGGTAATCCTGCAAGCTTCGTATAAATAAGTCGCTTACGCATCCATTGTACTAACCCAAGGGTCTCTTTAAACTGGACGGAAACGACAAAGCTTCGCTTTACTCGATTGCGGCAATCATAACTTGGCCCCCGTAATAGTTCATACATTTACTGCTTCGACAAATCAACCTGCGACACTCATACTGTCCTGGTACTTGTACACTGGCACACCACACTCAGTACACCGCCGTTATGCCACTGAAGAGAACGCCCCCCGCCTCACCTGCCCCGCCAACGCCGACAGTAGCGCCGGGAAGCGTTCGGAGCGAGGCACTTGCGTTCTCTACGGTTGCGAGTGAATCACCGCTGCAGCACTGCGAGTCGGAGCCTAATCTTCATGCTCTCGCAGTCAATGTCACTGAACGAAAGAAAAGAAAGTATGACGATGAACACTTAGATGTTACAGCACTGATAAAGGAAATGTTCTCGACTTTCTCAAAAGAACAAGATAAACGTTTTCAAGATTTAAAAACTAGTTTAGAAGTTATGTCGTCTAAATATGACGAATTCTTGAAGAAAATATCCACTCTGGAGAAAGAAAGAAAAGAGGATAAAATCTTAATTAAGGATTTGGAGGAAAAACTGGAAGTGTCTGAGCGAAAGTCCCGTGGAGCAGGCATAGAAATTCGGAATATACCAAAGCAAAACGGCGAGACAAAAGAAAATCTTTGCAGCGAAATTATGCATCTGGGAAAGACCCTGAGTGTCAACATTGACTGTTCTAATATTCGTGACATCTATAGACTGAAATCGAAAGATGCATCTAATCCTGTTGTAGTGGATTTAACTTCCGTATTGCTAAAAGACAAAATTCTCAAGGCTGTCAAGAGCTTCAACAAAATACGACCAAAGGGAGACAAGTTAAATACAACTCATTTAAACCAGTCATACCAATCAAAACCACTTTACATAACTGAAACGTTAACTCACAAGACTCAGAGATTATATTTTCTGGCCAGGCAGTTTAAAAAAAGCCACGGATATAATTTCTGCTGGACGACTAATGGGTCTGTTTATCTAAAAAAAACCGAAGACTCATCCCACATACGCATAAATCATGACACGGATCTGGATAAGTTAATAAATTTAATATGACTATTCCAAGTTGTAACTCTCATTTTCGATTTGTTATTAATCTATTTTATATTGCTTGTTTTTTTCTCATTTCGAATTGTAATTTACTTATGTTTACACTTTAAAACACTATACAGAAACTTTACACTACTCTACACGTCACATATTTTTTTCTCAGTTCAAAATACAAGTTATTTTTTACATTTTACCACACTAAACAAAAATTATTCACTACACTTTAAAGACAACACATTTTTTTCTAAATTTAAACATTACTATACTCACAGTATTTACTATAAATCAACACACATACATAATATACTTCCTGATTTTACATTACACAGACATTTAGCCACATTCGAACCTTTGACAATAACACCTATGTATGACACGCTTTCAACAACACGATTACTTTATATATTTCTATACATCACAAGCATAGTGCACGCAAACCGCTTTAAAACTTTTTGTAACCATATTGCATTCCAAATACTATTCTGTAACCTTGTCCACCATTTCTTACAATACTTTTTACTGACGTCAAATTCAATGATCTAATTAACTTAACAGAAAATATCGATAAACTGTCTGTATCGCAATCGCAAGAAACAAACATTGAAAACTGTCATAAATTAATATCATTGCACCCTAATCACTTACTGATCTTCACGCTAAACATACGCAGCATAAGCTGTAACATGCCAGGGCTTGAAGTTTTACTGACAAGAATGAAGTTAAAATGTCACATAATTGTACTGACTGAATGCTGGCTTTCAAGTTCTTCAGTTATACCCACTTTTACAGGTTATTCTCATGTCGGGACTAAAATAAACCCCAAACAAAACGATGGTGTGGTAATTTACTATGAGGAAAACCTTAGTTTAGAGATAGAGGAGCCTCACATGCAAGAATGTAACTGTCTGGTCGCAAAAATAGAAAATCGCATCGCGATACTAGCTTTCTATCGGTCCCCATCTTACAAAAACATTGACCAATTTCTTGCATCCCTAGACAGATTACTACACACAGTGTCAACCTATAAACAGATCTTTGTAATAGGTGACATTAACATAGATATTAATCCTAGCAAAATAAATCTAAACGGGGAACGCTACCTGACTTTAGTGGCTTCACATGGCCTCCTACCAGCTCACACTCTGATAACTCGCTATGAAAGCAATTCCTGTTTAGATCATGCGTTGGTTAAGACCAATTATCCAGTAACTACTCTAGTTCCACAAACTAGCCTAACGGATCACTACCCTGTTTTATTGTGTGTGCCTGCTAAGAAAACGCGTCAATATGCAGTTACAACAATAACTAAAGTTGATTTTACAAACCTTGAGCAAGATCTTTTGAAAATTAATTTTGACCCAATTTACCACTTAACAAACCCAAACTTATCTTTGAATTACTTTACAACTTGTCTTCAACACGCAATTATAAATAATACTAAACATATTACTCTATCTAAACGTCACAAAATCATAAAACCATGGATGACACAGGGGTTGCTACGATGCACAAGAAATAGGGATAAGTTGCATTTGAAATCAAAGCTTGCACCTGAAAATTTCATTCTTAAAGTGACATACACGCGATACAGAAACTTCTGCAATGCGTTGCTAAGAAAAGTTAAAATAGAGTATGAAAAAAATCAACTTCAAAATGCACAAAAAGACAATAAAAAGTTGTGGAAAGCGATAAAAGAGATCACAAATACACCAAAAGTAACAAATCATCCGAAAGAACTGCTAACGCTATCAACCTCTCCTGAAAATTCACTGAATGAAGTAAACAGTTACTTTATAAACGTAGGAAGTTCACTAGCAAACAAAATACACCAGCACAACACGCATAATATAAACATCAGACAAATAAATACAGCCACAGCTACCAGTAGTCCGCATTCATTTGCTCTCATAGACACAACTGAAGAGGAGGTAGAACGTCTCATCCTCGACTCAAAATCAGACTGTGCTAGTGGTGGAGACAGTATTAGTAATAAATTTTTGAAAACTTATAGACACATCATTGTACCACATCTTACCAAGATCATAAATGATTCTCTGCAAAATGGATTGTTCCCTGACGTCCTTAAAAAAGCAGAAGTTTGTCCAATCTATAAGAGTGGGGACAGAAATCGTATCAATAACTATCGACCTATATCTATTCTGCCAGCAATATCAAAAATTTTAGAAAAAATTATTAATTTGCGACTTGTGAATTACTTAGAAAAAAATAAACTACTTTCAGTTAACCAATTTGGTTTTCGACAAGGAAAATCAACTGAGCAAGCCGTAAATAAACTTATAAATTTTGTTACTTCCAATTTAGATGAAAAGAAAAAATGTCTCACTATCTTTCTAGATCTCGCAAAGGCATTTGATACGATTTCTGTTTCCCTCTTACTGGACAAACTCGAAATATTGGGAATCAGAGGTACACAGCTGAAACTTTTTACTAGTTACCTGACTGGCCGTTCTCAGTGTGTTCGTGTAGGAAAATGCAAAAGTTCTCACCTTGATGTTACACATGGTGTACCACAAGGTAGCATACTGGGACCCACTTTGTTTCTGGTGTATATAAATGATCTCACGAGTCTTGAACTTAACCATGGTGAAATCATATCTTTTGCAGACGATACTGCCCTCTCTTTTGCTGCCAATACATGGGAAGAGGCTTTCAGTGCTGCACAGCGGGGCTTCGATATCGTGCAAACGTGGCTTCGTAATAATATTCTCACATTAAATGTGGACAAAACCAAGTATATCTGCTTTAGTATAAATAAGAGAAATGGAGATGGCATCGTGCGAAATATCATATCGCACGAGTGTCACTCTGGAAAAAACTGCAAGTGTCCTTCATTGGAACGCGTTCATACAGTGAAATATTTGGGAGTTAACATAGATAGCAATCTCAATTTTAAAGAACATGTTAGGCTACTATGCTGTAGAATACGAAAGCTCATATATATTTTTAAAAACCTAAGGCACATTGCTCACTTTGATTTGCTAAGGCAGATATACTATGCGCTCTGTCAATCGCTTCTTACATATTGTCTATCTTCTTGGGGAGGGACATCAAAAACAATTTTGAAGTCTATCGAGATCGCCCAGCGTGCAATACTGAAGGTCGCGACGTTCAAGCCTATCCGATTCTCTACAACAACGCTATACGAAAAATGGGAAGTCATGACCGTGAGACAATTGTACATACTAAGCGTTGTCCTCCTACAACACAGTAAACTAAGCTACAACCCACTACTCCTCCAAAAACGACGAAAAGATTTAGTATGCGAAAGAACCAAGCTGCTTAAAACTAAATTTAGTCAACGCTTTGCTCACTCGATTGGTCCATTAATTTACAATAGGCTAAACAGAATCCTTGATATATACCCGTTAACAAAAATGCAATGCAAGAAGAAACTTACCGAATATCTGAAAAGTCTTACCTATGAACAAACTGAACTTCTTCTGTACATACCATCCTAGTAAAAAAAAAAAACTATGTAATAAACTAGTACAGACACTTTTCATAACTTACACACAAATGCGCGCACGCTCACTCACACCATACACACACCAAAACACTAGACAACACTACACATCCTCTTACACATCAGACACGTACATTCCCATCTCACACAAATAAGAGGACCTCATGCAAACACTGCACAAACTTTTTCCTTTTTGTTTTACTTTTTTCGTACAAGATATCTACAAATGTAAAAATAAAAATGGCTATTATATAAATGCATAATACTCGAGGGGTTTGGCGCTGATAGCCGAAATACAGGTTCTGCCTAGTTCGGCTACAGATGACTACACCACTTAATCTGACCTAATTTAGCCTGCTAAAATATTTTGTAATGAATGTCTAAATTTCTATAAATAAACATTATTATTATTATTCCGTTTATTCATTTTTTAAACATATTAATTACATTTTTAAATATTTAAATATAAAGGATAAAAAAAACATTTAAAAATATAAAAAATAGTAGTCCACCGGCATCGGGAGCAGGGTCCAAGCTACCGGTGGTTAGGGCTCCAGAGACAGGAACTTCCTCACAATGCGAGCCGTATCAAGGAGTACTGCCTTCTGAATCAGGCCCTTGATCCAACCGCGCAACGACAGCTTCGACAGGTGGTCGTCGAAGCTTTTAGCCATCAGGCCATTGGCGGTAACGACTATCGGCACAATGACAGCCGAGTCCACATTCCACATATCGACAACCTCGTGTGCCAAGTCAAGATATTTAATTTGTTTCTCTTTCTCAGCTTTCACGAGGTTCTCGTCATGTGGGATGGTGACATCGATTATCATTGTGCGGCGCGCTAATCGGTCTATCACCACTATATCCGGCTTATTGGCAACAATAGTCCTGTCAGTGATGATAGACCGATCCCAGTACAACGTGACATGGTCATTTTCGAGAACTGGGTCGGGCACATACTTGTAATACGGCACCTCAGAATCCACAAGTTTGTATTTTAAAGCAAGCTGCTGATGAATAATCCTGGCCACTTGGTTATGCCTGTGCAAATACTCGCTGTTAGCAAGACGAGAACAACCATGGTGGCATGCCCGACACACGTCAACCGTCCCGTCCTTCATGATATGTCTCCGGTAGTTATTCGTCAAGATAACTTCGTCCATAATCGCACAGACAAAGCCTTCAGTTTCCCCGAAGAGGTCACTGAAACGTAGCCAGGCCACGGACGCCAAGAAATCTACATCAGGCCCATGAAGGGCCCGATAAAAGCGCCCGTGAAGCTCCTTGCTTTTCCATACCTCCTTGCGGTCATCAGTAGTGAGTATTACAGGTTTGCGCCAGTTCTCTTTAGCCATGGACAACGGGGTGAGTCCCTTGTCCACTGCGACCACATCGCGGTGCATACCCACGTCGGTTTCAAGAAAATATTCTCTGAGGCTGCACACCTCGCGGTTGTGGAGAGTTTTCGCATTTAAAAAACCTCGACCTCCACATTTCCGCGGGATGTACAGTCTCATCACCGATGATCGTGGGTGATGCATCCGGTTTGCGGTCATCAGCGTACGGACCCTCCTATCCAGGGCGTCTAGCTCGGTCTGAGTCCATTTGAGTATGCCGAAAGAGTACATCAAAACCGGCATGACCCAACCGTTGAAGGCGCGCACCTTATTTCCGCCTGACAAAAGGCTATTAAATAGCTTTTTCAGGCGGCCAAAGAAGCGCTCCTTCAGCGATTGCTTCATGTCAGTAACGTTAATGCCTAACGCTTCCGACATACCCAAATATTTGTATGTTTCGGTCGAGAAGAGGGATCTAAGGTTTATGGAATCCGAGAGTTGAATCCCTTCGGATTCCATAATCCCTCCTCCCTTTACATGCATGACTGCACATTTGTCCACACCAAATTCCATCCTGATCGCGCTACTGAAAGTTTCAGTTACCTTCAGTAACTCCATCAGTCGCAAATTGTTGGGGGCAAAGAGTTTCAGATCATCCATGTAAAGAAGGTGAGATATGGCCTGACCACCTCTTCTCAACCGATAGCCCAGGCCTGAATCCTCCAGCAATGTGCTTAGAGGATTCAGGGCTAAGCAGAACCAAAGTGGACTCAAACTGTCGCCCTGAAATATTCCCCGTTTAATCCATATAGGTTCATCACTCCCCTGGATTGGTCGACATCCTGGATAGCGAAGGACTGTCTTCCATTGCCCCATACATGACCCAAGGAAGGTGCGAAGAGTTGCATCTATTTTGTACAACTCTAACACCCTCATGAGCCATGTATGTGGAACAGAGTCGTAGGCCTTCTTATAATCTATCCAGCATGTCGACAAATCCTTGTGGGATCGACGAACCTGCTGGCTTATGGCCATGTCTATGAGGAGTAGCTCCTTAGTACCGCGGGACCCGTTCCTACATCCATTCTGAGAGGCAGACATAATTGAATTATTCTCAATGTGCAGATTAATTTTTGCTCTCAGGATGGATGTAAGAAGTTTATAGACCGTTGACAAACATGTAATCGGCCTATAATTCTTGGGTTCCGCGGGACTACCTGTCTTATGGAGCAGGTGGGTGACACCGGTTGTTAGAAACTGAGGCAGCGACCCAGACTCTAAGGATGACTGGAATTGAGATGCCAGGAGCGCGTGTGAGTTGCTATACCATTTCAGCCAAAAGTTGTGCAGTCCGTCCGGTCCCGGAGATTTCCAGTTCGGTAACGGACGAACCGCTTTGGCTACATCTGATGGATTAATGGTGATTTTATCCATTTCTGGTATAGCGTCACACGCGCGCTCGACATCACGCATCCAACCACCCTCAGTATGACAGACGGGCACCGACCAAATGCTGCGCCAGAATGTACTCGTGGTAACATCATCCGGACGGCACCCGTCAGTCACATTTTGTTCAGGTCGTTCCCAAGCTCTATATACCCACCTTTCATCGCTCTGGAACATGCGATTCTGCGAGTACCGGTCAACTCGCCGCTTATACCGCCGAATACGGTTTGCCCATGCACAAACTTTCTGCTTCAGGAAGTCGATGCGCTCTGTGACACGGGACATGTATTCTCGAGGACTAATTTCAGTCTCCGAAAATGCCCGCCTCACAAAGCGCATCACACGTGGTCGTGTATTGCCCTCCCTGAAGCAGAGTAGTTTGCCGATGAGTACCCTGGCCCCATCGATATGTCTCTCGATCCTGCATTGCCAGGCTGGTGCAGCAGGCTTTGGCCGAATAGCTCCTTCACTATTCGGAAACTTCACGTTGGCCAAACGACATGCTGCAACAGCCCCGCAATACAAGATTGATTGCGTATCAACGAGGTTCTCGCTGCTACCAAAGATGTTTTTAAGCAGCGAGTCCAAAGCACACACCAACGCCCTATTTTTTTTGTGCATGGGTAACCGTGGTAAACGGGGTCTAAGTTCGGTCGGAGTGGATCTATACTCGCGAAGCGCATCCTCCAGTGCGCTCCTCAGTCGATCGTTGCACTGGCTACTTACCGTGACAACCCCATCATTTCCCTCATCACTTACGTTAATGGCCCGCGCTGGGATTGCGCCCCTAGCGGGCTCTTGTACCGCGGTCTGTGTCGGGGTCGAGATGATAGGGTTGTTCAGTACCTCTGAGCGCAGCCTATCAAGTGCAGCATCGTCCAACTTGTGGTTACGTTGGATGACCCGCACCTGATCCGACAATCGTTGTGCCGAGACGTTGACGGTTGGTTCCAGGTCCTGGAACAGAGACAGCATCCTGACACGGTACGCAGTGAGGTTAGTTCCCCCCTCTGTAGACCCATAATATGCGCGCATGACGTTCTCGTTCATGGACTGAGTCCATTTCATGCGCTGCACACAACCACCGGTAGCGGGGACCCTGCTCGGTGCCGGTTGGCCCTTAAGTCCCAAGCTGTTCGGTGGCCGGCCTCTCCCCTGCCGACGTACAGGTGTTGGCGACGTCGGCGGGGAGAAATACTCGTCGCTTGAGCTCGACGCGGCTGCAGCCGCCGGTAACACTGGTGATCCAAGATCCGGCGGCGGCGAGGCGGAGCTGAGCGGCGAGTCCGGGGGTGAAAGGCGTGCGCGACGGGCAGCTGCTCTGGTCAACATTTTATTTATTTCATTCCATTTTCATTGTTGTTTTCCTGTAAGCATAGTACGTCGTCGTTGACAGACGTCATTCTGTGATTTCTTGATTTTAATTTTCTTCTTTTTTGTTTAGGTACTTTATTTGTTTGGTTTTCTTGTAATTTTTCAGTTTATATTATTATTATTATTATTATTGGGGGACTAGTCTGGAGGACTGCGGGGACGCACGAGCCCTCCCGGGAATGTCCATCGGGCTCTCTCGTCTGGTCATCAACCAGCACGATGGTGCATTCCGGGATTTTTCGACAGTTGGCGGGGCAGCCTTTCATTTGTGGCTAGCACACTACTTGGGCCCCCCTTCCTGTGGTCGGCCAGCGGCGCACCCTGTCTCGGATCCCGCTACCCTCCGCGATTAGTTTCCCGATACACCCATATCAGCGCGAGCCTGGTTGGTCTGCCTGCAATGGAACAACTATTTCGACCCAACTCCTCTGAACCGGTCTCCTGGACCGGGCGATTGAGTATCAACCACTCATCGCTGCCCCTTGTGATAGAACACCTAATAAAACCACCTTTAACAAAAACTACAGCATACAAACAGCAGAGGAGGAAAGGAACCAGTCAGGAGTCGATGAAGTACGTATATACACAGACGGCTCAAAGACACAAAACGGTTCAGGGGCTGGTGTACACTCTCTTGACCTCAACATGAACTTTCACATACCACTAGGCGAGCACAGCTCGATCTACCCATGTGAATGTGTCGCCCTGACACAAGCGGCAACAGCTGTAAGATGTTTGGGGATACAGAACTATGGAATCAAATTCCTGCCGGACAGTTTAGCTGTGCTCAGAGCCTTGGAAAACAAAAAAACCAACAGTAAATTAATTTATGAATGTCACCTCGCTATGGAGAGTATTTCGATATCAAACGTCGTCGTTATCCAGGATCAAGGGGCACAGTGGATCTCTAGACAATGCCGCTGTGGACGAGCGTGCGAGGAGAGGTTCCCAGATGGCAGTGCTAGGCCCGTATCCACTCCTTCCTCTACATTTCTCGCAAATTCGTACATGGATCCGCCAGAGATCGACTGAACTCTATAACAACAGATGGTCACGGGCAACAGACTGCAGGCAGTCAAGAATGGCCATGCTGAGCCTACACCCACGACTCACCAAAAAACTGTTCAGTCTGAGCAGAACCAACCTCAGAAAATAATAGGGACAATTACGGGTAATTGCCTCTTGAACAAACATCTTTTCAATCTAGGCGCCACTGATAGCCCTCTCTGCAGAGGCTGCTTTGACGCTGAGGAATCAGCCGCCCACGTCATCCTGGAATGCGAGGCAGTGCCTATCCAGCGTGCACAAATCCTAGGAACAGTGAGGTCGCTCCGCGAAGCCTGCGCAGCTCCCAGGAAGCTTCTGTGCTTCTGGACGGAGATAGGCTGGCTATGTTAACCACGGCCCCCCACGCACACCAAATGGGAGTCTAAGTGCGAACAACGGAGTCCCTATACTACTATACTACTACTACTCTGTGTAGGTACAACATACTCGAATTACAGAGTCGAATTAAAAAAAATACTTAATGCTGATACACAGGTTTTCCCTCTGTAAGGGGTATTGGACCTCCACCAGGCGAAATTGAAATCACATTGCTTTGAATTTTTGGATGGAATCGACGTTTTCCTTTTACGTTTAAGAGCAGCGGCAATCGTGAACGATCGGAATCTGATTGCTTTACGTTGGCTCTTAAAGGTGCGAGGGGAGTCACTGCCAACTTCTTAACTCCGGACTGCTACTGAAAATTACTGAACATTTTTCTTTTAGTCCGATCTGGGATTCGAACCCTTGACTTCCTGATCTGCAATCGTACAAGCTAGTTAAAAGAGTACAAGACGCAGTGTTTAAAGAGCCGCTCCACAGCAGCCCATGGTTTAGCTACGCAAGGTCGTGTATTGTATTATTATCGGGATCGTACTCGGCTGCCCACACTTATGCTACGAACGGAAGCGTGCCTGACAAACAAATAAACCACGCAGCTAACATAGCAAACCTCTCCACGCTCATCTTACATATTTAAGTGGGATCCCGTATATTTATTAATTAAAACTTCATGCAACACCAATGTACAAAGGCGGAGTTAATGCCTTAGGCATTCTCTACCAGTCAAACGAGGGTGGTGGAGAGATAACATGGCAGGTACATACACTGAAAAAATATTACTAAGAAGAAAATGGTTATGAAAGTGTATATATAGTTCAAATAAACATACATATACATTTAAAATAAAATACCACGTATATAATAATAAATATATATATATTTATAAAGTTAGAGACAAGGGTTTTGAGACGCTTCTTTTACTTGCTAAGAAAGTAATTCCGCAACTTTCAATTAAATGCATACTGACTGGTGGCCGTCCTGATATTAAGGAGAATCGCATTTCACAGAAGGATGGACTGTATGTGAAAGGAAGAATGAATAAAATCAGAAGTGTGAGGAGGACAAAGCAGTAAGAGATTGTTAGCAGAACGCAGATTCCTGACATGTGTGGAGCAAATATATTGAAAGTGAGATATAAGATAAAAAAGGAGGGGTGGGAGAGTTGAGGAAAGAGAAAAGTGTAGTTAGATAGCGCAACTTCTCTGGCATCCATTTGAGCTCTGCTCTAAAGTTTGACACATGGTCATATTTCCTCAAGTTAAAAATGAACCGGATGCAGTTACTGAGGAACCTATCAAGCTTATCCAGCAACATCGCGTTCTGGTCAAAGTAGCACACGTCACTATAGTTGATTATTGGGATATACAGTATGTAACAAAAACGCTGTTTTTCCTTCTACCCAAGAATTGGAATACAAACGTAATAAAGCAAGTCATTTATAAAAAAAACTGTTCAAAAATAATTAAAATAAGTATTTAATTATTAATATTTGTAATGTTTAACTGATTTCTTACCTCTGCTTTTTTGCATGAAGCGATTGCGAAAGCCGTAGGCTATTTAGCGAAATAAAGATGTACTTGTAAAATCAGATAATCTAAACATTTTTTTGAATGTGTTGATTTTGACCTCTCGACTAGCCAATGCTTAATTTTTTTTAATAATAATTTCATCTATGTTGTGCTTGTAGGTATACATCCTTAAAAGGAACAGCAGGGTTTTTGTTACATATTGTATAGGTATATAAATTAAAGTCTGCACAAGCATAGTCTTCTTCTTTGCAGGCAAAAAGTTTCTTAGACGATATAGACATCGCAAAATATGATATAGGTACTCTCATCGTACACGAGATCCCATTCATTGGTAGGATGAGTCGACTCGCGAGTGCGATTTTTTCCCCAAGCGCCACTTTTTTCTCAGAGGCTTTGGAATTCATATTTTATGCATCTTATGACAACGCACAAATGCTTTTGCTCGCAATCGCAAACGCAACGCAACGCTTGACGAGTATGTACCTACGTTAACACAAGAAGTATAAAGCTGACTCCTAGACGTGTACGCGGTTCAAAGACTTCTCCAATGCGATCAATGCACGATGAAATTCTTATAAACTAGCTTTTTAACAAGCTACGTACACCAAGGCATGAAGCACTCCCTCCTCGCGACGGTGTAGACGTGTGTCTTCGGGTCGCTGAGGCTGCGCCTCTCCGCCGCGTCCCAGCCGGCCGCGATGATGGCATTGTTCACGTAATCCACAGGAACCAGTGCCAGGCGGTTATCCACGTCCACGAAGAAAACGTGCAGGATTCCCAGGGTGATACCTACTATTATCTGTGACAAAGTTAGGGGCCATTACGTCGGGTTTATGAAGGAGTTCTGCAGTTGAGTTGCGAGATATTTACCGCCTGGTGGTATAAGTACAAGCGGCTTTCGAAGGACCATATGCGTGGACTTAACTTTATGCGGAGAAATATTGACACTATTGGCGGGTGAAGTTATGATAGAACTAATTGTATAATGGCGGCAATCAGTGTTGCCAATGTCGGCGCGGGCAGTTGGCATTTCTTTCTGCTGTATAGGAATGAGACAGGAGGGAAGGGATGGTTATCTCCAAACTGTGGTCAATAAGAAACGGGACGCATTCGGAAATATGATAGCAAATTCATATTACTAAAACTTGAGCACCGTCATATACCTACGAACTATTAAAAAATCGACGTCATTCGCGTGATTTGAACATATAGCCAGTGCCCATCTAGTGCCAGCCAGTGCCATCGGTCAGTTGCCCACCAGACACAACACCAATGTGTTGTTGTTTTCAACGGAGGTTGCGGGAGTTTCTACCTTTTTTTTTTGGGTACATTTATAGCTTGCCATTCGTAAAGCGTCAAGAACTATTTAGCTTTAGGGCAATATCATACTTGGATATAAGATAGTTTTATTCAACCTTAATGAGATTTCAATTCACTGGGGGGGGGGGACTGTTGACGATAGAAATTAGGAGCTGAATGCTTGAATTATTTGATCTGACAAAGTGCTGCAATTTTCAAGAACTTCAAATAAACGTAAGTAAGTAATTAGACAATTGCTCGAGTTTTTTTTGGGAATCTCCAAAATCGTCAAAATCCATCGACTGAGGCTTAGACGTCGTTTAGCAAAGATTTCACCCTTACCCCGGTGGGTCCCATAACACAGCTCATATCAAGCCAGCCGGGCAGGGGCTCCAGGTAGCTGTTGATCACTGCAACAAATTCAAATAATTTATTTTAAATAAACCATTTACAGGCACTTTTGAATTGTTAATAAGTCGGTCAGTCAGAAAGATGAAGCTAATTGCTCATTCCAAGGCGTAGATCTCTATGGAGAAGAACGTGCAAGAAACTCCATGGACACTCTTTTAAACCATGTTATGTATTACAAAAATCCTGGTTACATAATTAGGTATGTCTTGTTGCTTCTAATATATGAGAACAATGTTAAATAAACAATTCATAAACAATAAAAATAAAAAAAGATTAAAATAAGCCAGTGGCAGTTGAGAGATGACCAGTCTCAACTGACGGCGCCCGTTCACGAACATTGCGCGTAAATCAGCACCACTCAGCTCAACCATATTGAAGGGAACTGAATGACCCAACACACGCGCCACTATCAGCAAGACATTTCAGTGATTGACAAACTCTTAACTGCCATGCTCGTTAATGTCAATAAAATAAAAAGCATGCCCCATGGTACTCATATTTACAAAATTAAAAATTGCTTCGAAATTATATTTTTTTTAAAGTTACAAAAAAAAAAGATAAAAAAACCATGTCTTTAAAAATAAAAGGGAGAGCATCTCTTCCAAATATACAAATACAAAAAAGAACTAACTAGTGGACCCAAGTGGCTGTGACTGTGGAGTATGACTGGCATTAAGACAAACATTTTTATAAAGGATGCAATCCTCCAATTTATAATATGCTTGTCTACGAGTACATAGTGTGCGTTTTATAAATATTTTAAATTTTGTCTCGTTCAGTTGGAGAATGTGTAGTGGTACTTTGTTATAAACTTTTAGACAGAACCCCTTAAAAGAATTGCTAACTTTAGCCAATTTGAATTGAGATTGATCTAATTTGTTCCCATTTCTCGTATTAAAATTATGCCTGTCACTTTTCTTAGGAAAGAGATGCAGATTTTTCCGAACATAAATAATGTTTTCATGTATGTATTGACAAGGTATCGTCATGACGTTTATATCCTTAAACAGCTCGCTAAGAGAATTGCGCCTGCAAGGATTATATGGCTCTGATAGCTCTTTTCTGCAGAATAAAAATAGACTCAATGTCTGCAGCCCGTCCCCATAGCAAAATACCGTAAGACATGGTACTATGAAAGTAACTAAAATAGACCAGCCTCGCGGTGTCTACATCTGTAAAATGACGGATTTTCCTGACAGCATATGCATGTTAAATGAGGATTGTAGCCCATTGTAGCCTTGAATCGAGCGTAATTCCCAGGAAAACAGTGTTTTAGACGAATTCTGGTTTCTCATTGTTCAATTCTACGTCACAACTTTTACTTTTAACATTCGGTGAAGCGAATCATATGCACTTCGATTTTTTTTAATATTTAATACTAAATTTTCGACTTCTTTTCAAATTCTGTGTTGAATTCATTCAGTACCCTGGAAAAGAAATTATCATAAAATTTATTAGCATCATCATTACGTGTATGGCCCAAGACATTCAACTTATTTACCACCAAACACATACTTATACCTATTACAGAACGTTGTAATGTTTTAATACAGGGTAGGGCGGTGCTAGCGCACTGCACCCTATAGCTTCGGTCTCTTGATAGGATCGCACAACGCCGACAACAGACTGTATTGGTCGTGGTGGCTTAAACCCTTCGATTCCCTCGTTGGTCTACTACTACGTACTACTTGCAGGAATTACTCAGTAGTACCCGGGGTCTCGATTTCTGGTATGTCATAAGGCGCTTTGTCTTCTATTCAATATTCAATGAGAAATTGCCTAACTCTTGGGAGAGCACACGCGAGATGTTCTGTAATAGTTTAAGAAAGCGGTGCTGGTAGAATTGTCTGTAATGTGTCCTAAGAACATTAGAAAGGAATGTGATAACCACATTCACCACTCTTGGCAAACTAGTGATGGCTAACTTTGCTAGTGACCTCACGACTACGACAGACGGTAATGTCACCTTTTTTTTTGAATTATGATTTCTGGTTAAAGTATGGGAAATGAGGGAAAGGGCCATACGTACTTTACTCCTTTGCCTTACCCTTGGAAACACAGGCGTGATGATTTCTTATGGTTTAAGAATACGCCGCTGATAGAGCTTCATGTCTTCAACCATAAGATCATGTGAAAAGAAAATGACCATCGCCACATTCACCACTCTTGGCAAACTGGTGATAGCTAATTATGTCGGCTATTAAGTCTGGATGTTAGCTCACCTATTGGCGGCCTGACGACGCAGATAGGCAGTTCGGCGGCGCTGGCTCGCACCACCTCCTCGGCGATCGCCTTCGTGAACGTGTAGGTGTTCGGCCAGCCCTTGATCAACCTGGTACACCAAACAACCGTTAATATTAATTTCGCATTGGTTACATTAGGGCCCGACCATACTGGTACTAGGTAGATTGTTTTATTGATGAGTGTAGCGAATAATATTTGGTTCTCTGAGGTAAACGGAAAAATGGACACATCGAAAAATTTATTTCTGGACAAGAAAATGGTGTCTATTTAATGTTTCTACGAATAACACATTAATGATTTAATAAGTTAGTTATGTGTCATCGGTTCTTTAACATCATTAGCAGCTTATAGAAATCTACTCTTGTACCATACCAATCGCATGCCATTTGATCCTTGACTACCCTCATCTTACTTTCTGCGAAGAGACGTCCTAAAGATCGCCGATTCGCGGTCTGCACTCAAGAGCACGTCGCTTTTACGGCTACTATGGTCGTCCCAGCTTGCTGATCCAGTGAGTTCGTATTCTTATCTTATCAAGTCTTCTGTGCCCCAAAACAAACAGCCTAAGTGACTGCTACTTCTACTCACGACGCCTTGAAATTGGCGAAGTTTTAAGAGTACCAAATTTGATAAACTCTCGCACCAGCGTCACAGTGAAGATCCTGTTAGTATTCTTACTCTGGAGTGATGCTGTTGAGCCTGTCCTGGTCAATCTGTTCGGCCATGCCTATGATGACGTTTGGTGGCATTGGCGCTTGGTAGAAGTGTTCGCGCACCTCCTTTCCGATGAGCTCTTGGGTTGCATGCGTGTACGCCGTCGACACGTACACGAAGTTCCTGCAAGGTTCATTTGTTAAGTTTGGGTTTCATAAGAAAGATGTTGGAAAAATATCAGACGCCTCTTAGTGCTAACTTTGTGTTATGATTTTAAACAACGTAACGGCTGCGGAGAACCTCAAGCGGCGGAAATATAACAACCTCGTCGGTAGCTACATTTTCGCGAGCCGTTTGGGGTTGAAACCCTTAGGCCGTGGGGTCCAAGTGCACATTTAGTATTAAAAGATCTTTCTAAACGCCTTGTTGACACTTCGCGTGATCCAAGGGCTGGCTTTTTTCTCGTTCAGAGTTTAAGCATTGCCATACAACGTGGCAATGCCGCCAGTCTTTTGGGCACACTTCCAGTAGACAGCTATTTTTTTTTTCTGCGGAGGAATTTTTTGACGCCAGATTGTAATTTTTATTTAGTTAGGAGTTTTATTTTGTTATTATGACAGTTAGTTAAGTGTTTTATAAGTTTGTATATATTTGTAATAAAAGCTTATACGTGTAATTATTTTCCTCAATTCGGCCATTTAGGATTATAAAAAGTCGTAGAACAAACGTTTTGTTCTACGACTTTGCATAATCCCAAACGTTTGTTTTTCCTATTTGAATGGGAATCTTACACACTTGTAATAAAACTAACTTCAGTTCTGGTCAAAGTCATAGAACTGTACTACTCGTAGAAAGTTAGTACGAAGAGGTTTCTGGTATTTTGCTAATAGCTTGCGCAAAATGACGGCTGTGCATGCAAATACTTATCGTTTTCGGATCTGATGGTTTTGAAGTTAGAACTGCCAATGTAGATATATCTCTAAAATATTCATAAGTGTCACTCTACCGTACATTTTTGTAGAATGCTGAAGAGAGTACCTATAGTGTTTCTAGTTACACTGTTTTCAGAATATATATATTCTGAAAACAGTGGCCGAGAGTGTGTTTTCCCCGTTTATGAGGCGTTTTATGGAGAGGATGAGCGTACGTTAATCTTCTGTGTAGAATGCTTCTTAAACTCTAATTTATGTACTAACACTATATATAAGGTATGTTACTAACACTATGGATTTCTGTTATCCGACTGTAGAAAAAAAAAAAAAAAAAAAAATAGGAGGCTTTTTTTTGGGGGGGGGGGGGAGGGGGGGGGGTAATCATCTTATAACTTCTTCCGCTCTAGGGTGGAGCGGAAGGCCGTGTCAGACTCTTACTGACTAAAACCCACCCCTGTTCCTCCCTGCCCTACATGCCCAGGGGCGAGGTAACTCTTTCGAATTTATCCTCAACCCCCGGGCAGGCATTGGCCGTGGCAGGCCCCGTCCTTTTGCTGACAACTCTTTGAGGCGCGCGTGGAACAATACGCGCCGTCGACTCTCGGGCCTGGTGCTGATCGGACGGCGAGTTACCCACTACTCGCCGTCCGCAGGCCCGGGTACCTATAGGAGGCTTACTTTAGCTTTACGCAATCCTTGGCGAGTGCAACCGTCTCCCTGGTGCCGCGCACGTTGGTAAGTGTCGCCACGCGCAGTGGCTCGTCGAACTTTATCGTGGCGGCCATGTGGATCACCATATTCACCTGAAAAGTACTTAACCTTTAAGTACAGAGAGAATCAAACCTAATGATGGCTCGAAACACTCCAAGATTCGATGCGCAGAAGCAAATTCATGTAACAGCGGGGGTGAGGGAGGGATATGTGTAGTACTCCGCGTGGCGAAAAGTGAACCTCACAGACGTTATTAAGTTTAAATCGACCTATACTAGTAAGGCTTTGTGAAGGAGCTCCTCAAACAAGCAAGCTATTTCTGCATAAGAGGAGCGTGTCTATCAGCGATGAGACCGCCATTGTATCCAGCTCTAGAAGAAAGAGAATAAGAGAAGAGAAAGAGAGAGAGAGTGAGATAGAGAGAGATTGTAAGAATGTTACAATGTTTTTGAAGCATTTTTTATTTCTTAACAGTCCAAAGTGATATTCAGCTGAGTCTCAGGGATGGCAATGCACCTGTGGTCGTCTAGTCCATCAGGTGAGCCGTCCACTTATTTGCTGAGATCAAAGATTTTTAACCTCTAACACACATACCTACCTGTAGGTACTATGTTTGGTGGTGCTTCTTTGATTTGGTGGTGATCCGTTTAGGGTTTCTTTTTTAATATTCGTATACAGCGTAGAACTTCTTACCTCAGCCGTGATCGTATCCCAGTCCTTGTTGCTCAGGCCCAGCCTAATATCGGCCACGTTGCCTTCCACCGGCACTATCTTGTCTGCGAAGCGAGGCTTCTTGGAGCGGACCAGGTCGAACACCTGTAGAAATAACACTCGTGTGGGTTGTGTAAAATTATTCTGAGTGAGTGAAATTGAATAACAAGTGGGTAGTTAAATTAAATTTATACCTAATAATTAAATGCTCACCTAGGTCTAATGAAAATGGATCTACCTAATTTTAAGGCCAACTTTTTTGTTTACCGCCAGTGAGAGAAAGTTAGATATCATATCTTTTTCTAAGGGACATTGACCATCCATGTATGGGAGTTAAACAAAGTAGGTACCTACTGCCGAAAATGGACTGATATTGCATTATATTCCTTGGACTAAACCAAAGCTCTTCAAAATCTATCGGAGAAGTTTTGAGAAAAAGATTTTTATTGAGTCGTTTTTATTGATAAATAATAATAGCCAATGACACAAACTTATTTACTTATTTTAAAGGATGACACACATTATTCCGTTTATTTATCATATTTTATACATTTTTAAATATTTATTAAAAAAATATTTAAAAATATAAAAAGTAGTAGTCCGTCGGTATCGGAAGCAGGGTCTAAGCTACCGGTGGTTAGAGGGCCCCAGAGACAGGAACCTCCTCACAATGCGAGCCGTATCGAGGAGTACTGGCTCTGTATCAGGCCTTTGCTCCAACCGCGCAACGACAGCTTCGACAGGTGGTCGTCGAGGATTTTGGCCATCAGACCGTTGGTGGTAACGACTATCAGCACAATGACAGCCGAGTTCACATTCCACATATTGACAACCTCGTGTGCCAAGTCAAGGTATTTGATTTGCTTCTCCTTCTCAGCTTTCACGAGGTTCTCGTCATGTGGGATGGTGACATCGATTATTATCATAGTGCGGCGCGCTAATCTGTCTATCACCACTATCCGGCTTATTGGCAACAACAGTCCTGTCTGTGATGATAGACCGATCCCAGTACAATTTTACATGGTCATTTTCGAGAACTGTGTCGGGCACATACTTGTAATACGGTACCTCAGAATCCACAAGTTTGTATTTCAAAGCAAGTTGCTGGTGTATCTACCAGCAACTTCCATCCTGCCCTTTTGATTATGCCTGTGCAAATAGTCACCGTTAGCCAGACGAGAACATCCAGAGATAATATGTCTGATGGACTCACCCAGACGGTGGCATGCCCGACACACGTCAACCGTCCCATCCTTCATAATATGCCTGCGGTAGTTGTTTGCCAAGATAACTTCGTCCATAATCGCACAGACAAAACTTTCAGTTTCCCCGAAGCGGTCAGCCAGTATCGTAGCCAGGCCACGGACGCCAGGAAATCTACATCAGACCCACGAATAGCCTGATAAAAACGCCCGTGAAGCTCCTTGCCTTTCCAAGTAGTAAGTACTACAGGTTTGCGCCAGTTCTCTTTAGCCATGGACAACAGGGTGAGTCCCTTGTTCATTGCGACCACCTCTTGGTGCATTCCCACTTAGGTTTCTAGAAAGTATTCTCTGAGGCTGCACACCTCGCGGTTGTGGAGAGTCTTAGCATTTAAAAAGCCTCGACCTCCACACCGTCTCATCACCGATGATCGACACACACGTTATTATTAATTATGCTCAGTTATTTATGTATTGTGACATTAAACATGAGTTTAAAATATCATCATGTTCGTTCAATCATCGGCATCGTTTTGGATTACCTATAATTGTATCGAACAAATAGAGCAGCCGCCTTTTTTTTTGGAGGGTGGGAAATCATCCAATGACTTCTCCTGCTCTGGGTGGAGCGGGAGGAGTCATTGGATTGGACGTGTTGTCATTGGATGGAGAGGTGTTAGACTTTTACTGACTAAAACCCACCCTTGTTTATTTATTTATTGACACTTCATGCAACTAAAGTACCAATGCGTACTTAATGCCTTAGGCATTCTCTACCAGTCAACCTAGGGTGGTCGAGAGATAATAGGGCAGGTGCATAAAAAAAAACAAACAAAGCAATACCAAGTAGAAATAATGAAAAAAAAAAGTGAACGAAAAAATATATATTAATAATAAACATATAATGTATAACATATATATAACAACATATATTAATATAACATATATATGTTATATTAATATATAACATATCATGTCATATCTCATTGTACTGGGATCGGTCCATCATCACTGACAGGACTATTGTAGCCAATAAGCCTGATATAGTGGTGGTGGACCGAATCGAGAGGCGTGCAATGATTGTTGACATTACCGTCCCACATGACGAGAACCTCGTGAAAGCCGAGAAAGATAAACTAATCAAGTATATTGACTTGGCTCGCGAGGTTGTCGACATGTGGGATGTGGACTCAGCGATCATTGTACCGATAGTCGTGTCAGCCAATGGCTTAATAGCCACGAGCCTCGACCAACACCTCAGGAGGCTCTCGTTAGGCGGCTGGATCAAGGGCTTGATTCAGAAAGCAGTACTTCTGGACACGGCTCGCATTGTCAGGCGGTTCCTCTCTCTGGAGCCCTGACCGCCGGTAGCTTGGACCCTGTTCCCGATACCGGTGGGATACAATTTTTTATATTTTTAAATGTTTTTTTATCTTTTTTATTTAAATATTTAAAAATATAATATAATATGTACATCTAATGAATAAACGTAACATACATAAATATTTAATATAATAACTACCAATAAATATTTATGTGTATATGTACATATATGTAGTAAAAAAGTTTTTTGAGACGACTCTACTCCTTGTGTAGAAAATAATTCCGCAACTTCCTCTTAAATGCATACTGACTGGTGGCCGTCCTGATATCGAGAGGAAGCGAATTCCACAAAAGGATGGACTGAATATGAAAGGAAGAATGAATCAAATCAGAAGTATGAGCAGGTCAAAGCAGTAGAAGATTATTAGAAGAACGCAGATTCCTGGCGTGTGAAGAACATAGAAATTGAAAGTGAGATATAAGATAAGAAGGAGGAGTGGGAGAGTTCAGCAGAGAGAAAAGTGTAGTCAGAGCCCGAAAACTTCTTCTCTGGCGAATGGGCATCCATTTGAGCTCAGACCTGTGGTTCCAGACATGGTCATATTTTCTCAAATTCCTACAGTTGCCTGTGCCAAGGGCGGTAACTCTCTTTCGAATTTATCCGTGACCCCAGGCAGGCATCAGCCCTAGCGGACCCCGTCAGTTGTTAATGACATCTCTTTGAGGCTCGCGTAGAACACTACGCGCCGTCGATTCGGGCCTTATCGGACGGCAAGTTACACATTACTCGCCGTCCGCAAGCCCGCGCCTACGGTGGCCGGGATTCGCCCTGCGTCTTCTGACGCCCGCGACATCTCCTGCAGCGGCTGCTAAGGGCGTGAGGCCGTCTCCGTTGAGTCTCCCTCACGCGTTCCGCCTCCTTCCGACCATTATTGCTTCGCAGAAGGACAGTTTCTCATTCCCTCTCGCACTGTACCATGGCCTGGACCAGGACCGGCCGACAATTGCCTCCACGAGGACACATTGGTGTTCCGCCCAAGCGGGGCAGACCTCTACCGTATGCTCCACCGTGTCCACTGGGCGATACACATAGTGATGACACCCGGGTGTTTCCTCCCGCCTTATACGACACAGGAACCTTCCGAAACAACCATTTCCAGTGAGGACCTGCGTCAGGCGGAAAGTGAGGATGCCGTGGCGCCTCTCCAGCCACTCCTCAAAGAGGCGTGCCCAGCGCTGGGTTGCGACAGTCGCATTCTCCATGCCACCATGAGATCCAGCTGAAGCTCGGTCCGCTGTGCCGTGATTTGTCGCGAAAGCGGAGTTACATCCCGGTGTTATGCCTCCTCGCGCCGACTTTTGCCTCCAGATCCCACGGCGGCAATCTGACAAGGAGGCTCGCCGCCTCACCGGAGACCGTGCGGTATTTCCGGACCAGCCGGAGGGCCATAACTTTCTGGGATGCGTTCAACCGGCGCACTGGTCGCCGCCTCAAGGAACGCGCCCACACCAGTGCCCCATAAAGGGCCATGAACCGCACGACTTCTTGCGTAGTCTTTGGCAGGAGGCGTTTGGACCCCGCCGATTGGGTAGGAGCAGAGTCAAGGATTGGTGTACACTCGTATAAGTTGGACATAATTTGATGACGCAGTATATGCTGATTAGGTATATCAATAAGTTGTCCTTTATATTCCTTGATATAAAATGATCCAATGTTGCATGAGTTAAGTGTGGGTAGCCTTACTACAATTAGCTTTGTCAGCAGTGCAGCTTCTTCCAAGTCTAGTGAGTTAGTAATTATAACGTATGACATTGTCGTCACGCCACAATTGTCATATTAGCATAATTAAGCTATATGTACATTGTATCTTTAGAATTAAGACATTATTATCTTTACTGTCACTCTGTCAGTTAAATAAAGTTATTTTTATAAACTTTCCGACTGTCGTTAAATTAATTGGCAGAATAGAGATCTGTAGTCACTCAGTGTAATATAAAATTCTATAAGCTGCTGTGACGTCTGTATTAACAGTTTCACAGAGATCGCCGAACAAACAAATTTATTGAGCAACTTCATCGAGAGGCTGACGCTGAGTGTGGAGATAATAGTCCAAGGACTCCTCGATGGGAGTAACTTTGGGACTGTGAGTAGAACTTTTCCTATGCCTAGTATCCTTTGTGTTTTCTTTTACGTTTTCCTCTTTGATTAGACATATGTGTTTGTGTTATTTGGGGTCGGACAATACTTGAATAACATACATTTTTTGTTACGATAAAACTTTCGGGTTAAAATAAACAGGTAGATATAGTTACTTTAGTACGATCATCATTCTCCTGCCCTTATCGCAAGATATTTGGGGTCGGCGCGACATGTCTTTTTCTTCTATACTCCTCTATTAGTCGTCATCTCTGTAGTCAACGCCTTTTTACCCATATCCTCTTTCACACAGTCCAACCATAGTTTCTTTGGCCTTCCCCTACTCTTATAGCCATCCACATCCATACACAAGACTTTCCTCACGACATTTTCTTCATTCCTCCGCATCACATGCCCATACCACGACAACCGATTTCCACACAACTTTTCAGTCAGTGGTGCCACTTTCAGACTTCCTCTTATATACTCATTACTTTAGTACTATATTACGATACAAATTTCGTGCTATATCAATTAAGCAGGCATACCTAATTGTTTAGAAAGCACCTTTTAAAAAAAAATTGTTTAGTACTTACCTACATTGCAGTTAAATTACGATAAAATTTTCGTAATAAACTGTCACGCAAAGTATTTTCATGCGTGTAGCGTTTCGAGCTTCAATAACAATAGATCAAATTATACCAGTTCCGTCAACAATGACTAGCATTATTAAGGAACTAATTGTCGTCACGTCACAATTGTTATATTAGCATAATTTATTTTATTATTATTATGTACCTTGTATCTTTCACTTGTCACTCTGTCAGTCAAATAAAGTTATTTTATAAACTCTGCAATTGTCGTTAAATTAATTTATGCATATTCACAGTAGTAAATAAGCGCGAGTTTGATTTGATATGTGCCTCATCATCATCATCATCATCATTTCAGCCGAAAGACGTCCACTGCTGGACACAGGCCTTCCCCAAGTGTCGCCACCACAACCACCACCATGTGCGTCTCGCATCCATCGGCTACCCGCGACCCTCACCGAGTCATCGGTCCACTTTGTGGGAGGCCTTCCAACGCCAGGTCTGCCGGTACGCGGACGCACCTCCAGAACTTTTCAGCCCATCAACCATCTGTTCTGCGAGCAATGTGCCCTGCCCACTGCCACTTCAGTTTGGCGATTCTTCGGGCTATGTCGGTAACCTTAGTTCTCTTGAGGACATCATCATTCTTGATTCTATCATGCAAGGAAACTCGAGCATTTGCCTTTTGGGTGACTTTAACCCTTATTGATAAGACACATTGCGAGCGACCACGTTTCGGTTCCATAAGTCATCACCGGCAACATGCACTAGTCATAGACTTTCGTCTTGAGACACTGTGGTATGGGAGACGAGAAGATACCACGCAACTTCCCACACGCCACCCAGCCGAGTCGGATTCGACGGTTGACCCCTTTCTCGAAGTTAGCACTACCTAACTGAACAGTTTTCCCGGGTAGACGTACTCGTCTACAAATTCGAGTGTAGAGTCTCCAATCTTGATAGGAGTGGGTGCTACATAGGCATCTCATCTCCATGTTTATTTTAAGACCCACTCTTTCGGAAGCTCTACTGAGATCATTGAGCATTGTACTGAGGTCCTCCATAGTCTCAGCCATGACGACTATATCGTCGGCAAATCGAAGATGAGTGATGTACTCGCCATTGGCATTAATGCCTAGCCCTCTCCAATCCGGACCTAGAAGATATCCATGAACAGTTTCGGAGAAATGACGTCTCCCTGCCTCACACCCCGCGGCAGGTGGATAGGTTTCGAGGTCAGGTCCTGAAGTCGGACTGACATGGTGGCGTTTTCGTACAAACACTTCAACAACTCGATTATTTTGCTAAATGCAGGTAGAATGGAGAAAGGCCTGAAGTTAGGCAACTTCAGGCCTATCTCCATTCTTCAGGTAAGTAAAATTACATAGGTATGTAATTTTACTTACCTGATTTAAATAGAGGTATGAGTTTACTACTCTTCATGAGATCAGGAAAAGTTCCTGAGTCCGCGCATTTGTTAAAAGTAACTGCAAGATAGGGCGCTACGATGTCTACAATATTACTGAAAAGTTTGATGGAGATGCCCCAGTAATCACCTGTTTTTATTAAATTTAAAGAGTTGAAAATGTTAACTACGTCGCGTGGTGTTACGTGCTCAAAACGAAATAGTTGATTACCCTTAGGCACAATACTATTAAAAAGATTTTCAGTTTTAGACGGGGATGACTTTAAGGAGCGAGTTGTAGTTATAGGTATGTTGGCAAAAAACTTATTAAATGCCTGAGCTACGTCAGTTGGTTTACTAACTAATTTTTTGTCGACTATAATCTCTAGCTGATTTACTTTTTAACAAACTGTCCCGTTTCATTGTTGATTATTTTCCAAGTGGCTTTTAATTATTTTATTGTTATAATTTTTAAATGTCTCGCTCAAAAATTTTCATTTATCAGCAACACAAACTTTTTATACAATTTAGTTTTTTTTTAACATAATCTAGATAAAGAGTATCAAAACTATATCTTTACCATATAACTCGTATGGTCTCGCTCTACTTTTATATATACCAGCAGTGGTCCATTGATTGAAGCCAATGGTGGTACCCGTAACGTTAATAGTTTTAATTTTAAAAGTGGCTTGGAACTCTTTTTGCACAATATCAAAAAGAGCTACATAGATATCATTCAGATTTTCATTTTCTACTAAAGATGGTGTAATTTTACTAGCTACATTATTTTTAAATTTATTGCAACGGCTGTATATGGTCTGCATTCGATTTAATGAATACTAGACCTTAAAAAAATTATTTAAACTTAAAATTCTAAGTCAATCTAAAGCTATCACAGTCCAAAGTGAGCAGTTTTATAACCCCCCCCCCCCCCAACCCTAATCTCTTACAGTTAGAGTGCACAGCCCCCCTAGCCATATTACATTTCTATTATCGTTTACGCTAACGCTTAGAACAAAATGTATGGCAATGACATTACTTGCGTAGATAAGTGTCACGTGACTTATCGCAGGTAATGTCATTGCCATACATTTTGTTCTAAGCGTTAGCGTAAACGATAATAGAAATGTAATACGGCTAGGGGGGCAGGCTTCTTCTGGGTAAGTTTGCTCCATCGTCGACTCTGTCTCTGACACCTCTGACCTAGACTAGAGTCAAGAGCAAACCCATAGCAAATAAAAAATTAAAAAAAAACTGCAATTTCATTGGTAAACATATCATTCATAGTTTCATAAATGTTTAAAAATTTAGTAATTATCTTGAATTCCGAGTTCTTATTATAAGTAGGTACTAAGTAGATGGTCATGAAATCTCGCCAATTACTTCCTAATAATAGCAATAATTATAAGTTAAAATATAAGTTTGGATGGATACATGGATGTGGCACAGAGATAGATTATAGTCTACGCAGGCGAAGCCGTTGGCAGAAGCTAGATCTAATAAAAACATAGTTAGTCAAGGAGCTTACCGCATCTTTCAGCATGTAGTCCAGTCTCTCCCGCATCGACTTGCCCGTCTTTGGCCTCATCAGTAAGAACATTCTCTTTACGTTACATGACCTGTATTGTATAAACAAACAAACAAAGTTACTGGTAACTCGACGTACACTCGGCAGGACGTGGTAGTATGAACTAAGTATTTATAATAATTAAGGCCGTACTACCGGCCAAGTGGCGTAAAAGTACCAAAAACGGCCGTTTCTGACACTTTTGCCTACTACTTTTGATACGAAACATTCTGAGACCTGTTTTAACAACTTAAAAATACTTTATCCTATTTGTAACAAACGTGACGTTGGATTCTTTAATATTTATTTTCTAGGCTATGCTATGATATTTTATTCAATGAGGGCGCCACTTGGGCGGTAGTAGCCCCTTATGCACCTGAGGAATGGTTTTGTTTTTGAAAATTTCGTAGAATTCGTTACTAAACATAAATTTTACATAAACCCGATAAATGAAAACATGGATTTTCTCGAAACCAGGTTTAGGTTTTAGGTTTTCGTCTAGGCTTCCTCGGGCGCTTAGTGGTTGCAAATAGGTCAAACTATCACGTCCTACAATACGTCGTGGCACCACTGGCCAACATAACCATACGTAGTATTAAAATTTAAGTCAAGAGTAGTATTCTATTCTCACTTTATCCATTCTCGTTACTCCACACATCCATCTCAGCATTCTCATCTCCGCTACATGCAATCTTTTTTCATCCGTCTTTTTCACAGCCCAACAACATACTGATCCATACAGTAGGACAGGTCTAATCACGGACTTATAGATTTTCTCCTTTAACTTGAGGGGCATCCGTCGGTCGCACGTTGTTCCAATGACCTGTCGCCATTTCATCCGTCCTGAGTTGATCCTGTGCGTTACGTCTCGGTCTATATCGCCATCCCCCTGGACAAGCGACCCGAGAATCGCAAAACAGGTATTCTGTATTGGTTCTGCTCAATTTCAGGCCCACACTCTCCGGTCTTTGCCACCACGTCTCCAATCTGCTCTAGACCTCTAAGCCACTTTCGGCAACCAGCACAATGTCATCAGCAAACAGTATACACCAGGAAACCTCTTCCTGGATGTCCGATGTCAGAGCGTCCATCATCATCAGGAAGAGGTAAGGGCTGAGGGCCCCATGTTCGCCCCCTCTATTCATATTTATTACCCATTCTACAATGTTTGTAGTAGATGTTAACAAAAGGATTTTTTTGGGTCATAATTTTATGACCCAAACTCCGCCCAGAGCGGGAGAAGTTATTTAACTTCTTCCGCTCTGGGCGGAGCTTGGGCGTGTCAGACTCTTACTGACTAAAACCCACCCTTCTTCCTTCAGTAGCCTGTGCCAGGGGCGCGGTGACTCTTTTAAACACTCCCGCGACCCTGGCAGATCCAAAAGCTTAGAGTTAAATATCATATTAGACCCTGTTGGGGTACAGCAACATATTTATTTATTAAACTTCATGTACAATAGTAGTATATACGCGGACTTAATACAACAAGGCATTCTGTACTAGTCAATCTTTGGGTTAAAGAGACCACTTTGTGGTAGGTGTACAACAACAAATAATAAAAAAAAATATTATTATTTCCATATCTGCGCTAAAATAATAAATATAACAACATACTAAACGTACTCAACTTCAAACAACACAACAAACAACTTAGCACAACAACATACATAACTAAAATTTTAACATTTGAACAATTCAATAGGAAAAAAAATTACAGTAAAAATTAAAAATAACCTTAATTTCGGAAGTCGGTGTTTGTATTTTATTTCTTCGTTATTTGACACCGACTTCCGAAATTTAAGTTATTTTTTAATTTTTAGTGTATTCTCTTTTTTGAAAGTCGGTTGTTTTTTTTTTGTAAAAAAGTTTTTTATTTTTCACTTTTTAGTTATTATACCCCAGAACTTAAAACCCCAATAACATGGAATGTGGAATTTAAACATACTCGTAATTGGAGAAAACCAAAGCGTCATCTATGTTTACGTATTTTTCGTTTTTGTTCATCTTTTCAAAAAGCGCTGAAGCAATTTCGATAAAATGATGATTTTGAAAATATCAACAAAAAAAAAGTGTATACGTAGATGACGTTTTGGTCTCCTCCAATTACGACGAGTATGTTCAAATTCCATGTTCCATGTTATTGGGGTTATCAATTCGGACGTAACTTTAATATTTAGTTTTATTTCTGAGGTTTAACAACTAAAAAGTGAAAAATAAAAAACTTTTTTACAAGAAAACAACAGACTTCCAAATAAGAAAATACACTAAAAATTAAAAAATAACTTTAATTTCGGAAGTCAGTGTCAAATAACACCGCCTTCCGAAATTAAAGTTATTTTTCATTCAAATGTGTGTTTTCTTTTTGGGAAGTCGGTTGTATTTTTTAATTAACCGACGAAAAAAAAGGAGGAGGTTCTCAATTCGACCGTATATATGCTTTTTTTTTTTTTTTGTGTATGTTCAGCCCTCACTCCGTCATTTATGAACCGATTTTGATTATTCTTTTTTATTAGATAGGGTACACCTCAAGGGTGGTCCCATGTCAAGGAAATCAGGATCTGACAATGGAATCCTGACAAAATTGAGAGAAAACCTCGAAAATTGTGGGCACGTTTAGCGTTTCTGTATGTGTGTTCAGCCCTCACTCCGTCATTTATGAACCGATTTTGATTATTCTTTTTTTATTAGATAGGGTATACCTCAAGGGTGGTCCCATGTCAAGGAAATCAGGATTTGACAATGGAATCCTGACAAAATTGAGAGAAAACCTCGAAAATTGTGGGCACGTTTAGCGTTTCTGTATGTATATTCGGCCCTCACTCCGTTATTTATGAACCGATTTTGATGATTCTTTTTTTCTTAGATAGGGTATACCTCAAGGATTGTCCCATGTCAAGGATATCAGGATTTGCTCATGAGAAAATTGAGAGAGAACCTCGAAAATTGGGCACGAATATTGTTTCTGTTTACTTTTCATAACTGAATCAGGTATTTGCATTTAGGAACCATCACATCATGAAACTGAGCTGATGATGGAAACCATACCTTTCCTAAACAATATAAGTCAGATATAAAAACTGGTTTTAGTGACAAATACCACTTAATATGCTTTGACGAAAAGACGTCTTTACAATATTGGAGGTAACCTCAACTGGTCAATATCCTGGGAACTTCATGGAAGGATTGTTATATCATCAGCTCAGTGGCAAGAGGAATGATGAAGAATTAGAAATTAGCCTCAGAGTGTTAAAAGATGATGCGAGCCACAAAAAATCATGAAATAAAAAACTTTTTAACAAAAAAATTAACCGACGAAAAAGAACTAAAAAGCAACCGACGATCCGACGATCGAAGCGCCGACTCAAAATTAGTTTATATAAAATTTGATATTTTATGTAGGTAAATAAGCTCATTACTCAAGACTTAAAAGGTTTATTTATTTTTTGCTTTTTAGTTCTTTTTCGTCGGTTAATTTTTTTGTTAAAAAGTTTTTGTATTGTGCTATTCAGAACATTCCACATTCAACATTAATGAGTTAAGGGTATCAAAAAATCTTATATAGTTTTATTTAATTATGAATAGATTTTAAAGACACAAACTACAAAATTATTGGTAAAAACTTAGGTGAAACAAATGTTAAGGTTTTTTTTGAAGTCCTTAGAACAAGTTATCGTACTTTCTCTATAGTTTCAGCTATACACACGTATTTTTATTAGTCTGACAACCAGTCATACCAAGGGGTATCGTATTACCCAGTAACTGGATTATGGAGGTCAGATAGGCAGTCGCTCCATGTAAAATACTGGTATTCAGCTGCAACTGGTTAGACTGGAAGCTGACCCCAAGATTTTGAATAGTTTAATTAGGTTCCTTAGGCCAAATTTTAAAATATATTTTACAATAATTTTAATATCTAGTTTACCAAAGGTTGCGAAAAGAACGGGAGTTCCTTCAAAAAGGTGGACCAACAATTTAGTAAAGGACACGAGAACCGTCCTAGTGGCGATACTTTGGAAAGGCCAATGTTTTTGAATGATGTTGCTTTTTCCTCACCTGAACAGTTTCTCAACGAGCTGCTTGCCAAGGAAGCCAGAGCCTCCAGTCACGAAGAGCGAGGCACCATTGTAGTACTGCTGCACAGCGGAGTCTCCGCGGTCTATCACATCGTTCATTGGCTTCTGGCGAGACAGCATCTCAGCCTCAAACGCTTGAGACGGGTCAGATAGGTCCATGGTGAACTTTAATTTTTCTCAATTTGGATCAGAGAACTATATATACTCCGTTGAGATATTCCGGCAATATATACTCCGTTGAGAGCGAACCCTGAGTGATTGTTGGTACACGAAGAGGTTTTTGACCAGAAATGGGACAATAGTGTGGTGGTTCATTAATTCCGTTAAAAATCTGTCAGGATCACAACACTTCCACCCAACTGCAGCACTCCCAAACATATGATAAGGTAGTTAACAGTTCTAGACTGAAGAATTAAAATATTGGGTAATACGAATATGTAAAATAATGCAAATTATTATGAAATTTAAATAAAAAAAAATAACGCGGTAGTGTTTTTTTAAATTCGCCTTTACGAAAGTTCTATTTATAGTGTTGTGTGGCTGGTCGGAAAAGACAATGTAAGACAGTTCAAAGGTTATTAGGAAAATAATTCTTTAGGTGAAACAGAAGTCAGGTCGGGATGGTCACAGTCACACAAACATGTACACGTATTTATTTTCGCAGTTAATTTGTTGAAAATCGGACAGTTTTCTCGTAGGTACGAGTAGAATATTTTTGTTCTTGGTAGCGGGTACATATCAACTGATTCAAACTGCATTTACAATATCCATCAAAATGATTTGAAATGAAAAAGGCAGGAGTTTTGGGACTGTCTTTATGTAGAAATTTGACGTTCAAAAAGTTCTGGCTCTCAGCCTAATATTACTACTAAGTACTGCTCTCAGCTTAATATTAATATTACTTTTATCATCATTAATAAAGCTGAAGAATTCATTTGTTTGGTTGAACGCGCTAATCTCAGGAACTAATGAATTGAGTTAATAAAATATTCTTGTGTTGAATAGTCCATTTATCGAGGAAGGCTAAGGCTATATAATAATTATCACGTTGCGACCAATAGAAGCGGAGCATCAATGAAAAATGTGACAACACGGGAAAAAAATATTCCTTTTGAGAGCTACCGTTGCGTGCGCTGCGTAAACGATCAAAGTTACGCAATAATTGTGTGTTACATAATTGTTCCCCTAAATGTTCTAAAAAAAAGTCCGTAGCAGCACATTTGTCTATCTTTTAAGGTTAACTCATTATAATCTTTTTTATGGCAATCAAATTGGTTCTAAAATGCATTATTTGCGAAGGTGTAAACATATGCATGATATTATTCCTTATCCAAATCAATACGTTATTCATCATAAGTATTTAATTTCGAACGAAACTGCTATTGACATTATTTAATTTCAACTAATATCTTAGGAGATATCATAGTTTTAATCAAGTACCATATGCACAAAATAGTGATGGCAAAAACGGCCGTTTCTGACACTTTTGCCTACTACTTTGGATACGAAACATTCTGAGACCTGTGTTAGCAACGTAAAAAGACTATATCTTCTTTGTAACAAACGTGACGTTGGATTCTTTAATATATATTTTCTATGCTATGCTAAAATTTTTTATTCAATGAGGGCACCACTTGGCCGGTAGTAAACCCCTAAGTGTGATGACCCCAACTCTATTCGCTTTATCAGCAAATCCCCTTCCACTCAAAGTAGCAGATAAGTAGTAGCAGAAAGTAATAATAATTATAAATATCTTTATTTCCCAAAAATACAAAAAAATGTACTTCAAGTTTACAATGTTTGGATTTATTGTAGACAACATTTACATTAAACATTTGGATGCTGCAGAAATCTGAACACAATAGATTAAACTCCGTCTCTTAAGCTAGGGTGTCCTGTATCTTAAGAGACAGCGTTTCGCAATGAGGTTCCAACTGATATGTGTACGAGTGGAATGTATGAAGAGCTCGTGGCTAAAGTAATAACAGCCGCACGGGTCGATCCACAGTTTAAGCTACGCTTGCCAGGGTTGGTCCATGGATGGGTGACCATCTTTACATACCGAGACTCCTACGTGCCTCGGAAAGCACGTTAAGCCGTTGGTCCCGGCTGTCAATCGTGGATCTTTGACAGTCGTTACGGGTCGTCAGAAGCCCGAAAGTCTGACAACCAGTCTTACCAAGGGGTATTGTATTACCCAGTAACTGGGTTGTCGTTCCATGTAAAACACTGGTATTCAGCTGCATCCGGTTATCTGGAAGCCGACCCCAAGATAGTTGGGAAAAGGCTAGGCAGATGATGACGATGAGTGGAATGTGTCGATTTATCTACAGAAGGTAAAAAAGTTTTAGTTTAAATTATGAATGAGTATGTGAGAGGGTTTCACTTAAAAAATGGATAGCCAAATGAAAATATTTTTTGAAAATATTCGAGAACAAATGAAGCAACAGACTAAAACTATAATGGAAACAGTAACAAAAAATGTAGTACAACATATCGACGAACGATTTAAAAAACTGGACGAAGAAAACAAACAGCTTAAAACTGAAGTTAAAGAGTTGAAGGTAAAAAATCAAGGATTGGAAATGGCTAAAAAGAAAAGTAACATACTTATCTTTGGAATAAAAGAAGACAAACAAGAAGAGTCGAGTTTGGTAAAAAGCATAACTGAAAATCTAAACTGCTACCTTAAATTAAACCTGCAAGAATACGAGATAATAACGCGTTCAGAATAGGAAATAAAAAAGTACGACACGACCTATTTTGATTTCACTTGTAACGTATTGGAGAAAAATGGAAATAATGAGATCCAAAAATAAACTACCGCAAGGCATCTATGTGAAGGAAGACTACACCAAAGAAATATTAGAAGCACGTTAGGCACTACATCCAAAGCTTGAGAAGGAACGAAAGAAAGGTAACGTAGCTTACCTAAAAGTGGATAAACTGATAGTTAAGAACCAAACAGATTCACATCGCGAAAAAAGGAAGAGGGATTCATCTTTTTCGCCCAATCTTACTACACCTCAGATAGACCCCGGTCATCAGGGAGAATGGAACCGGCGAGAGATGTCGTGCGGTGTTCCACAGGGATCGGTCCTGGGGCCGCCTTTGTGGAACATCGGATACGACTGGGTGCTGCGCTGCGACCTCCCCATTGGCGTCAGCGTAGTGTGCTACGCTGATGACACGCTAATCTTAGCGCAGGGGTAGTCGCACGAGGCGGCGGCCAACCGTATGACACGCGGGGTTGCGACAGTCATAGAGAGGATCCGGCAACTGGGACTCGAGGTGGCATTGCACAAGTCCGAGGCCATGTGCTTTCATGGCTATCGGAACGAGCCACCGGCGGGTTCCCAGATCACGGTAGGAGGGGTTCGCATCGGCGTCGAGGGTACGATGAAGTACCTGGGACTCGTCCTCGACAGCCGGTGGAACTTCGTCGAGCATTTTCGACGTTTGGCTCCCAGATTGGACAGGGCCGGGGCCGCCTTGAAGCGGCTCCTACCCAATCTGAAGGGGCCAAACGCCTCCTGCCGGAGGCTCTACGCGGGGATCGTGCGGTCTATGGCCCTCTACGGGGCACCGGTGTGGGCGCGTTCGTTGACGCAGTGGTCAACGCGCCAGATGAACGCGGCCCAGAGGGTCATGGCCATCCGCATCATCCGGGGATACTGCACGGTCTCCCGTGAGGCAGCGAGCCTCCTTGCCGGACTGTCACCGTGGGATCTGGAGGCAAAAATCCTCGCGCACCTGTATGAGTGGCGCGAGGAGGCTAAACGCCGGGGTGAAACTCCGCTGCCGCGACAACTCGCGGCTCGGCGGACAGAGCTCCGGCAGGATCTCATGGTGACATGGAGAGAGCGACTGTCGCAACCCAGCGCTGGGCACGCCACCATCGAGGCGGTAGTGCCCCTCTTTGAGGAGTGGCTGGAGAGGCGCCATGGCGCCCTCACCTTCCGCCTGACGCAGGTCCTCACCGGACATGGCTGTTTCGGGAGGTACCTGTGTCGGATTAAGGCGGAGGTGACCCCTGCGTGTTGCCACTGCGAGGATCGCTCAGTGGACACGGTGGAGCATACGGTGGAGGTTTGCCCCGCCTGGGCAGAACACCGCCGTGTCCTCGTGGATGCGATAGGCGGCAGCGACCTCTCGCGCCGTGCCCTGTTTCAGGCCATGGTACGGAGCGAGAGGGAATGGGGGGCCGTCTCCTCCTTCTGCGAAGCAGTAATGCTCGCGAAGAGGGAGGCGGCACACGTTAGAGAGACTCAACAGAGACAGAGTCGCCCTAGCGCCCCCAGCAGCAGCCGTCGCAGGAGACGCCAGGGGCTGCGAGACGATCTCCGGCCACCGTAGACGCGGGCCTGCGGACGGCGAGTAGTGGGTAACTCGCCGTCCGATCAGCACCAGGCCCGAGAGTCGACGGCGCGTAGTGTTCCACGCGCGCCTCAAAGAGTTGTCAGCAAAGGACGGGGCCTGCCACGGCCAGTGCCTGCCCGGGGGTGGAGGATAAATTCGAAAGAGTTACCTCGCCCCCGGGCGCGTAGGGCAGGGAGGAACAGGGGTGGGTTTTAGTCAGTAAGAGTCTGACACGCCCTTCCGCTCCACCCTAGAGCGGAAGGAGTCATAAGATGATTTCCCACCCCCCCAAAAAAAAAAAAAAAAAACACCTCAGATAGAAAAACCAACATATGTAGCTCCGAAGAAAGCCAATACAACCAATGCTTACGAGTACATGGTACGTACGAGATCAAACTCAGCGACATATAAGACCAATGCATAGCAACGACCATACACTCGAAACCAGAACAACAACGACAATATTAATTCAAACCTGCAACAAACAACAAAGGAAAACATTCCCCCAAGTCGGCTGGTCCCCGTGGGGGAAAATTACCAAAACCCTCCAGCAAAAAATAGAGAAATAATCCAAAAACCACTACTAATTGCAACATTAAATGCAAGATCTTTAGCATCCACAAGTAGATACATAGAACTCATGCACTCAATAGAAAAGGTAAAAATTGATATATTATGCTTAGCCGAAGTAAGACGAATGGGTTGTAGAATCGAAGAGCATAAATATTTTATATTTTGCTATAAAGGAGAAACGCCTGGCCTGCATGGAGTAGGCTTTTTGATAATGAAAAAATACAAAAATAACATACTAAATTTCTCAGGCTTGTCCAAAATAGTTGCACTACTTCAGCTGGTCTTTAAACTGAACTGAAAAAGCATCAAAAGAAGAAATCGATAAATTCTATTATATTCTACAAGAAGCGCAAACTCAGGCTGGGGAGAACGTACTAGTCATTGGGGATTTTAATGCCAATGTGGGCAATGCTAAAACAAACGAAGATACGATTATGGGTAAATTTAGTTACGGAAAAAGGAATGAACGCGGCAAAAAGCTCTTAGAATTTGCTTTCGAACAAAAACTATCGGTTATGAATTCACACTTCAAAATGAGACATAATCGCAAATGGACATGGATTTCACCAAACGGAAAAATTAAGAATGAAGTGGACTACATCCTATCAAATCAGCCAAAAAAATAAGGAAGATAGAAGTACTGCATGGGTTAGCGTACAGCTCTGATCACAGACTGGTTAGAGCCACTTATCTCCTACAAAACAGTAAAAAAGCAGAAAGTCATTTAAACCATCTTCAAATACATTTAAAACAGAAGAACAAATAACAGTATATAATAGAAGTTTAGAAAATAATATAAAAGAATTAGAAACTACAGATGACGAGGATTCCGAGACCTTATATAATAAAATCGAACACATAATTAAAAAGAGTATGGCAACGACAAAAAAAGAGGAAAATAAAATCCATGCAAACAAAATCCTCACAAAACCTACATTGGAAGTAATGTCAAGACGCTCAGAATTATTGAAAACCAAACAAAAATCTAAGGAAATGAAGGAAGAGCTATTTAAAAGAACTAACAAGGCTATAAAACAAGACTAAGCAGACTATAGAAAACAGATAATAGAAAAAAACCTAAAACCATATAGGAGCACAAAAAGAGCATACAAACAATTAATTACACATAAAAACTGGATACAGGATTCAAAAACAAGAAACACAGAAACTAACTCGAGGAAAGATATTATAGATCCACAGAGTTCTACAAAGAACTATATAAAAACGATGTTGGAACTTATGTAAGCGATACCAAAGATACTAGAAATAATAGTGACACTGAAGATGAGCCCGCAGAAGTAGATCCGATGCAGGTAGTTATATAGGTAGGTAGTAGAAAAAACTTAAATCGGAAAAAAGTCCGGGGCCAGATGGTATACCTAATGAGGATTTAAAAATTGGAATTGCTCTGCTAATGCGTCCTCTATCATACTTGTTCAGCAAAATCATAAACACGGGACAAATACCTGAAAAATGGAAGAAATCTGAAATCATTCTGCTGTACAAACAGGTGACCCCCGAGATATAGGCAACTATCGTCCAATTAGCCTTCTCCCTAGCACTTATAAACTTTTTACCTCCTTATTACTTGGCAGAATCAGTGGAAAAATCGAAAATCTTCAACCAGTGGAACAGGCGGGGTTTCGGTCAGGTTTCTCAACTATAGACCATCTACATGTAACGCAGCAGTTAATAGAAAAATACAAGGAGATTAACAGACCGCTATGTGTAGCTTTCATCGACTACGCTAAAGCATTTGATACGATATCACACAATGCGATATGGGAAGCACTGAACAAATGCCACGTCCACGAAAAGTACAATAAAATTTTGAAAAACATATACCACAACAGCACCAGTTGTGTGAAACTAGAGAAACGAGGACCAGAAATACCAATTATACGAGGAGTAAGGCAAGGTGACCCCCTGTCCCCAAAAATTTTCATAGCAGTGCTGCAAAACATTTTTGAGGATCTGAAATGGGAAAACGAAGGCATAAAAATGAGTAATCGGTACTTAAGCCACCTCAGATTCGCAGATGACATTGTGCTCTTTGCTGAGAGTAGCAGAAAAATGGAAAAAAATGATAAACCTGTTAAGTGAACAAAGTGAAAAAGTAGGTCTTTTGATGAATAAAGATAAAACTAAACTCATGACAAATAGCTACACACACAATACAACTCGAAGGAAAGACACTTGAATACGTAAATAAATACATATATCTAGGAAAAGAAATATCATTCGAAGATAGAAACGAAGAAGAAGAGGTAGAACGCCGAATCAATATGAGCTGGAAGAAATACTGGTCACTCAAAGAGATTATGAAAGGGGGACTATCCGCTCCACCTAAAGAAAACAGTGATGGATACATGCATTCTACCGACTCTAACGTATGGTTGTCAAACGAGGACTTACAACACTAAAATAAAAACTAGACTAGTCAGCTGCCAGAAAGCAATGGAGAGGAGTCCTCTAAAAATAAGGAAAATACATAAAATCAGAAGTGTATTCATACGGAAGAAGACAAAACTAATTGACGTCCTACACTACAGTCTAAGTTTAAAGTGGCGATGGGCGGGCCATGTATCACGATATAGCGACAAGCGATGGACAGTAAAAGCCACGAGGTGGAAAGAACCTAGTGGAAAAAGACGAAAGGGACGACCTATAAAACGATGGAGTGATGACATCATAGCTACTGCGGGAAAAGAGTGGATTGAACGAGCTAAAGACAGAGAAAACTGGATCAAACTGGAGGAGGCCTATACCCAAATAGGGGTTCCTATTTAAGAAAGTAGCGCAAGTAAATAACACAAAAACGACAAAGAAAAACATTACGATAAAATTGTGTAAAGTGATAAAATGTTAAAAATGTAAAAAAAAAATGGCCATTACAAAAACAGTGTCCACAAGTTAAAAAAACGCCTGAAAATGCGTTTAGTGCGATTTTCCTTAACGATTGTTTCAGTAAAGATCCACCTAGGCATATGGGGCAAGAACCACCAGTGCTCACACGGGCATCCTGGACCGGGCGATAGAGTATCAACCATTTATCGCTGCCCCGTGATCACCCAATAAACCCACTTTCAACAAAAACTACCGCATACAGACAGTGAAGGAAGAAAGGGACTAGTCAGGAGTCGATGAAGTACGCATTTACACAGACGACTCAAAGACACAAAACGGTTCAGGGACTCAACATTAACTTTAACATACCACTAGGCAAACACAGCTCGATCTTCCATTGTGAATGTGTCGCCCTGACACAAGCGGCAACAGCTATAAAATGCTTGGGCATACATAATTTTGGAATCAGATTCCTGTCGATCAGTTTGGCTGTGCGATAAACCTTAGATAACAAGCAAAGTAACAGTAAATTAATTTATGAATGTCACCTCGCCTTGGAGAGTATTTCGATAACAAACCGAATCACCCTCCAGTGGATCAAGGGGCACAGAGGCTCTCTAGGCAGTGATGCCGCGGACGAACTTGCGAAGAGAGGTTCCGAGATGGTAGTGCTAGGCCCGTACCCACTCCTTCCCCTACCTTTCTCACAATTTCGTACATGGATACGCCAAAGCTCAACTGAACTCTATAATAACAGATGGTCACGGGCAACAGACTGCAGGCAGTCAAGAATGGCCATGCCAAGCCTACACCCACGACTAACCATAAAAAGTTCTCAGTCTTAGTAGACAAGCCCGCCACACTATTCCCAAACCACTGTAACTTCTGTAAGCCAGAATCAACAGTGGCGACCACCAGAAAAAACGCCGAGGCAATGAAGCTTGACGAGTCCCAGAGAAACGATTAAACTGTCTTGGGTCCCGCAACGAATTTAATCAGAAAAGACAGCGAAGGAGTAAGAAAAAACATAATTTGCACTTCTAGTCTTAGTAGAGTCCTCAGAATAATAAATAGTACCTACGTACAATCACGGGCCATTGCCTCTTGAACAAAAATCTTTTCAACCTAGGCGCCACGGACAGCCTTCTCTGCAGGAGGCTGCTTTGACGCTGAGGAATCAGTCGCTCACGTTATCCTGGAATGCGAGGCCGTGGCTACCCGACGTGCACAAATCCTCGGAAGTGTGAGGTCGCTCCGCGAATAGGACTCGCTCATCAAGGAACGCTGTCCGAAATAAGACGCATTATTAATTTATTATAGATAAGACAACAAATATTATACTAAAACATGTATAATAGAATATAAATAATTAAATTATCTTTAAAATGGTGAAGATTTCATAAAAATACGCTCTATAGTTTATGCGTGATTCTCAATTTTTTGTTCGCATTAGACATAACTTTAAAAATTAATTGCACTATGTTAGAAAACTATAATTTAAAATATTCACATATCAAATTATGAAAAATATTATTTAGAGCAACATATTTTTTTTTTTCAATGTAATAAAACTAGTCGTTTAGACGTGATCTTCAATTTAAACTCATTAAAAGTCGTATAACTGCGCCTTAAACGCCTTGATTATGGCATCATTTATTTTATGTATGATTTTCGACATTTCACGTGTACTGTAAGGTTTGATACTTCCATAAGTTGCAGGAAAGTCCATCATCTCTTCGTCTGCTTGATTGTCGAATCTGTTTAAGTCCCTTTTGTGTCACTGTAACAAACCCCACTATGAGAGGTTTTTTTAACGGCATTCCGTTACTTTTAAACAAACGTTGCTTGCACAAGAGTAGGTACACAACTGCTCCGTTTTGTACTTCGAGCGAGACACAAAAAAGAAGCCGTCCGCGCCCGCCGCTGCCGCACCGCTGCGCGAGCGCCCCGCACCCCTCTTCACTCCCGCGATCGGTCGTTGCTAACCGACATTATTGAGAATATTGAGATTGTAAAAACTTTGGTAATAGGCCAAATTTCCATTGGATTATTGGAAAATTTATTAAAATACAGCCACTCATAACTAATAAACTTATTGAATTAACCTGAGCAATTATTCACATGACGTAATTAAGTAAAAATGAAAATGTTCTAAAGAAAAATGTTTTGGATAACTTATAAAAGCTATTTATTTATGGATATAAAACCATATTATGAAATAAAAATTAGCAGTTCAATTTTTCAGTAGAAGTTCTAGCGCAAAATGTTAAAAGTTAAATTTAGAGTATTTCTCAAATCGAAAAAATGTTGGATGCCTATATTTACCTATTCTAACTAATACATTCGTACGTATACAGAAAGTATTTCATTTTCATGTTTAGGTAAAAATACCTAACTTCTCTTATCAAAATCTTTTGGCTAATTTGATATCTGTAATCTGTGTTACAGCTTGAGCGAAAAGAGTAGAAAAAAATTGAGGACTCCACTATCTTTTAAATGGTAACATTTATACTATAACATAAATGATATTGATACTTCAAGTTTTATTAAAAGTACATCAGAATAGGGAAGATTTTAAATTCTTTTTCTAGTTGGAAAATAAACAAGCATAAAAGAGTTGAAACCTCTTTAATTCTATCATAATACATCTATTCTTTCTCCATCCAACTACATCTATTCTTTAAACGAACTGCTTGCTAGCATACACTCGGAAAATATCATCTTTACTGGTGATATTAACATCAATATCCTTCCAGAAAAGACCACTGGCCACGCTGCGGAATACGTCTCTGTGCTAGCTTCTCATGATCTAAGACAAGGGATCGATAAGCCTACCAGGCAAGGCAACTGCCTCGGTCATTTTATGGTGAAAACTCGTAAGCAGGCTAAAACCTTCATATGTGATCCTCTTACAGATCATAGACTTATACTATTGCACTTAAATGACTTTAAGTTAGCTCAAAATACGACTGAGCACTACAAAATAACTATCAACTATGAACAAATAGAGACTGATTTAGATAATATCGTTTGGGACAGCTATTTTAATTCGCAAAATGTCGATTACATTGCTGAGTTTCTCGTCAATACACTGCGAGAAATAATCACAAAAAACACATCTAAATCTAAAATATCTTAAAAAAAGAAACCACTCAAGCCTTGGATCACGGTAGGCATAGTGAAGTGCTTACGAAAAAGGGATAAATTACATCAAAAACTTAAGAGTTCACCATACGACGTCAATCTCCGGAATCAGTATATTCGATATAGAAATACTTGTAATCACTTGACAGACACGTTAAAGCGCTCCTATTACGAGGCTTAACTAAACAAAAACGAGGAAAACCTGAAAAAGATATGGAACATAATTAAGGACATGTGCAACATTAGTAGAAATCCCAAACAATCGACTGAGTTGCTTCAGACGCATTCTAACCCTGCTGACTCGATAAACAAAGTTAACAGATACTTCACTTTAATTGGAAGAGATCTAGCAAATACAATTCTGACAAAAATTAGGCAGGACGAAAGCACTCTAGCTTCATTAGCCCAGAAATCGAAAGGCTTCCTTCATTCGATGGCTTTCTCTCCTACTGATGAGTGTGAAATAATCGAGGTGATATCTGGCCTCAAGAACGGCAGTGCTCCTGGCTTAGATAACATCCCTACTAGCATCATTAAAAAAAATTAAAATTAACATCGCCAATAACTCACCTGTGCAACACTAGCTTCTCTAAAGGCTCTTTTCCAGCTATATTTAAGAAAGCTGTGGTTGTTCCCATTTTTAAAGCTGGTGAAAAAAACCTTGCGAGCAACTACCGGCCCATCTCTCTCCTAGGTACAAAATCCAAAATCCTAGAAAAAATTGCAAACAAAAGACTAGTTAAGTACCTGGAGACAAATAATATTCTATCAGCTAACCAATTCGGCTTTAGAGCCAATCGATCCACCAATGACGCTATACTGAAACTTACCGAAAAAATCACCAAGTATATAGACAAAGGAGAGAAATGTGTCGGTCTTTTCCTTGATCTTCAGAAGGCATTCGACACAGTTCTATCCCTATTTTGATTAGCAGGTTGGACAACGTTGGAATCAGAGGAGTACCCCGGGAATGGCTACTAAGTTACCTTTCGGGTAGAAGTCAATGCGTAAGAGCCGATAATATGACTAGTGATGACGCTTCCAGCACATACGGAGTTCCCCAGGGAAGTACGATAGCCCCAACACTATTCCTGGTGTACATTAATCAACTTTGTGATCAAAATTAATAAAGCTGATGTCTTGATGTTCACTGATGACACAGTCCTTCTGTTCCATGAAAAAGCGTGGTTTAACCTAGTGAACGTCTGTGAAACGGGCCTTTCTCATGTCACAGCTTGGCTTGAGGATAGTCTACTTTCACTTAACACCTCGAAAACGAAATTACTGTGTTTCAGCAAGACAAGATCAGGCAGCCCCGAAGACTTTAAAGTTAACGTTCACACCTTCCCCTGCAATAGGAATAGTTCTTGCGTTGCCTCCTGCGATCAAAATTATGAGAATTCATTTCTGAATGGTAATCTTCCATTTTGTTGGTGCCACTAAATATTAATAATGCGTTGGGAACAAATCCATTGGCAGTTCCAGCATGGACAATAATTTATCGTTTTCCTTTAGAAATATCATGCTTTATGTCTTTGATTTTAATGGATTTCCAGCACTTTCTTATTTATGTGAACTGTGGATATAACTTTCATCCAAGTAAACAATTTGTTTTTGTAGCTCCATAGGCAAATCCCTATTTTGTTTAATAATCTCCAAATATAGGGTTTTCTATTAGTGATTCTCTATTTGTATAACATTTTTTGTAAGAAAAACCTATAGCAAGTAATATTTGCCTTAATGCCTCACGGCCTCCTTCATATCCTAATTCTTCTTTCGCACAGCTTTCTCAAAGTAAATGTAAACATAACCTCTACAGTTACTTTAACTTGTAGAAAACTTCGATGATGTGGTATTTTTAAAGATCTGACTGTCGATAACTGTAACCTATATCGTGAACTATGTATATTAAATAAAATTAGACTGAATAAATACCTGTCATAAGAGCAAATCGTTTGAAGAGGTCTTTTAACTCTGTTAGAAGTTTTCCGGCATGATATTCTTTTAAGCATCTCTTAAAAACATTGTAAATCACTTCTCTGGCGCCACTTTTTATCGTCTTCCCCATTTCCAGTAACAATTCACAGAACAAAATATTTTATTCTACCGAAAATCACAAGATACTTTTTTATTTTGGTAGTTTGATAGATGTTTGACATTTCTTTAAAGTTGCCATGAGACAATGTTTAGGTCACATATCTTTAATTTCTACTCTTTTTGGTCAAGCTATACCTTACTTTATCGTAGTACTGTGAGGATTGTAGTTACAGCATATTAGCGGCCTTTAACTGGCTAGTAAGAGTATTGGAGAGCCGTTTGAATGAAGAAGGTGTAGGCATGAGATTTTGTTTTATGTCAGAGAGAGAGATAGAAGTTTAGACCTGGCAAGTGGGCACCGATGTAAAATTCTGATGAATCCCAATACAGCATAATTTAAATCGCCCTCAGCTCGTTTTCCTTATCGGCCTGTAGCGAGTTCCCTCTTCGTATAGTCCTCTCGCGCTAAGCCAGCGAGTCGCCAAGCTACGTGACCATCCCCCGGGGCTTCGAAGAACGTCTCAGGATCCCTGCAGGCCGTACTGGTGCTTTGGGTCCTACATGTGGTGGCGGCGCCGGGTACGAGTGCCAGGATAAGAGGAGTGTATAATCAAAGCTGACTGGTTTCATTTGTTACTAGCTGCGCCACGCGGTTTCACCCGCGTAGACCAGAATAAAGTAGGGTATAAGCTATCTACATACCAAAATTCTTCCAAATCAGTCCCGCCATTTGAGCGTGAAGAAGTAACAAACATACACACTCACAAACTTTCGCCTTTATAATATTAGTGTGATAAGTGTCACTCACATTAGAGAGTGAAAAATGCGGTACTTCTCAGGCCACACATATCAAGTGTGCCTTGAGGAATTCATCGACGAGTTCGTGTCGATGGCCATTGCCAATGGGTGGCGAAAGAGCGATTATGCTCTCATTTTAGGAGTATGGCTCCAGGGCGCAGCCCAACAATTTTTTAAATATACGTTCCAGTATGATATGGAATTTGAAACGCTTTGTGCAGAGCTTAGAAAGGAATTCCCATGCAAGTGTGTTTCTTTCAAGGAGCGTAATAGTCAACGTTTTTCTAATCTTGAGAGGACGGATGTTGTGTCCGAGGCATGTGAACAGTCAGTGGATAATGGGAGCAACGAAAATGATGCACAGTTATTTTCTAGCTCAATAATCAAAACAAATGAGGATGAATATGATGATGGTGACCAGAGCTGCGTTGAGGCCAGCCCAGTCAATGATGTCCAAGATCGTGGAGAGTGCGAACGAGGCGATGATGACCGAAGCTGTGGCGATAGCAGCCAGGTTGATGATGAGGCGAAGAAGGATTACGTGGAGGAAAATATCTTAATATTCTAATCGGGTCAGTTCTTTACAGTTAGTCCTGTAAATAATGTTTCAGAAAACCAAGAAACAATTTTATTAAAAGAAACAAATGGAGAGCACAAGTCGAACGAGAATTGTATCTGTCTGTGATGTGGTTTCGGCTGATGTCGTCTTGATGGAAAGCTGGAAGTTCCCTCGGAGACACATGTTTTTTGTGACGATAGTTTGTTCAAGTAGGATGTGTTTCTGCTGATGTTTGCGAGCAGGAGAGCTTCGAGATGAAGGTGGAGTCGGAACAGTGATGCGTACCAGTAGAAGTGATGCAAAATCATTCTATTATTTTTCCAATAGGTCACCGGGACCGGGGTGAAAACTGCATCATAAAAGCCACTTCACAATGTCACTGTATTTTTGTGTCTATTTTATTTATTCTGGCTGACGTGTATTGTCGATGATCCAAATTATTCGATAAAAATAAAAATATGCGAAAGAATTCATGAACTGCATATGAATAATTTAATAAAGCAGTATTCTATAAATATAAATTTTGGAAATATAAGAAGAAAAGACATGGCCGGATCCTGCCCTCCGAATGTACATTAATATACAGTAATTATTTATATGTGAAAAATACTTATAAAATAAAGTAAAATTAATCTCAACAATTACATTTCTCTTGTCGTCGAGTCTTGGCCTAGTATAAGGTTTAATAACGTTCCCGTTAAAAAAAATCAGTCTGTATGCTACCTTGGTATTAGAAAATAACTTTCCATTTATTGAGCATGTAAAAACAGTAGGTGAAAAAGCTAAAAAGAACTTCTATGCGTTGACGAGGATTTCCAAGGCTACTTGGGGCCTATCATTCCTAACGTTAAAAACAATCTATGGGGCCACCATTGGGGCGGTACGACGTAAATTGCTACAAAGTCAACGTTTAGCTTTGATTTTCCTATGTAAAGCGTACAGGACGGTTAGCACTGAAGCCTTAGCGACGTGCTGCAATGTACTATTCTGCATGAAAGACTACGGACCCAGACTTTTTACCTCAACGTGATCGTGCCAAGATTTCTAGATTACTTAAACCTCAAACTGAAGTTTGGGAGGACCTTTTATCTGAATGGCAATGTAGGTGGGAAAGTTCCATAAAAGGCAGACACCTTCACCAGTTCTTCCCATTAGTTCGCGAACGGCTGGATAGGACATGGCTGGAGGTGGATCACTGTGTTGCCCAATTTCTCACAGGTCATGGCAACTTTAAGAGTAAATTATTTTCCTTCAAGCTTGTTGCCTCACCTTTATGTCAATGTTCTACTTCTGATTGCGAATACGAACAATCCGCACATCATATTGTTAGGTTTTGTTATTTAATCTGAATATTAATTGTTTATATTTGACTATTTTATTGCAATCGACTAATTGTGCTGGCAGCACCGAAACGTTGAATTTGTGATTGTCTGTGGAAAGTTGTCGGTGTAGCGTTATGGCGGGCAATGGCTTGAAGAACGGCCTTGTTCCGTTGGCGCTCGTCGAGATCGGTCACACAATTGGTCTATTGCCTTATTGGTGTACAGTTAGCATAATTTTATATTAAAGCTAATAGAAGTAATAGCTCTATAATATTGTATTATTGATAAAGCTGTAAATAAAATATTCTATACTGGAGTGAGCGGTTTTATTACAGTTCAGAAGTGGTAAGTACACGCCTATTTATAAGTGCTTGAATTTCGCTTTAGAATCATGGTTACGATTCTATTAGATTACACTAACAAAATGTTGTGTTATAACTACGTTTCATATGAATTTAGGTTTTATGGTTCTTTCTACGGGGTTTATGGGTGAAGATTTTGGTTATTTTAGAGCTGATGGTTTCAAAGATATTGTCAAAATACCCTGCAAAACTTTTCGCAACGTTTATTGCTTGTTTTTTTTACAAAGAAATCGTGAGGGTAGAACGAAATGATCTTTTAAAAATGTAGGTTTTTAACCCACAAAAAAAAAATGGATGGATCCTTCTACAGCGTTTATTAAAGGGGGTGAAAATTTTGGTTATATTTGAGCTCAGACGCACCGTTTCAGAGATATTGTCAAAATACCCTGCAAAACTTTTCGTGACTTTTATTGTGTGTGTGTTTTGTTTTAAACCCTTTTTATTATTTCTGTTTTATGAACTTCGCACCATGCCACGCGATGAAGGGACTAGCTCGTGGCGCTTATCGACGCCGACGAGGGGTCAATCGCACCATACAACTGAAGCCAGATCGATAGCAACTAACGACGGCAGTGCGAGGCCAAGCAGTAACAGGCGCCCTCGGATTCGAAGTCGGCATACAGCTCAAGCCAGATCAAGAGCTCGTAGCGGAGGCAATGCGAGGCAAAGCGGTCTCAGGCGTCTCCGAAGTCAAAGTTGCAGTCTTCGCCGGCACCCTACGTCGTTGAGTCTATGCGAGAAGGAGAAGGAGCTGGGACGAGAACGAGAGCGTCTCAGAGTCATGGAAAGCGGGGTGAGCAGTGCACTTAGTCGTTTATCGTCAAAGCGCCGTTTTCGTCCACATTCTCGTGAATTGTACATCGTGAAAACTTTACGAAATTAAGTCGTCACGTTTAGGCGCCTACGACTTCTAATGATTGTAAAATTGAACATCACGTCTAAACGACTAGTTTTATTTCTTTGAAAAAATATGTTACTCTAGACAATTTTATTCGTAATTTGATATGTGAATATTTGAAATTGTAGTGTGTTATCATAGTGTAATTAATTTGTAAAGTTATGTCTAACGCGGATATAAAAAAAAATAGAATCACGCAAAAAAAAAAACATTAAGCGTATGTTTATGAAACTTTCACCATATATAGAACATAATTTAATTATTTATCTTTTAGTATTTTAGTTTCAATGTAGGCGAAAGCATAGCTGATTCTCGGTTTAAATCCAGGAATGATTCAGATAAAACAAATGTGCCAACAATTAAAATCAATGATTCCTCAGTTTTTAACTGCTTTAATTGGGTATTTTCTGTTACTGATAGTTTCCCCTTGCACAAGATTTGAAAGGTTTCTAACTTACTTATTTTTAATGCATTTCAAAAGTTCTTTCTGTTTGCGATTTCAGTTTGTTTCTTTTGATACAAATACCTAATAAAATAAATTAGAGTCAACTACCTAAATGTAAGGAAAAGGAACATACTTTCTCTAGATACCCAAAACCCCTCATAACGTGTACAAAGTGTATTTAAAGTTGGTCATAGTGCTGAAGAATGTTTTTCTACTTCAAAAAAAAATTAGGTTTAGGACTAATTCCATAACTGATATTCAGTTTAGTGAAGCACAATATTCAATGGTTATGCTGTTAAGTAGGTAGTGCTAATTGGTGGCTTACACTCAAGTATAGGTGATTCCAAGTTGAATAGATACATGGTCTTAATCTACTTTCTATTACAATCATGGACGTAGAAATGTTAAGTCTTTTACATTGGTGATAAACAGCTATTATTAATTATAGTTCAAATTAGGGATGTCAGTAAGATATATAATCATACTAGCTGCGTCCCGCGGTTTCACTCGCATAGACCGTGATAAAAGTTGCCTATGTGTTAATCCGGGGTATAAGCTATCTACTTACCAAATTTCATTCAAATCGGTCTAGCCGTTTGCGCGTGAAGAAGTAACAAACACACACACTCACAAACTTTCGCCTTTATAATATTAGTGTGATAGGTATTATGTAAATAATAATTGAATAAATTAAGATGTCAAAGAGCCATTTAAGTAGTAATTTAAATTATAGCAACATTACTTTTTTTCATTTCTTTTTCAATCTAATCGTATATTTTTAAAATTTTATTATAAACTAGCGACCCGCCCCGGCTTCGCACGGTTGCAATTTTGTTTATTTGATTTCCCATAATTTTCTTTGATACAAACCTTGTCCTGACAAACACGAACAAAGAAAAAGAATGATCAAATTTGGTGCAGTCGTTCGGAAGTTATGCGCGTACATACATTTCGGCGATTTATTTTTATTTATATATATTTGCGGGGATCGGCATAATAATTATGCTTTTTCACATGAGAGCTGTACTGGCTTTGCATCAGCGTAGCTTGTTGTTTCTCCTGTTACGTTAAACAGTATCAGATGACAAGGCAACTTTGGATTTAATCTTACAAATAAGTTTCAAATATATATATACAAAGCTTGTAGTGTCAGAATTTTGTATTTTCTGAAATATGGTACCGAAAAGGGCATCAAGCATGCGTTGAATGCTGTCGCTAGCCCACAATCGAAAGAGTAAGTAGAACGGTACAACCGGACTATTCTAAGTTCTTAGATAGCTCAGAATCTCGGGGACGACAAAGGGTTGGGGATACCAAAGTTGGCAAAATTCAATGAGGTTTAAACTATACCGTCCAGAAGATGACGCGAAACCCCAGTGGAGGTAACGTTCGCTACTCACATGAATAGTAAAAATGATCCACGTTTGAATGACATATGAAAAGCTACTATAGAGACGCGACTAATCTTGTTACCATTCGCGAGCAGATAAAAGGATAGTTATGATAGTAATAGACATACAGCTCGTAAGCAGTAAAATTAGTAAAGATTACAAAAACTACATTTAAAAAAGAAAAAACTATGGGCCTATGTAGGGTCTTAGCGGATAGTTGCGTCGCTCGGAAATGATAGATAGAAGTTAGCCGCGATTCCCGGATTAAGGAGCTCGAAAAACAAAAGAATGTTACCATGGGTTCATGTAGCTGCTTTAGATTTTAATGAGAGTAGTAGTAATTGTGAATGTACTGATGATAAAATTGATGATTGTAAAGAAAATTAGAACAAATAAGTAGATAAAATATTCAAGTATGTCAATTTCCTGTTTATTGAATTAATTGTTTGAAGTTTATTAAGGTTGCGTGATTTCTGAGTTTGTTATAAAAAGAAAATGGAGAAGAGATTGTAAACTGTTAAGTTATTTGTTGTTGTTTTGAGTGATAATGAGTTGACTGGTGGGAATGACTTGTGGGAATGACTTGTGGGAATGACTTGTGGGAATGACTTGTGGGAATGACTTGTGGGAATGACTTGTGGGAATGACTTGTGGGAATGACTTGTGGGAATGACTTGTGGGAATGACTTGTGGGAATGACTTGTGGGAATGACTTGTGGGAATGACTTGTGGGTATGACTTGTGGGAATGACTTGTGGGCTGGAGACTTATGGGGTGACTGGCGCTTAGGGAACTCCATGCAAATGTTGGAGGACTCCAAAAGTTGGAGACTTATGGGGTGACTGGTGCTTAGGGAACTCCATGCAAATGTTGGAGAACTCCAAAAGTTGGAGACATATGGGGTGACTGGTGCTTAGGGAACTCCATGCAAATGTTGGAGGACTCCAAAAGTTGGAGACTTATGGGGTGACTGGTGCTTAGGGAACTCCATGCAAATGTTGGAGGACTCCAAAAGTTGGAGACATATGGGGTGACTGGTGCTTAGGGAACTCCATGCAAATGTTGGAGGACTCCAAAAGTTGGAGACTTATGGGGTGACTGGTGCTTAGGGAACTCCATGCAAATGTTGGAGAACTCCAAAAGTTGGAGACTTATGGGGTGACTGGCGCTTAGGGAACTCCATGCAAATGTTGGAGGACTCCAAAAGTTGGAGACTTATGGGGTGACTGGCGCTTAGGGAACTCCATGCAAATGTTGGAGAACTCCAAAAGTTGGAGACTTATGGGACGACTGAAGCTTAGGGAACTCCATGCAAATGTTGGAGGACTCCAAAAGTTGGAGACTTATGGGTGACTGAAGCATAGGGAACTCCATGTAAATGTTGGAGGACTCTAAAAGTTGGAGACGTATGGGAACATCAGAGTAGTTTGGGTAGCTCCAAAAATTGTACAACTTCAGTAACTTCAGGAGATAATGGGTAACTCCAAAAGTTGGGGACTTTAAATTATAAAAAAAGAGATGTATTAAGCATTTATAATTGATTGATTTGTAATTGACTTCACTATTTGTATTTACACTAGTGTATACATTTTGAAATATGTGTATTGAGCCGAGTGTTAGGTTTTAGTCTTTACTTGATACCGTATATGAGGACATACACGTTGTCAGGATGGACGAGTGTTAGGTTTTGTTATTTAATCTGAATATTAATTGTTTATATTTGACTATTTTATTGCAATCGACTAATTGTGCTGGCAGCACCGAAACGTTGAATTTGTGATTGTCTGTGGAAAGTTGTCGGTGTAGCGTTATGGCGGGCAATGGCTTGAAGAACGGCCTTGTTCCGTTGGCGCTCGTCGAGATCGGTCACACAATTGGTCTATTGCCTTATTGGTGTACAGTTAGCATAATTTTATATTAAAGCTAATAGAAGTAATAGCTCTATAATATTGTATTATTGATAAAGCTGTAAATAAAATATTCTATACTGGAGTGAGCGGTTTTATTACAATATACTGTGGGAGTGTACTCTTTGGCAGGCTGAGCGCAATATTATGTTGGATAGTATTCAGCCTACGTCTGGAGTTGTCTATTACACGGACCTTGTGGAAACTAGAACGAATTTCCGTGCGTTCAAGCGTTTTTGCCATACCTATTATTGGAATCAAGTGTAACAGCTCACAATTTTAGGACCCATTAATATTAGTGTTTTTAACCAGTGGTGATTGGCAACTGGGCTTACCCCAGTTGTAAAAACCCCCTTTGTGCCTAATGGCCTAGTTTTGTTCTGTCTCCCGCTTGATTAGGAGGGAAGTGGAAATTATGTTTTTCTTACTCCTCCGCTGTCTTTTCTGATTAATTTCGCTGCGGGACACAAGACAGTTTAATCGTTTCTCTGGGACTCGTCGAGCTTCATTGCCTCGGCGTTTTTCTGGTGGTCGCCACTGTTGATTCTGGCTTACAGAAGTTACAGTGGTTTGGGAATAGTGTGGCGGGCTTGTCCCAAAAAAAAAAATTACATTTCTCTAGAACAGACGAGAAAAAATGCAAAAAAAATATGTGCGATGTTTTTGTGTGGTTTTTAATTTTGACATAATTATACAATGCAACTCAATCCCATACTCGCATTTGCGTCTGGATGCACGCATAAGACAAACACCACTAAAAGTTAGGTTAACTTTCACGATTATCGCAAATGCACTTTTTCGTGCTGCTGCCGCGCATCATAATGCTGATCACAGTGATCACATTGCACGTCACGCATCAACAATAATATTTAAGGCGTATATAGCCGCCAAGTGGCACCCTCATTGAATAAAAAATCGTAGCAAAGCGTAGAAAATAAAGATGAAAAAATCCTATGTTGCGTTTGTTACAAAGAGCTTAAGGTATTTTTTTACGTTGTTGAATTAGTACTCAAAGTGTTTTGTATCCAAAGTAGTAAGCAAAAGTACCAAAAACGGCCGTTCGGGACACTTTTGCTTACTACTTTGGATACGAAACACTTTGAGTCCTGTTTTAACAATGTATTGGCCTCTCGGTGGTAGAAATCTTGCTAAATGTATAGTTAAAAAATGCATCAGATGTTTTAAATACAAGTGTCAAATCGTGCAACCTACAATGGGACAGTTGCCCTCTTCAAGGACACATTTAGAACACCCATTTCTAAATTGTAGTGTGGATTATGCTGGGCCAGTGCTGATAGCTGATCGCAAAGGGCGAGGGTGCAGGCTTATAAAGGCGTACCTATGTATTTTTGTTTGCCTTGCCGTTAAGGCTGTTCACATCGAGCTTGTTACAGACCTTACAGCAGAAGCCTACATGGCTGCTTTGAACCGTTTCGTGGCTCGTCGTGGTAAACCCGAAAGCATCTTGTCCGATAATGGGACAAATTTTGTAGGTACTTGCAATGAGCTACGTAAGTTTTTACAAGATTCGAATTTCGTGTCCGAAGTTGCTCAACAAGGCATCAAATTTTCTTTTGCGCCTCCATATTCCCCCCACTTCAACGGCATTGCTGAAGCCGCCGTCAAATCCACTAAACATCACCTAAAAAGACTTTTAGGCTTAACACATCTCACATACGAGGAGATGGTCACATGCTTGACTCAAATAGAGGCCGTTTTAAATTCCCGTCCTATTACCCCTCTCTCCACTGATCCTCTAGATTTTTCCGTCCTTACTCCCGGACATTTCATAATTGGGCGACCACTGATATCTATTCCGCATCCACAGGTTACTGATCTCAACATCGGGCGACTGGAGCGCTACCAAAGAGTGGAGCACATAAAACAACATTTTTGGAACCGATTTCAATTAGAATATGTTTCTCTGCTCCAGCATAAAACTAAATGGACAGCGTCAACAGGCCAGCTTTCAGTGGGAGCACTGGTTCTCATCAAAGAGAAAGGCCAACCGCCCTTGGTGTGGCCACTGGGGCGTGTCATCAAGGTTTTCCCTGGCTGCGACGGGACCACGCGAGTAGCGGAATTGAAGACGAAGAGAGGAACGGTGGTGCGGGCTTACAACAACGTCTGCCCACTTCCTCTCACTTGAATGCTTCAACTCGGGGAGGATGTTCGGGCGCCTCCGACCACTCGGCAATCTTCGGCTGCGGTCGCGGGCAGCGGAAGGAGCGAGAGGTGCGGCGTGCGGGACGCGGGCGGCCAAGACACTTCGCTACCGATCTCCGACGACGGCTCGCGCGCGCACTCCATACGCTTACCAACGTCTATATATTGTACCTATCTGGATTACATTTATTTTAAGTTACAGTCCACTGCTTTTTAGTTTTAGTCCTTAGTTAGGTCCCTAACAACAACGTAAAAATACCTTATCCTATTTATAACAAACGCAACATAGGATTTTTTTCATTTTTATTTTCTACGCTTTGCTACGATTTTTTATTCAATGAGGGCGCCACTTACGGGGAGGTAGGCCCTTAAGAGTGTGTATCCGAACGAACATTCGAGTTATTTTGACATTTTTGATGTTTCTACACGCGCACAATGCGGGCGCTGCATTGTGCAGTATTGCGTTGATCTTGTCACATATTACTGTGTTGTCATTTTGTTGTTTTGTTGGATATTTTAACTTAACCTCACGCTATCTTTAGACTAATATATTACTGTGCTAGGTATAGACGATGCGAGGATGTCGTTACGAAGAAAAGAAGACACGTGTTACTTTAGTCTAAGTTTATTTGCGACTGAGCTTAACAGCTTAATGCTTATACGGCGGGCGCAGCCGCCTCTACAGGGTGTAACGGAAAGGTGTGGTCATATTTGAAGAACTGCATCTGCCCATCGATATGAATAACTTTCTTCAAGAAAATCCGAGGAAATTCTAAAAAAAATTTTTTACCTCCCATACAAATATTGATCCCCCTTAACAAAATTTTAACCCAGCACTAAAACTTATACTTAACACTTAACTTAGCACAATTCTCAACACAACACTACATGTACGAGCTGCCCGCAGCTGCTTGCTGCTGAGGCACAGCTTGCACGGTGACTACCTTTTTTTTTTTTTTGGGGCGTGGGAAATCATCTTATGACTTCTTTCGCTCTAGGGTGGAGCGGAAGGGCGTGCCAGACTCTTACTGACTAAAACCCACCCCTGTTCCTCCCTGCCCTACGTGCCCAGGGGCGAGGTAACTCTTTCGAATTTATCCTCAACCCCCGGGCAGACGGTGAGTACCTTTGGGTCAGTAGCCATTTGCTTCCGTACCCATCCTTTTGCAGAGCTCCTGCAGCGATGCCACATCGCATATCCAGCGGCAATGCATATGACTACTGCAAGGGCGATTACAATCCAAGCGATAATATCCAATTTTTTGTGGAAATTGTTATTAACTGATTGGGCAACCAGATTGTTGCCTGTGTTTTGCTCCTTGCTCTGACCCCAACTCATTTTAAAAATAAGTTTTTGGTGTACTTTAAAGTAACGATGTACAAAGTAAATAAAAAGTACTGATCAACATACGATTACATAGAAGTAATTTTTAGCAACTAATACTTATTCTAATTAGGTCTAGCTTATTCGCTACATTATTGCTAAACAAGTTTTTAAACAATAGATTTTATTTATTTAAAAATATCTTTGACACAAAAATGAATCTTATTCTAAAGGTATAAGGTGTATAATAAAATATGTAATTTAATAATGTTGCAGTTAGAAGATGTACTTCGTAATATAAATATTGCATTCATGCGAAACGTAACGGTGTTTTGATGACTCGGTCACTTCGTGTTGTTTTCGGATGTAAAACTTTGCTAGAAGTGTCCTTGTTATTGTTTAAACTGACGTCGTTTTTTTCCTTTTTTTCTAATTTTGAACTGTCATTTGTACAATTATCATCTTTGATTACATAGGCGGGTTTGAGCCTGTCTATTGAAATTGACTTTTCCTTATCATCTATTTTTATTATACAGCGTGGAGAAGACAATACGACAATAAATGAAAACACGGACAATACTAGTTTATACGAATAAGTTTAAGCTATCAAAAATATCCTAACATCGAAAATAAAAAAATAAAAATTTCAAACAAACTAAATGGCATAAAACTAGAAACAAAAGATCTAGATCTAGTCTAGTCTAGATCTAGTCTGGTCTAGATTTTCTATCAAGTTAATTGGCTTAAAACTTGAAACGAAATAGAACACCATTTATAAATATGAGTTCACTTACCTGTCGTAAGAGCGGCAACAACACGCGGTCCTGTAGCGACTTGATTTTTCTTTACCTTGGAAATTTTAAATATAAAAATTTCAAACAAACTAAATGGCATAAAACTAGAAACAAAAGATCTAGATCTAGTCTAGTCTAGATGTAGTCTGGTCTAGATTTTCTATCAAGTTAATTAGCTTAAAACTTGAAACGAAATAGAACACCATTTATAAATATGAGTTCACTTACTTGTCGTAAGAGCGGCAACAACACGCGGTCCTGTAGCGACTTGATTTTTTGGCTTTTAATTATGGATTAATGCTCAGTAAAATTACACTAAATCACAGATTTATTTATTTATTTATTTATTAAACTTAATGCACAAGTAAAAAATTACTGTACAATGGTGGACTTAATGCCTTAATGCCTTAGATTATTTATCACAGAATCACAGCTATGAATGCCAGCCCAAACATTGGCAGCAAATCTGTGCTGGTGCGAAGTCTCCTGCCCTAGACGCGGATTCACGCGGCTCCAGTAACGAAGATTCTGTCTGTTCCATAAACCGTTCCTTGTAAAATATGTACTTTCATCAGTCCACATCACATTGTACAAGAAATCCGGATTCTCGAAATGTTTATTTTCAATCCAGCGACAGAAGTTTCCCCTAACTGGTTTGTCTCTAGGTAACAATGCATGCAATTTCTTCTATTTATACGGCTTCCGTTTGTCGCGTTTTAAAATTTAAGAATAGTTGTATGGTCAACACCTGACCTGCCCTTCGCGAACTACACGTTGGGTTGCGTTAAAAAAAAACACGAAAACAATAAAAACTAAGCGTCTAATTTCGCACAATTCACTCACTGTTTACCTAAATACCTATTAAAACGTTACGTGTCCTGTCACCAAAATAAAGCGTCCAATTTCGCACTAATACCGTCGTAAATGAATTTACAAAAAACACGAGCGGCGGGGAAGTACCTAGACATCAAAGGCGGGGCGAGTGGCGACGCGGCGCGAACGAAAGTTAGAGGTTGATTTCAGATTGTTGTCTAGGTTCAAATCGCGCGGAGAACTCTGCTTGCGCGATGTAGGATTTTGTTATTTTGGTTCGTTTGCGGCGTCATAGATGTCGCTACACTTATATACCGTTTACTACACATTTATATTTATCTATTTAACTGTACATTTAACTACTTAAAAAACCTGATTCACACCCGTACACTTCAACGTAAGGTTCAGTTGAAAACCAGCGTCAGGCAACTACTAGTTGTCTGGCATTTTTCTGAACTGGACCTGTTTGGCGCAGCCGCGGGGCACACGATGTACCTAACTAATAAATAAAGTTGTTTTTTTTTTAATTTTTATTGTACCTACATTGTGTGTATCAGTGTGTGCCAAATAAATTAGTTTTCTTTCTTCTTTCTTTCTTTATATTATGGTAAATGTTTGCATTGTATGTTATTTTATTTCATTGTTTTTTTTTTGGATTCATGTATTTTTTTTTCCTACTACTTTACCACACAGACACACACACACACACTTCCCTTTTTTTAACTCTCCTTTCGCAGGTATGCTGGAAAAGATTTCATTAGAAATAAGCATTAACTTTGTACATAATTTTTTTTTTCTGTTTCATTCTTGTCAGTTTTGTGTGTACATAAATTATTAAATAAATTTAAAAAAAAATAATTTGAATGTATTTAGCTGTAACTCTTTTTTAAATGCCGCGATAAAAACATATTAAGTTAGGACTTCTGAACGCGGGCTCATTATCAACCAATCATGACCGAGTTTATTATTGCTATCGATCCCTATTTGCCCAATCAACGGGGTTTATGTAACCCGAAAAATTCCCCTGCCAGTGAGAGTAGGTGCTGTAGGACCCCAAGGCACCAGTACGACCTGCAGGGATCCTGGGACGTTCTTCGAAGCCCCGGGGGATGTCATGTATAGCTTGGCGACTCGCTGACTTAGCGCGAGAGGAATATACGAAGAGGGAACTCGCTACGGGCCGATAAGGAAAGGTAGAGTAAGGTAACACAGATTACAGATATCAAATTAGCCAAAAGATTTTGGTAAGAGAAGTTAGGTATTTTTAACTAAACATGAAAATGAAATACTTTCTGTATACGTACGAATGGATTAGTTAGAATAGGTAAATATAGGCATCCAAAATTTTTTCGATTTGAGAGATACTCTAAATTTAACTTTTAACATTTTGCGTTAGAACTTCTACTGAAAAATTGTTCTGCTAATTTTTATTTCATAATATGGTTTTATATTCATAAATAAATAATAATAAGTTGTATAAGGGCAGAAGAATGATGATGATCCATAAATAAATAGCTTTTATAAGTTATCCAAAACATTTTTCTTTAGTACATTTTCTTTTTCATTTTTACTTAATTACGTCATGTGAATGATTGCTCAGGTTAATTCAATACGTTTATTAGTTATGAGTGGCTGTATTTTAATAAATTTTCCAATAATCCAACGGAAATTTGGCCTATTACCAAAGTTTTTACAGTCTCAATATTCTCAATAACGTCGGTTAGCAACGACCGGTCGCGGGAGTGGAGAGGGGTGCGGGGCGCTCGCGCAGCGGTGCGGCGGCGGCGGGCGCGGACGGCTTCTTTTTTGTGTCTCGCTCGAAGTACGAAACGGAGCAGTTGTGTAAGTACACAACTGCTCCGTTTCGTACTTTGAGCGAGGAGAGTAGGTACTCTTGTGCAAGCAACGTTTGTTTAAAAATAACGGAGTGCCGTTAAAAAAACCTCTCATAGTGGGGTTTGTTACAGTGACACAAAAGGGACTTAAAAAGATTCGACAGTCAAGCAGACGAAGAGATGATGGACTTTTCCCGCAACTTATGGAAGTATCAAACCTTACAGTACACGTGAAATGTCGAAAATCATACATAAGTGATGCCATAATCAAGGCGTTTAAGGCGCAGTTGTACGACTTTTAATGATTTTAAACTGAAGATCACGTCTGAAGGACTAGTTTTATTTCTTTGAAAGTAAATATATGTTGCTCTAAATAATATTTTTCATAATTTGATATGTGAATATTTTAAATTATAGTTTTCTAACATAGTGCAATTAATTTTTAAAGTTATGTCTAACGCGAATAAAAAATTGAGAATCGCGCATAAATTACAGGGCGTATTTTTATGAAATCTTCACAATTTTAAAGATAATTTAATTATTTGTATTACACATGTTTTAGTATAATATTTGTTGTCTTATCTATAATCTACTATATAAAAATAAGTCGGGTTTTCCTTCCTGACGCTATAACTCCAGAACGCACGAACCGATTTCCACGGTTTTGCATTCGTTGGAAAGGTCTCGGGCTCCGTGAGGTTTATAGCAAAGAAAATTCAGGAAAAATTTCAACAGAAAAGCGGGAAAATCTTTTTTCACATACAGCGCCATCTCTGATACATAGCATGTACTACAAACCAATATTTTATCGACATGGCTGTGTTTGGTATTGCGTCGGAAAATGCGAATGACGAAATCAGCAACTTCCAAATGGGCAGATACGTCAGTACTAATGAAGCACTGTGGCAATTATTGTCATTTCAAATTAATGAAAGATATCCCACAGTTGTACATTTTGCAGTGCATTTGGAAAATGGCCAAAGAGTTTACTTCACTGAGGCTAATGCGGCACAACGAGCTGAGAGACCACCATCGACAACATTGACTAGCTTCTTTGCAATGTGTGAAGCAGATCCATTCGCAGCGACGCTGATGTACGTTGAAATGCCCAAGTATTACACTTGGAATCAATCAACGAAGAAATTCCAACGTCGCAAACAAGGATCCCCAGTTCCAGATTGGCCACAGGTGTTTTCCACTGATGCACTAGGTCGCATGTATACTGTTCATCCTAGAAATGATGAATTTTTTTATTTGCGACTGCTGTTGGTAAATGTACGTGGACCAAAATCATTTGCGCATTTGAAAACTGTGAATGGCCACCAATGCCAAACATATCGAGAAGCATGTCAACTATTGGGTTTGCTGGAGAACGATTCTCATTGGGATTTAACACTTGCGGATTCAGTTGTTTCATCAAATGCGTACCAAATACGAACGCTGTTCGCAATTATCATCACTACATGTTTTCCTTCACAACCAATTCAGTTATGGAACAAATACAAAGACGACATATGTGAAGATATCTTGCATCGCTTGCGCATTCAAACGAATAATCCTGACATCCAAATAACCGATGAAATCTACAATGAAGGATTGATTCTGATTGAGGATCAATGCTTGACTATTGCAAACAAGCTACTGATTGAAGTAGGAATGATTGCGACAAATCGATCGATGTACGATGCATTCAACCAAGAATTAAATCGAGAGCTGCAATACAATGTTGATACATTGCAGGAATTCGTTCGAAATAATGTGCCGTTGCTGAATGAACAGCAAAAACAAGTATACGAAACATTAATGCAAGCGGTGGACAATAATACTGGTGGTCTATTCTTCCTGGACGCACCTGGAAGAACAGGGAAAACATTTGTCATTTCATTGATTTTGGCCACTATTCGATCAAGATGTGACATAGCTTTGGCGTTAGCATCATCTGGAATTGCGGCGACTCTTCTAGATGGCGGTCGTACTGCACATTCTGCGCTTAAGTTGCCACTCAATTTAAACACAATTGATACTCCAACATGCAATATTTCCCGATCCAGTGCAATGGGAAAATTGTTGATGCAATGCAAGCTCATTGTTTGGGATGAGTGCACAATGGCACATAAGAAATCACTTGAAGCACTTAACTTCACACTGAAGGATCTTCGGCGAAATAACAACATGTTTGGCGGCTTGATGATATTGTTGGCAGGCGATTTCAGGCAGACGTTGCCAGTAATTCCCCGTGGAACGCCTGCAGATGAATTGAATGCTTGCCTGAAGGCATCACCTTTATGGAATAACGTAAAAACATTATCGCTAACCACTAATATGAGAGTTCAACTTCAAAATGAACAAAGTGCTGCACAATTTTCCAAACAATTGTTAGCTGTTGGAAATGGAAAAGTCCCAGTTGATGCGACATCTGGATTAATTACTCTTACCAACGACTTTTGCCGATTTGTAGACTCTCAATTAGCTCTTATTGAAAATGTTTTCCCAAACATTAGTGAGAATTATCAGAGTTATGCTTGGTTAAGTCAACGAGCAATTCTTGCCGCAAAGAATAATGATGTACACGCACTGAATTTCACCATTCAATCAAAAATTGCTGGCGATTTGGTGACATACAAATCCGTTGATTCCGTAACAAATCCCGATGATGTAGTAAATTATCCAACGGAGTTTTTGAACTCTCTGGAGTTACCAGGATTTCCACCACATAACTTGCAACTCAAAGTTGGTACAGTTATTATGATATTGCGTAATTTGAATCCACCGCGACTTTGCAACGGTACTCGACTTTCGGTAAAAAGACTTATGCCGAATTTGATTGAGGCAACCATTATTAACGGAAAGTACGCAGGTGAAAATGTATGTATTCCTCGAATACCAATGATTCCGACTGATCTTCCGTTTGACTTCAAACGATTGCAATTTCCAGTTCGCCTGGCGTTCGCAATGACAATTAACAAGTCGCAAGGCCAATCGCTTAGTGTTTGCGGGATAAATTTAGAAAATCATTGTTTTTCACATGGGCAGTTATACGTTGCGTGTTCACGAGTTGGGAAACCATCCGCTTTGTTTGTGATAACGTCAGACCAAAAATCAAAAAATGTGGTTTACCAAAGAGCACTTCAATGAAACGGATAATTTGCGGACACGTATAACGCTTCGATTCAGTATTTACTTTGGATTCACTTTCATTTACTTAGAGAAGTTCAACTAAATAACACTTCATTTTTGTAATCGAAATGAATTCATTACTGTTGTGAAATGAAATAAAATTTTTCCTTTTCAAATATAAAACAAAAAAAAAAATTTTCTTCTTCTTTTAATCACCAAACGAAATGTTACATAAAACGAAGCCATCTGGTGGCGAAACGGAGTTCGCCGGGTTTGCTAGTAAATTAATAATGCGTCTTATTTCGGACAGCGTTCCTTGATGGGTGAGTCCTATTCGCGGAGCGACCTCACGCTTCCGAGGATTTGGGCACGTCGGGTAGCCACGGCCTCGCATTCCAGGATGACGTGAGCGACTGATTCCTCAGCGTCATAGCAGCCTCTGCAGAGAAGGCTGTCCGTGGCGCCTAGGTTGAAAAGATGTTTGTTCAAGAGGCAATGGCCCGTGATTGTACCTACTATTATTCTGAGGACTCTACTAAGACTAGAAGTGCAAATTATGTTTTTTCTTACTCCTCCGCTGTCTTTTCTGATTAATTTCGTTGTGGGACCCAAGACGTTTAATCGTTTCTCTGGGACTCGTCAAACTTCATTGCCTCGGCGTTTTTTTCTGGTGGTCGCCACTGTTGATTCTGGCTTACAGAAGTTACAGTGGTTTGGGAATAGTGTGGCGGGCTTGTCTACTAAGACTGAGAACTTTTTATGGTTAGTCGTGGGTGTAGGCTTGGCATGGCCATTCTTGACTGCCTGCAGTCTGTTGCCCGTGACCATCTGTTATTATGGAGTTCAGTTGAGTTTTGGCGTATCCATGTACGAAGTTGCGAGACAGGTAGGGGAAGGAGTGGGTACGGGCCTAGCACTGCCATCTCGGAACCTCTCTTCGCACGTTCGTCCGTGGCATCATTGCCTAGAAAGCCACTGTGCCCCTTGATCCACTGGAGGGTGATTCGATTTGTTATCGAAATACTCTCCAAGGCGAGGTGACATTCATAAATTAATTTACTATTACTTTGCTTGTTATCTAAGGTTTATCGCACAGCCAAACTGATCGACAGGAATCTGATTCCAAAATTATGTATGCCCAAGCATTTTATAGCTGTTGCCGCTTGTGTCAGGGCGACACATTCACAATGGAAGATCAAGCTGTATTTGCCTAGTGGTATGTTAAAGTTAATGTTGAGTCCCTGAACCGTTTTCTGTCTTTGAGTCGGCTGTGTAAATGCGTACTTCATCGACTCCTGACTAGTCCCTTTCTTCCTCCACTGTCTGTATGCGGTAGTTTTTGTTGAAAGTGGGTTTATTGGGTGTTCTATCACACGGGGCAGCGATAAATGGTTGATACTCAATCGCCCGGTCCAGGATGCCCGTGTGAGCACTGGTGGTTCTTGCCCCATATGCCTAGGTGCATAAGCCTGATGGCCGCTACTGCTGCCTCCTGCTGTATGAATAGATCTAGGGGGGTTGATTGCAGGGCTATCTCCATTGCTGCTGTTGTGGTAGTTTTCAAACACCCGGTGATAGCTGAACTAACCAGCCTTTGGAACTTCTGTAGCCTGTTAATGGTGGTCGAGAGTTTGGTCCTCGTCCACCACACCAGAGAGCTATAAGTCAGCATTGGTCTTATCACGGCTGTGTAGAGCCACAACGTAATCTTTGGAGAGAGTCTCCGTGTTTTTCCTAACATTTTTTTGCATTGGTAGAGTGCGATTGTACTTTTGTTGAGTACATGACTTCCTCTTTGAGTGTTAGTTTGTTGTTGAAGAGTTTAGGTAATTTAAGAGGTTCTAGGACTCTTTTGTTGGTAATACAAACTTTATCAGTTCTGTTTTCGAGGGGTTGACCGAGAGCTCGTGTTTTGCACACCAGCTTTCGATTATTTTGAAGGCTTTCTTCAAGAGATCGCATAAGACACCCTCAAAATGCCCGGAGATTAAGATAACTATATCATCTGCGTAACCCACCGAGTAAAGGCCGTTAGCATTACGCTCTGTGATGAGCTCGCTTACGACTAAGTTCCATAGGAGTGGTGACAGCAGCCCCCCCTCTGGACAGCCTCTGCTTACAATGCCTCTTGTGGTGGTGTTCACAGTGTTCTGATGGTTTTCCCCTAGTCTCTTCAAAGTCTTCAGAAGGAATGAGGTGAGACTACATCCACCCCAAGGTGGGTGTAGTCACCCCTGCCGGGTTTTAGAATAAAAATGATTTTAACTTCGCGCCAGACGCTGGTATCCATGGACTCCTCCGGGTACCAATGCATTTTTATACCAGCTTCACAAATTCTCGTAACTCTCGTAGATACTCGCCGCCTTTTTAAAACACGTCAAAATTGTGGGGATCTATCAAAACTGAAAACCCTGCTAATGGTCCACGGAACAAACAAGTTTGGGGACCTCTGGTTTACACCATTTCATAACATAACATCACGCCGCTGGTACGCTCTGAAGGGGCATGCAGATGTGTAGTTCATTAGTAGTACCTACACTCTCATTTCACAAACAGCACAAATGCGTAGATTGAGTCGTTATGGGTATTTAGTCCTTACCGAAAAACTTGCTCGCTGTTTAATTTTAGCTGTGGGCAACCTCAACTAAAAAGAGAATCTAAAAACTTAAAACAAAAAAACTGTGTGTGTACCTATGTACGCACGACGTACAACTGTCACAAAGTTTACAAAAGGAAAATAATCATTCTTTATGAACCACAGACCATAGCTAACTTCAGGGTTGTCGGTTCTAGCTAACTTCAACCTGTGAATTTTTTTGTGACAGTGATGCGCGCGCATCTTCAAATTTCACTCTCATCATTTTTTCATAACGCGCCTAAAGAAGTAGGTATAACTTCAGAAATAGAACCGAATTTTGGAAGTCAGTGTCAAAAAACGAAGAAACAAAACCAGAAACACTGATACCGAAATTAATGGAATCTTGCATTTTTTTTTCTTTTAATATAGCCTATTGGACCCAGTAAAAATAGATATAGATAGTTTCTATTTTTAGTATACTTAAACAAACTTGTAGCACGTAAGTAGAATTGACGCATGACTTAGTGAAGTTTTGCGTCATCGAGAATCAATTGCGTTAAATTAAAAAGTTAATAATAGCAACCATTTTTAGGGTTCCGTACGCGAAAGTACGGAGCCCTATTGCTGTCACTCAACTGTACGTCTGTCTGTCTGTGCGTCGTCTGTCACAAAATTTTGTTCCGAAGAATTTTGGAACTTCCCTTTGATAAGAACTTGAAAGGTAATAATGTATAGTATTACGTGTATTTTATTAACAAATACCAATATTTTGATAAATCAGACATTAACTTATATATTACTTGCGTAAGGACTGGGTTAACCGCGTGACGAAATGACACCAGTGCGCTGGCCGTAAAATGTCAGTTTTAGGGCCAACGCAACTCAGTCAACCGCGGGCCGCGCGCGTAAGCTTTGCTTGTAATAAAAATGCCTGTTGCGTAGTAAAAGGATGCAAATTTGACAATATAAGATGTAAAAGAAACATAGTGTATCCAATCATCGGTCCGTAACTTTACATTACATATGTTGCAATTAAACTATCCCGTCAGCTCCCGTAAGGCCCGAAAGGGCCGCAAACATGAATTAAATTAACACATTTTTAGAGCGATGATTTTACTACTGAAATCCACAAAGGCGGCCATGTCGCGCGCTTTCATCAGCGCGTGAAGTAACCTTGTACGGACTTCATTTGTTATTTATGTTTTATTTTTGTCTTAGAAATAACAGTTTAGGTAACAAATAGAGTATAAAATTTAAAAAAAAATGTTTTATTTAAAGGACAGTATAGTTTTGGCATATTGTGTGTATCAAACTATTTCGTCTATCGTACTAACATACCCATAATTATTATACCAATAAGTTGTTTACAATTTAAAAAAAAACTGTTTGAAATTAATTTGATTTAATTACGTTTTCTTTGCAACTTACTTATTTCCGATAAAATGTGATGTAAAAATCATGTACGCACGTACATTAAAATCTGATTTTTTCTTTGCTAATTCCCTCATTTGGTACGGAACCCTAAATATGCGAAGTCCGACACGCACATGACCGCTTCTTTTTTAACCGACTTCCAAAAAGAGGAGGTTCTCATTTCGTCTGTATGCTTTTTTTTTATGTTACCCGATTTCTCCGTCAGTTGTGAACCAATTTTCAAAATTCTTTTTTCATCTGAAAGAATATACTCCCGAGGTGGTGGTTGGTGTTCTCCAAATGTTTAAATTCCACGTTCCATTATATTGGGGTTTTTAGTTCTGGGGTACCTATAACAACTAAAAAGTGAAAAATAAAAACTTTATTACAAAAAAAACAACCGACTTCAAAAAAAAAAATACACTAAAAATTTCTAAAAAGTCGGTGTCAAATAACGAAGAAGTAAAAATACAAACACCGACTTCCGAAATTAAAGTTATTTAGAAATTTTTAGTGTAAGTATTTTTTTTTTTTTGTTAACTTGCCTTGTCAGTTAGCTAGTCTGTATGGGTCATATCTTACTACTGAATTTAAAGAAAGTTAAGTATCCGCAACCGATTGAACAGAAGTTTCGCATATACGTTTAGTTTTGATGAGATAATTTTAAATCCAATTTGGTGGAATTGTATTTTATGCACTCCCATATTATTTCAAGTAAACACGCGACCGGGCGTAACAAAAGAGTCTACCTAAGAACGCAACATGTCTGGAAAAGACGCCATATTGCCCTGGAGGTTCACACTCACGCATGTTTCACGTACCCTTCAAGTCACTGAATGTGAACTACTATTGAGATTCCAGTCGTGACGCGCATCTCAGCTCATAATGTCCTTTTCTCCAAATGTCCTTTCTCATACACCTTCTATGAAACCATATTTTTGCCGTAACTGATGTGTGACCTTGGAAATTACGGAGAGTAAAGGAAAAACTCGTAAGACTTGAGCCACCACAAAACCCATCACAGCTAATAGCCAGCCCATTCCCCTCACACCTTGAGGCTATCAAGGCCAAAGCCAATATGTCCAATACAACAACGTCTTCAGGGTGCTGATGCGGCTGCCTCGCTATTGTAGTGCATCCAGAATATTTGCGGAGGCGCGAACGGACGGCTTTCATGTGGTTATACGGAAGAAAGTGGCCTCTTTGTTTGCAGCGCGTGCGAGGCAGTAGCAACAGTATCCTGCAGATGATTCTATCTCGTGCGTATTTCCATTTTATTTATTTATATCATTAATTACAACGGTTTAAAACCAATAACAGTAACTAAAACTAAAGATTTTTAACAAAAAGACAAAACTACAAAATATCAGGCCACTGTTGACCTATACCCGGGGGTACTAGCCGACAGACGTGCAAAAATTTTGCTCCCGCAAATAAAAAAAATTTTTCAGTGCTAATACTTACGCAAATAGTGGTTGATACATATCATTTTGAAGACTAAACTATGTAGTACAATACTGTGTAATAATCTGGTGATAATATTTACGATAAACTACAAAAAAAGTGACAAAAACAGTGAGTACATCATTTATCTACCCTCATCCCGAAGTGAAGTCAAACAATATTCACCTGTCACTTTTTATCGTAAACAGATCAAGCGCCTACTACGTTTAATATAGCAATAAGTATCTTTCTCTCAAATTTTATTATTACTATACTAACAGTCCGCAAAGGGTCAGAAAACCCGTGAAATGCCGCGAGTCCAAAGATCACCTCCTATGACTCCGGACTGCAATATATCCCATGCGCAGCCCGAATTAGACATAACAACTCCATCAAGTCCGAAGAAGCTGGAACGATGTAACGTGTCTGGCAGATCAAAGCGTCCACGTATGGAAGGTTCGCCATGCAGTGATTTCAGTGCATTCAAGGAGGAGATACTTGACCTGCTGACTGAATGGCGGAAAGAGCAAGATTTAAAACTTACCAAAATTTCAGCGGATACAACTAAACTTAAGCAACAAAATGAGGAGATTAAGAAATCTTACCAGGAGATTGAAAAATCGATGAACTTCTTGAGCTCAAAGTATGATGACATTAAAATAAAATTAGACCTTATGGACAAGGAAAGGAAAGAGCAGAAAGAATATATTATGTCTCTTGAGAGGAAGTTTCAAGACTACGAGCAAAGTTCACGCTCATCTTGTATCGAGGTCAGAAATGTCCCGGTTTTGGAAAAAGAAGAACGGGCTAACATCGCTGGCACCATTACCAACATTGGCAGAACCATTGGCGTAAACATTCAGTCATCTGAATTGAGAGATGTATACCGAATTCCCGGAAAACCTGGTACCAGCGGGCCCATTATTGCTGAATTTTCATCTGTCAATACAAAGTTCGAATTTCTCGCAAATGTCCGGTTTTTTAATAAAGATAAACCTTCTACGGAGAAACTTAACTCACACACACTTGGTATGCAAGGACAACGCACACCTATTTATGTAACTGAATATCTCAGCCAATCAGTGAAAAACCTATTTTATCACGCAAGAGCTTTCGCAAAAAAAAACTCATTTAAGTTCTGCTGGTCAACAAATGGGAAGATCTTCCTGCGCAAAGAAGTTGGTGCCAAACAACATCGTATACACTCAGAGGAATGTCTTGCGAAAATAATACAGAAACAATGACTACCTAAGTCTGCCACTTGTAGCATTTTTGCATATTGTTTTTGCTTAGCATTTTTGTTTTTCATAATTTCTCAAAGAAAAATAGGTGGTAAACTAATTGTTCTTTCAACTTTTAAATGCCTGCATGTATCTTTATTGTTATTTTTATACTATTTAATTTTAAATCTTTTTAGAATTGTTTTCAATCCAACTGCCAACACACAGAACACTCATATTACACAAATCATACACAAAATATTAAATACTTATCCAACACAAGTAAACAAAGTGAAAAATAGAGGTCACCTGCCAATTGCTCTTCTATCGTTTCTTTTTATCACCTTTGATGGTGTTTTGATACGTTTTCACAACCAACATATTACACGCGTAAATAACACTTATGCAGTGAAATACTTGCCAATATTTATTTTTGTTACTCATGGCTAACGTAAACAAAGTAATTGCGGAACTTGATTCTTTTCAAGTATCTAAGTCATACGCCTGCTTACCTGATCAGTGTACTAAGGTGGTCAGTGATGGTAGAAATACCTTAAAAATTCTGCACATTAACATCAGAAGTCTTAATAAGAACTTTAACGCTTTACAGGCTTTTTTGGCCATAATAGATCTGACATGTGACGTCATAATACTGTCGGAATGCTGGCTCAGAACTTTATCAGTTACTCCCCGTTTAGAAGGTTACACATCTTTTCAGTCGTCAAATCCCCTCAATCAAAATGACGGCGTAGTCATCTACGTTAAGGACGGTTTGAATTGCACGGTTGCGGATCCAGGTCTTGAGGAATCAAGTGGTTTACTTTGCATTATAGATAAATCTATAGCTATACTTGCTGTATATAGGTCTCCGTCATTCACGACGATAGAAAAATTTATTAATAGCTTGGATAAAGTCTTGTTAACGCTATCCCCCTTTAATAAAATAGCTTTGATTGGGGATATCAATATTGATATAAAACAAGACAATATAGATCGCTTTTCAAATATATATCTGAACCTTATATCGTCCCATGGTCTACTTCCAGCTCACCAGACACCCACGAGACTTAATAACTGCTTGGACCACGTAATCCTGAAGTGTAACCAAACCGCTACGACTTTAATTCTAGAAGCTACCGTCTCTGACCACTCGGCTGTACTGTTGTTCCTACCAACAAAACCTCCGCAACATAAAGCAAGTCGTACAAAAACTCACATTGATTACGCGACTATTGCGGAAGTCATCGAGACAACAGACTTTACTGAAGTTATGAACACTCTTAACGCAAACGATGCTGCTAACAAGCTCATTAAAAGTGTTTCATCAATTGTCAGAGACCACACGTCTATCATAAAAATACCCCGTAAAAAAAGAAACATTAAACCATGGATAACGCCTGGTCTTATGCGCTGTATTAAAAATCGAGACAAAATGCACTACGATTTGAAAAAGTCCCCAAATAATGTCACTTTACAAGTAACATATAACAGATACCGTAATTTTTGTAATGGTTTGCTGCGAAAACTGAAGATTACTCATGAGAAAGATTCATTTGCTAAATCAAAAAATAACCCAAAGGCAACATGGAACGTTATTAAAGATATTACCTACACACGTACAGCTAAAATACCATGTACCGAGCTTCTCGATACCTGTGCCAACCCAGGAGACTCCCTTAATTTCGTAAACCGTTATTTTGCGGAAGTTGGTTCCAAATTAGCGGAAAAAATCCATTCGGAAAAACCACAAACCTCAGAAGCTCCACATTTCGCTAACTCTCAGTGTAATTCTTTCGTCCTCCAAGAGGTGGACGAAGATGATGTTGACAGGGTCATCATGTCCCTTCGCAGTGACACCGCCGTAGGTTGGGATAATATATCTACTCAGATGTTAAAAAATTCACGAAAGTTTCTAGTGCCAGTAATAACCCATATTTGTAACCTTTCGATTACCACCGGTGTCTTTCCCAATGCTTTCAAAAAAGCGCTTATTCACCCAATATACAAGTCGGGAGGCAGAGACTGTGTCGATAATTATAGACCTATTTCTGTGCTTTCTGCTATGTCAAAGATATTGGAGAAAATCTTAAACGATAAATTAAAGAAATATCTAGATGCGAATAATATCATAGCACCCAATCAATTTGGGTTCATGTCGGGTAGGTCCACGGAAGATGCCGTGACTCGTTTGAGTGATCTTATATCCCGTAATTTGGACCAGGGTGAGAAATGCCTTGGTATCTTTTTGGACCTATCTAAGGCATTTGACACAGTCTCTGTCTCTAAACTTATATTTAAACTTGAAAATGTCGGTGTAAGAGGCACACCCTTAAACTTATTTAAGAGCTATCTCACGGAGAGAACGCAAAGTGTGATCATAAACAATCACATGAGCAATGACCACCCCCTAGGTAACTACGGAGTTCCACAGGGAAGTATCCTCGGACCGACACTCTTCCTAGTCTATATAAATCAGCTATGCACACTGACACTTACAAATTGTCATGTTTTAACTTACGCGGATGACACAGCTCTCATTGTGCATGGCTCAGATTGGGATGAAACTAAACGTCACGCTGAGACATGTCTAACCACGGTATCAAATTGGCTCGCTACTAATCTTTTAACTCTTAACCTTGATAAAACTAAATTTATTACCTTTTCAATAAGCAATAAAACCCAACCTTTACAGGATTTTAATATTAAATTCCATAGCTGCCAGTTAAAACCTGACTGTACTTGTCCACAGTTGAGCAAAGGTTCACAAATTAAATACCTCGGAGTGGTGATAGATGAGCGTTTAAATTGGCACAAACATATAACGTCACTAACATCTAAGGTCCGCAAAGTAATTTATATATTTAAACTGCTTAGAAACTCAGCAGACATGGACACGCTCAAAACTGTCTATTACTCTCTGTGCCAGTCACTGCTAACATACTGTGTTACTGCTTGGGGAGGTGCAACCAAAACATCGTTTTTACCACTAGAGAGGGCCCAAAGAGCTGTTCTGAAGGTTATGCTACACAAACCGTTTAGGTACCCGACTGAACAATTATATCAGGACTGCAAGGTGCTCACCGTCAGACAACTCTTTGTTTACCACTCCACGCTTCGCAAACATGTCTCCGTCCCACCAAGTCTCACACCCAATACCCGACGAAGGGCTGTTCAAGGCTGCCAAGTCGACCGTTTTAAGACCACATTTGCTGCTCATCAATATTTCATCTTAAGTTCTCGAATTTACAACAAACTGCATAAGATATTGTTAATAATCAATTTGAATCGCTTTGAATTGAAGACTAAATTATTAAACTGGCTCTTAAATCTAAATTATGTTGATACGGAGGAACTTATTTATTCAACAAATTAAACCAAAAATAGAAATTGGTGTTGACTCTGGTTTCACTAAATTAATTTGACCTATTAAATTGAATTATTTAAATACTTAACCAAATTTAAACCAACAATAATATAATTGAAGCAAATTTCATTAAATGACTTAATTAATAAACTAAATTAATAAATACAATTACTTAATTAAAATATCAAATTAAATTATTAAATCAAATTAATTAATTAAAATAATAAGTTGAATTATTATCAAATCATATCACTGAATTAAAATAAATTATAAAATCAAATTATCTAATTAAAATATTAAATTAAATTATTGTAATTTCACACACTCACAGTAACAAATTACCTAGCGTTGAAATATGAAAATGTTATTATTATCAGGGAACTATCTCACTGCTTTCAGCTTTTGTTTTCCTATAGTTTAATTTTTGTTTGTAATTGATTTGCTTTTTTATGTAACCGAACATTTTTTGTCAAAAATCTTTTGAATCCTCAATATTGGTACCCAAGATACAGGCTTGCCTAGTTTGGGGCCAATGTAAAAATATATGTACCTAATACTGTTCTATAGTAAATAAATTATTATTATTATTATTATTATTATTATCAACTTTAAAAAAAATAAAACGGGTCTCGAAACTCTATCATAAATCCCTCTCACAATACTTCTGACATGCCAATAAAATCTTCGTCCATTTATTTGCAACAGATCATTTGCAACAGATCATTTGCAACAGATCATTTGCAATAGATCATTTGCAACAGATCATTTGCAACAGATCATTTGCAACAGATCGTTTGTTGGATTAGAATCCAAGAGATCATTAAGTGCAACCAGAGTGCGAGGTATTGGAGACTCAGCACGCGCATCGGTGACTGTGTTTTTTGCCCCTGCAATAATTCTCCGGCACATAAATGCGAGCTAGCAAAGCAAGCAGATCCGGCGCGTCAATATTACCACGGAGTGTCTTACAGGCCACGGTGAGCTGGTCACGTGCTCGTCTTACCTCTAACGAGTTATATCCGAGGCAACCCAGTAGAAATTTGGTCGGATAGAGGTAAGGGTAATTGCAATGTATCGGCTTGTACAGAAATCTGAGGAACGCTTTTTGTACTTTCTCTAACAAAGGCATGTAAGTACTTTCGTATGGATTCCACACACAACTGCTGGATTCTAACTTGCTACGCACAAGCGCATTAAATATTATTTTGATGGCGTGTGCAGAGCGAAAAGCACGGCAATTACGCAGAACAAAACCTAACCTTTGGTAGGACTTCTTAGCTACCGTAGCCATGTGGTTATAGAAGGTGAGCTTTTGATCGAATGTGACTCCCAGAACTTTCATGGCTGTTGATTTTGAGATAGTATTATTATTTAAATTGTATCCAAAATTCATTGGATGCCGCATTCGACCGAAACTCATAGCGAAGCACTTAAAGGCGTTAAAGTCCCATCTTATTGTCAACGGTCCACTTATATATCGCGTCTATGTCTTGCTGCAGTGCCAAACAGTCACACTCAAAGCTTACTTCAAGATACAGCTTCAAGTCGTCGGCATATAAGACACATATTGCATGATGAAGAACTTGAGGGAGATCATTTACCATGATTAAAAATAATATAGGCCCCAAAATTGAGCCTTCACTCACACCGGAACGCGTGTGATAGGCTCCAGATTCATACATGCCGAGCCTAACAAACTGCTGACGATCGCGTAGGTAGTCTGCGAAGAAACGGAGAAGAGACGGGGAGAATCCGAGTTTGCTAAGTTTCATCAGCAGCTGTCATTGTTAACCCTATCAAATGCCTGCCGGAAGTCGAAGTAAAGTACGAGTACCTGACACCCGTGGTCTAAGCTGGAGGAGATATAGTCAACAAGTGTCAGGAGATTAATATCAACTGACCTCTTGCTTCTAAAACCGTGCTGCTCATTACATAAGTACTTGTTTATTTGCTCGTACACGCATTTATCTTCCCATGCATTATAAATGTGTCCCAAAAGTTCAACACCAGCATCAGTTGTTGAACGACCCTCTGTGAAACCAAACTGTTTGTTATGTAATAATTTGTGTTTATTAAAAATATCTTTGAATTTGATCTAAAATAATTTTCTCAAAAATTTTACTAAAAGCAGGTAGCACTGATATAGGTCTTCTCACCGGGCCACCGCGTTCTACACATATCGTTGTTCTTCGCAATAAATTCAGTTTGTAGCAGCAATTTATACAGTCCACTTATTTATCACCACCTTTGAGACCTTAACACTGTACTCAACAGTCAGTTTGGGTATACTAATTTTCTGTTAGTAATTCTCGTTACGCAACACCCATAGTACCGGTCTTGAAAGATAATCAAATTAAATCAAATCAAATTTATTTCAGACTAGTTCATATTTAAAAATTACAATTTTACTTACACACGCATGCATACACATAACAAAAAGACATACACAAGAGGATACACACATAATGTATCTCATTTTTATATTTTAAGAAAATGACGCACGATGAGTGGTCCATCCAGTGCCACATCATTGGACTGTCCAATCTGCCGGCCACGATAGCCACCAAGCTGTTGGAATATCGCGCACTCGCCGCATCAGGGATGCTATTCGTGTCCGCATAATAGCATAAAAATCAGGCACGCCATACTCCGCGAACATCCCCGATGCAATGCAAAGCGCGGTTACCCCAACCTAACTCTGAAGGCGTTATTATATTGAACTCGCAGAGCATTTTACGAGCTTTTTGTATAGCCAACCCATAGGGCGCACGTGTACATCGATTGGCAATACGCTCTAAAGAGTGTAATTTTTACCTCACTTGTACAACGTGCAAACCTACGGGCCAGCATGTTACATCGAACTGCCAATGCTCTGCGTTCCCTCTCCACGTCCACATCGTCGGATAGACCATCGGTGACCCAATGCCCCAGGTACTTGAACCGCGTCACCCTGGAAAGCTGAGTGCCCCCCAGGGGGACTGGTGGGACAGCGTCGTAACATTTGATACCCGCTTTAAAAACCAAAAGTTCACTCTTTGTTGCGTTGTACCTGAGGCCATGAGCCACCGCATAAGCCTCACAGATACGGAGAAGCCTCCTAAGTGCACTGATCGATGCGCTCAGCAATACCATATCATCCGCGTAACTGATGTTATTGACACATTGCCCGTCAATGGAGCATCCGATATTGGTATTACTGAGCCCACAGATCAGCTCGTTAAAGAAAAGCTTGGGCGAGCTGAGTCCCCCCTGCCTCACCCCGCATTCCTACCTATATGCATCTGACAGGAAACCCGCCCATTTCACATAGTTGTATTGGTTGTTATACCAATACTTTTTTTTTTTTTTTTTATGTGTGATAGGCTCGCGTTTGACCACTATCTCACCTGATGTTAAGCGATGATGCTGTCGAAGATGGAGCACGCTTGCCTAGAAGTAACCTATTCACTCTTGACTTAAAGACTCCCAGGTTGTATCTTACAGGAAACACAGACTCCGGTCACACAGACTTCAGCATTTTAATGAGATCGCTTGGAAAGTTCTTAACATTTGCTAGTTTCTCCCATAGGCCGTCATAAGACACAAGGTCGAAAGCCCTGGAGAGGTCCAGAAAACATGCATACACAGGTGTTTTCCGACTTGCATAGTACTGAACAGTCTGCTTGTGACAGAGGATAGCTGTTTCCGTGGATAAATGTGGCTTACACCCAAATTGGGCGTCGTGGAGTGTTAAGTGCTTATCCAGCTGCCGATCAATCAGACCGTCCAGCACCTTTGCAATGATGGATGCCAAGGAAATAGGCCTGTGGTTGTTCCTGTCACTCGCATCTCCAGTTTTATTTTTGACTATAGGCACAACAATAGTTTTAAGTAAGTCAGCTGGAAGATACGAGTGACTCAGGCACAAACTAAAAAACATTGCGAGCACTCGCGGTAAGTGCTTACCTGCATATCGCAGATGCTCTATACTTAGGCTGTCATGACCAGGTGACTTGCCTCTCTTTAAGTTTTGTATGACAGTAGCTACTTCCACGGCCCCAAACCTAATAGGACCATCTCCGGACCGCCCCACCACCTCCGACCCACCAGACGATGGACCTAGGGGAGAAGCCACCATAAAAGCTCTGCTGAATAGGTTGGCGATCTCATCGGGGTCACTAAGACCCTCAACACTCACGGGCAGACTCGACTTGGGATTCAAGCTGTTCGTGGCTTTCCAGAAACTACCAAAATTCTTTGCGTCATGATGACTCGCAATGATGTTCAATTTTATTTGGTCCTTATTATTTTGGCACCATTTTAATTTGTTTTTAAATATCCTTCTGCTGTCCACCATTTTTTCGTACAAAGTACCACTTTTAGGCCTACCGAATAGCGTCCAGGTTTGAAAATCAAGCCAAGCCTGTCTGTGTGCGTCCTTCACATACTTATTCCAGCCCGTTATGTATCGCTTTTTGCGCTGTGTTCCCTTATTACAACTCGTGATTGCATCCTCATAGAGAATACGTACAATTTCCACATACATATTATCTAAAAATTTTTCGTGTTCCTTAATTCCACATCTATAATTACTACATTCTGTAAATTCTGTGGGAAAGTCTACATTTTTCAAGAGATCATTACAATACTTACTATATAATTCAGTCTGCCGTAAGTCTCTGTCTCCCCATGTTACTTTGTTACATTTAGGTAGTCCAGGTGTAACTTTCGGCCTTAAAAAGTTGAGATCACATTTTATAATTAGAGGCAAATGATCCGACCAAGACACGTCGTACAGTACACTAGCGGCTCTCAAATAGTGTTCCACGCCGCATCCGTCACTACGTAGTGGTCTAACCAACTAGTAGAACCATGTGCATCACTTATGTAAGTATACGTGTCCGACTCACCACCGAGCAAGCACACGTCAGCGCACCGCCACTGCACTTCAGACGAAAAACTCAATAGTTCTTTGCCAAATAAACCATTTGGTTGAGCATTAAAATCCCCCAGAATATAGACCGCGTCCACACCACTACTTTCTACGATTGCGTGAATTTCGCTTAGACACTCAACAAATTCACCAAGATTGTCCATCGACTCTGTCGGCATACAAACCGAGAACACTAAAAGGGATTTACCGCCTACTGTTATTTTGATAGCCACAAGACGCACACTTTTGCACTGCACTGAAGACACACTTTCGTAGGCGCTCTTTCGTCACAGCACAGCTACTCCACCGTAAGGTCGTCCTCGTAGGATGCCCGTCGACGTATCTACCGCCGATTTTCCCACGAAGTCGAACTGAGGGTCTATGCTGCTCAGAAAAGAAATGTCGTGAGGCAGCAATCAGGTTTCCTGCAATGCAACTATATCAGATTTCTGACATAACAATCTGACATAGTCCACCGATCTAGTATTAGATTTACAATTAAAACTCACAATAATACTTGCTTTTGAATTAATATCGTTATTGTAATAATGGCACGGTTAAGATTAGTAAGTAAGAGACTTAATAAGGATTTGGTTATAGACAAGTATCCGTTACCAAGTATGGAAGAAGTTTTTGCAAAACTAGGCGGTGGTAAATATTACTCAAAAAACAACCGACTTCCAAAAAAAAAAAATACACTAAAAATATAAAAATAGCTTTAATTTCGTCGGTGTTTGTATTTTATTTCTACGATATTTGACACCGACTTCCGAAATTAAAGTTATTTTTAGTGTATTTTTTTTTGGAAGTCGGTTGTTTTTTTTGTAAAAAGTTTTTTAGTTTTCGCTTTTTAGTTGTTATACCCCAGAACTAAAAACTCCAATAACATGGAACGTGGAATTTAAACATTTGGAGAACACAAAAACGTCATCAAGATATGCGTATTTTTCGTTTTTGTTCAGTTTCTCAAAAAGCGCTAAAGCGATTTCGATAAAATTTATATGGGACCACCTCGGGAGTATATTCTTTTGGATAAAAAAAGAATTTTGAAAATCGGTCCACAACTGACGGAGAAATGCGCGGACATACATAAAAAAAAAAAAAAAAAACACATGCAGTCGAACATAGAACCTCCTCCTTTTTCGAAAGTCGGTTAAAAATAGACCGAAAAAGTGCGTATAATCAATTTGTTCTCTCTAAGGACTCCCAAGAGCTGACTACCATTAACACACCGAAGGGTTTATTTAAATGTATATATATTTATAATGTATATTTGTATATATTCTCTTATACACGTCTAGTCTACGGTCTCGCGAATGCTCCAGCTTTGTTCCAAAAAGCGATGGAAGTACTACTGTCTAGTATGAAAGGTGTTAGTATATGGATAGACGATATTTGTTTAACTGCGCCTACAAAAACGCTTCATTATGACGAGGTTAGCTCAGGTTTTAAGCAGGTTGAGTGAAGCAGGTTTGTGTCTTCAACAGGAAAAATGTGAGTTTTTTATGGAGAACGTAACTTACTTGGGTTATCGATAAGAATGGATTACGTACCTACTAACCGCGATAAAGTTAAGGCCATATTAAACGCTCCGGAACCAACAAACATAACAGAAGTAAAAAGGTTCCGTGGGGTTGTCAACTACTACAGAAATTTTATTCCATATGCGTCAAGCATTTATGAGCCCGCTTCACGAACTGCTGCGTGGCCGGCACACAGTGGGAGTAGGGTCGACGGCAGCGTCGCGTAGTATGTCTAGTATGCGCCGAGCTTGCCTCCGAGCGTGTGCTGGCACATTTTGAGCCCAGCGCACAGCTAGTTCTGTCGGTGGACGCGGGGCCGCACGGTCTCGGAGCAGTTTTGTCCCAAAGGGGTTGCGATAGCCGCGAACAGCCGCTGGCATATATATATATATTCACGCTCGCTCTCGGCCAGTGAAAGCAACCACAGTCACATTCAGAAGGAGGCGACGGCAATAATTTTCGGGGTCAAACATTTCCATCAATATCTATACGGCAGAAGTGAACCATTTGTTCTTATAACAGATCACCGTCCCTTAGTGTCAATATTTTTAATAATAAAAACGGCACACGAAACGGGCATATCGATAACCACAGCGTTACGTTTGCGAAAAATACGGCATTATATTATCTGCATATAATTATATAGTTCACTATATATCTAGTGAGAATAACTTGGTAGCTGATTATTTTTCCCGTGCACCTGTAACTGATACTGTGTGTGAAGGAGATGTCGGATATGACGCTTATTGCTCACTTAATTTTTTAGATATATACGACTGCGCCAGCTGTTTTGTACACAGATGTGAAGAATGCTACTTGTAGTGATTAGAATAAACAAACTGTTGTTAAATATACAAATGTAGGTTGCATAATGAAAATGGAATATTAATGCGAGGCCCTAAGGTAATTCCGATGACATTGCGTGAACGAATGTTGCGAGAACTACATAGCACGCATTTAGGCATCGTCAAAATGAAATGTAATGCGCGTAGTAGAATGTGGTGGCCCGGTATAGATGAGGATATTGAGAGGTAGATCGGAGCATGCGATGTATGCGCGAGTTTGAGGCCCGCTCCACCACGGGTCGCACCGTCGCCGTGGCCCAGTCCAGCGGCACCGTGGGAACGAATTCATATCGATTATTTAACTATACGGCAACAAACTTACTTTGTAGTCATTGATGCCTACTCTAAATTGTTAGAGTGTATTTATATGCGAATTGATGTAACCACACAATCATTAATCAAATAGTTGAAGCAATTTTTTTCAGTAATTGGTTTACCTGCCACCTTAGTCTCTGATAATGACGTTAAAATAAATTCTAAGGAGTTAAATTGTTCTGTTCCAATAATGAAATTAACTACATGACGTGACCAATTTACCACCCATGTAGCAACGGACAAGCTGAAAACTCAGTGAGGACATGTAAAAATATGCTAAAGAGTAAGTGAAAGTACAGTACAAAATGATTACTTACTAGGATATCTGTTTGAATATAGAAACACAGTATATTGTTCTACGGGGCATTCGCCCGGTTAGTTAATGTTTGGCAGAGATTTAAAATCACGGCTTAACTTTGTAGCTGCAATACATCAAGACACATCCGTTCTCCTCTTGATATATTGCAGCTACAACTTAATACAAAGAAATAAATCTCAAAACATCATCAAGGGAGAATGAGAATTGCAAAAGAGTTTTCAAAGCAGGTGATAGGGTATGGGTCCGGTGGTACAGTGGTAAAAAGGAGACATGGAAGTTAGGAGTAATAAATGATATGATAGGGAAAAGAATATATAAAGCGTTGGTTGTAGATCAAGGCTTATTCTGTATTAGACTTATTGATCAACTGTTAAATTGTAAGAGTGAATACGCAGAAGACAACTGATTGTGCCGAGTCAATACTCTCGAATGCTCAGCTTGTTCCTAGTCCTTCACCTTCACCGGTTCCGATCACTTCACCATTAATCCGCGGGCCGGCCGGTGATATAAATTCAGTAAGCACTGGAATGAGTGCTGTTTCAAATTAACCGGTGGAAGTGGAAGCGAGTATAGCACCGGTCACTGTGGCTGAAACTAGCGTTGCAGCTAACAGAAATCGGCCTGTAATAGTAGATATTGTGAGCCGAGAAAATGCACGTCAGTCTACAGGTGACTCATTACAGACTCAGGCTCCTCAAGCCTTGGCCGCCGCGCAGGATTCAATAGTCATGCAAGACACTCGTGCACGTTCAAAGCGCGCCAGAAAATATGTCGATGATTCTGTATTTTACAAATAAGTAGATAGTTATAGGTATTAAGTTATGTTAACAAGGTTTTAGTGGTTCTGTTAAGTTTATTATTATTATGTTATTTGTCAACAGGTTTCAAAATTAGTGTGGAGGAATGATGTGTATGCATTTGCTACTCACACATAACACACACATGGGTTTACTCACACATATTGTGAATGTGTGAGTAAACCCATGTCGGCGTCAGTAATAAACAAGCGTTCAATGAAGACACTCGTTTCATTATCTCCACACCCTCAGTTAGAAACATATCAGCGTCTCCGTTGAGTCTCCCTCACGCGTTCCGCCTCCTCCTTCACGAGTATTACTGCTTTGCAGAAGGAGGTGACAGCTTCCCATTCCCTCTCGCTCCGTACCATAGCCTGGACCACCTGGGCTGAGCGCGAGAGGTTGCTGCCGCCGATCGCCTCCACGATGACACGATGACACGATGTGCTCCGGCTAAGCGGGGCAGACCTCCACCGTATACTCCACCGTGTCCTCTGGGCGATCCACACTACTTTACCAAACCTGGGAATAGGATCCAAGAATAAATTCTTAGCAGTTGTGTTTGCAAGTTGTTATAGTTTTCATTTTGTACCCAGTCATGTTATGTAGGTGTCACTATAAATAGTTTTGAATTTACATAAAGTCTGTTAAAAATGGGCCGGCGTGCCATTATGCAGTTGGTATTTAGTTGTCATTGGGTACTTTTGTTACAAAATGACATGATAATTAGAATATGAACTTTAAATTATTCAAAGTAAGATGGCTCGCAACCACATATTCACTTATTCACCCACTATGACCCGTCGTGTACCGTCGATTTTGATATCCTACTCGCCATACTCAGCTCTCTTAACATATCTCCAACGGAAATTGATTGGTTTCACAGTTACCTGTGTGGCCGCCGGCAACGTATTTGTATCGATGGTTCATCCTCATCATGGTGTAACACCTCTGCCGGCGTACCACAGGGGGGCGTTCTATCTCCTCTTCTTTTCGCTATTTTTATTAATTCAATTTCCAATGAACTTCTGTCATCCTACCACCTGTACGCTGACGATCTGCAATTATTCCATACAGCGACACAGTGAAAGACCTGGGTATTTTCATAGACAAAGAGTTTTCATGGGGTCCTCAATTGCAAGAAGTTAGCCGCAAGTTGTTTGCGTCTGCGGGGTCTTTACGAAGACTGCTCAACTTTCTTCCAACTGCCACCAAAACTGCGCTCGCTCAATCCCTCCTTCTCCCAATCCTTGATTATGCCGATGTTAGTTATTTAGATCTTACTGAAGTGCAGCTTGATAAGCTTGAGCGACTCCAAAACTTTTGCATTAGATTCATATTTGGTTTACGCAAATATGACCACGTTTCTGAAATTCCTATTAAGCTCAAGTGGCTGCCAATCCGCCTTCGCCGGAATGCCCATGTTTTGTCATTACTCTACAGTGTTCTTTTTATTCCTACAACCCCCTCTTATCTCAAAGAACGTTTTAAGTTCCTTCGTGACACACATTCTAGACACTTGAGATCATCGGAGAACTTGATACTTTTGATGCCCTCGCATTCCACCCAATTTTATGACAAATCATTTGCAGTTCAAGCTGTGCGATTGTGGAATGCGTTGCCGATGCCAGTTAGATAAGCTCAGTCACTCGCTTCTTTTAAAAATCTAGTAAAAGACCATTTCCTTTCTCTCTAATGCCTTTCCGCTTATATATATTCTCATCTCTTCCAATTATGGAAAAAAGGAGAACAAAGAATAAAAGGACGACTAATTATAGTCGTCCTTTTATTCTTTGTTTTCCTTTTTTCTCACCTCCTACGAAATTATGTAACATTTGATATGTATGTATATATGTATGTATTTTTAAATGTAAAATTTTGACATCCATTTTTATTAGCAGTAAACCACAGACCCCCTTTAGATTTTAAGTTCTTTCAGTCCATCCCAAGGTTGTCTGGTAGATATCGCTGTTCAGCGATAAGACCGCCGTTGTACCCATAGATTTAAGATCGTGTAAAACAATTGTGTGACTGTTTTGGTGTACAATAAAGTTTTATTGTATTCTATTCTATTCTATGATATTATTTTTGTTACTAGAGTTACCTAACTCTAGTAGACAATCACCAATCACCCTGCACCAATTTTATTTTATTTTATTCAGGAACAAGTTAGCCATATTTTTATTTTCTTTCACAATCCATCCTATTTTCGTATACACAGGGTGTAACGGAAAGGTGTGGTCATATTTTAAGAACTGCATCTGCCCATCGATATGAACAATTTTCTTCAAGAAAACCTGAAGAACATCTCAAAAAAAAATTTTACCTCCCATAACAGTTGATGACATTGATAACCTTTTATGGAAAACCCAAATTTTTTTTTGGGAATTTTCTATTTTTTCTTTAACAAAGTCGTTCATTTCCATGGGCAGAACCGGTTCCTAAAATATGACAACACCTTTCTGTTACACTATGTATTATTTATTACGTCCTCGAGCAAGACACATGTTTCTCATTCTTCCGCATCACACATCCCATGACAACCGATTTCCACTTCTTTTGGTGCTGACTCCCTCTTCCATCTCGCTCATATAGCCCAATGGGACGGCGAGCCCACAAGACCGGGGACTGATCAGGCGCAAGACCAACGGCTTTACGTTCGTTCCGAGGCACGGGGGTGTCTCACCAACTTTTAAACTCCGTGCTGCCACTGAGAAACTCCTAACGGGAAAACCAAATAACACTATCTAACCCTATATCAATATGGTGACCGTATGACACGCGGGGTTGCGACAGTCATAGAGGGGATCCGGCAACTGGGACTTGAGGTGGCATTGCACAAGTCCGAGGCCATGTGTTTTCATGGTCCTCGGAACGCGCCACCGGCGGGTACCCAGATCACGATAGGACGGGTTCGCATCGGCGTCGAGGGTACGATGAAGTACCTGGGACTCGTCCTCGACAGCCGGTGGAACTTCGTCGAGCACTTTCGACGTTTGGCTCCCAGATTGGACAGGGCCGGGGCCGCCTTGAAGCGGCTCCTATCCAATCTGAGGGGGCCAAACGCCTTCTGCCGGAGGCTCTACGCGGGGATCGTGCGGTCCATGGCCCTCTACGGGGCACCGGTGTGGGCGCGTTCCTTGAGGCAGCGTTCAGCTCGCCAGATGAACGCGTCCGAGAGGGTCATGGCGATCCGCATGATCCGAGGATACCGCACGGTCTCCCATGAGGCTGCGAGCCTCCTTGCCGGACTGTCACCGTGGGATCTGGAGGCAAAAATCCTCGCGCACCTGTATGAGTGGCGCAAGGAGGCAAAACGCCGGGGCGAAACTCCGCTGCCGCGACAACTCGCGGCTCGGCGTACAGAGCTCCGGCAGGATCTCATGGTGACATGGAGAGAGCGACTGTCGCAACCCAGCGCTGGACACGCCACCATCGCGGCGGTAGTGCCCCTCTTTGAGGAGTGGCTGGAGAGGCGCCACGGTGCCCTCACCTTCCGCCTGACGCAGGTCCTCACCGGACATGGCTGTTTCGGTAGGTACCTGTGTCGGATCAAGGCGGAGGTGACTCCCGGGTGTTTCCACTGCGAGGATCGCCCATAGGACACGGTGGAGCATACGGTGGAGGTTTGCTCCGCTTGGGCAGAGCACCGCCGTGTCCTCATGGATGCGATAGGCGGCAGCGACCTCTCGCGCCGTGCCCTGGTTCAGGCTATGGTATGAAGCGAGAGGGAATGGGAAGCCGTCTCCTCCTTTTGCGAAGCAGTAATGCTCGCGAAGAGGGAGGCGGCATACGTTAGGGAGACTCAACAACAGTAGAGTCGCCCTAACGCCCTCAGCAGCAGCCGCCGCAGGAGACGCCAGAGGATTCGGGCGCAGCGAGATGATCTCCGGCCACCATAGACCCGGGCCTGCGGACGGCGAGTAGTGGGTAACTCGCCGCCCGATCAGCACCAGGCCCGAGAGTCGACGGCACGTAGTGTTCCACGCGCGCCTCAAAGAGTTGTCAGCAAAAGGACGGGGCCTGCCACGGCCAATGCCTGCCCGGGGGTTGAGGATAAATTCGAAAGAGTTACCTCGCCCCTGGGCATTCAGGGCAGGGAGGAACAGGAGTGGGTTTTAGTCAGTAAGAGTCTGACACGCCCTTCCGCTCCATCCTAGAGCGGAAGAAGTCATAGGATGATTTCCCACCCCCCAAAAAAAAAAAAAAACCCTATATCAATGGTGCATTTTACAAGGATAGCTATCTTTTGAGATCATATTTCGGTAACTTGTAAAATATAAGTGTGTCTAAGCTTCTGTCAGCAGCTTGGCTCGCGTGTTATCAGTACTTCCCCCTGTAACAAGGCAGTGTTAAAGCCTTGTTTATTTTTTTACCTCTATTCCAAAATTACGTTCTTTGCTACCTTTTTTAAAATTCAAATTCAAAATTACTTAGTTTTCTCTGTCAAGTCTCTGTTTTGATATTAAAAATCAGTTCTAATTCTACAGCCGAGCTAGTAGAAACTCCTCATTATCATTTTTCGACTCTTCAAGTGTCAGTTACCAGTTTCCTAGAATTGTGCATTAATACAATTTATTTACGTAACTAGTCACAGTGTATGTGTTCGTAATATTATAATAAAGCCCACTGTTGTAAATAACAAATATAATGTGTTAACTCGTCGTGTGTTATTATTCATTGAACTCCTCCTCTGCGTGTCACTCCTACGTCCTCCTCTGCGTGTCACTCACACCACCACTCCGGTCCCGCAACGAGACACGCCCTCCGTACCGTGACACCCCATTACAAATTACAGCCTATGTGCTATTACAGACTATTTAGGCACACAGATAGACAGGTTAAGCTACGCTTGCCGTGGTTGGTCCATGGATGGGTGACCATCTTTACATACCGAGGCTCCTCCGAGCCTTGGTAAGCACGTTAAGCCATTGGTCCCGACTGTTAATCGTGGATCTGTCAAAAACGGCCGTTTTTGTTACTTTTGTTCACTACTTTGGATACGAAACATTTTGAGTCCTGTTTTAATAAAGTCAATGAGGGCCACTTGGCGGCTATATGGGCCTTAACCTCCCACTGGTGATACGTGGTTAGGTTTTAGACTAACCCCACCTACCCAAAATCGCGAGTTTTTTTTGATACCAAGTATCTTAAAATTTTACTTATCAGGTAAGTACCTACAGGTTATTGCACGGCAGGTTATTGTGGTAGTTGCACGATGGCCGGCTGTCTGAAGAAACTCTCAAAATTTTTTTTACCTCCTACAAATATTGATCAACTGATGATAACTTAGTATGGAAAATTCAATTTTTTTTGGAAATTTTCTATTTTTTTTTAGAGAAAGTTCTTTATTTCCATGGGCAGAACCGGTTCGTAAAATATGACCACACCTTTCCGTTACACCCTGTATATGTATAATAGTTGTAAGTAATTGTAATTGTTATGAAATTCTTATATTATAATTAAATTATTCTTATATTATTTTTAATCATTTTTGTTACTCGTATTTTACTATGGTATTATTTATGTATTTATATTTATATTGGATTTTCAATTTTCCTAAAAAACATTTAGTGTATAAGAGAGAGATTTTTATTTTTATTTTGGAATCGATTTATCATCTAAGATCTCCTTTACTGTGTAGTATGACTTTGATTCGAGAAATCGCTTTAAATTTATTAACTTACGCTTTGCACAAAAATAATTTTCTCTGTGCAAGTTTTAGAGATTTTCCGTCAAAGTGCGTAAGTCTACACGACTTCTGTATTAAAATACCTTGAGCGTTATGCATGAACTATTGTTGGTACGAGTAAGTTAAGGTAATTAATACGTAACCGAACATCATTTCCATGTTAACAATAGAAGTCATAGTCCAATAAATTTATTTAAAACCTTATTGTTTATTACTTTTCGAGCTAGTGAGTGAAGGGTTTTTGTCAGTTGTATACGTTTTTAAAATAGGTAAGCATTAGGTGCATAGAATCTTACTAATTGGAAAAATAAAGTCGGTAGTTATTTCAAGTCGGGAAGTTCTCTAGTGGAAATACTAAGTTATGCGCAATAAATTAAAAATCTTTTTTTATATTGCAGTAGTCTGCATCTTTTCAAAGCTTTTGTGTTTAGATAAATTGAATGATTGTAAAAGAACTTTTTTACAAAAAAATAGAACCGACTTCCAAAAAAAGTGCAAAATAACTTTAATTTCGGAAGTCGGTGTTTCTGGTTTTGTGTCTTCGTTTTTTGACACCGTCTTTCGAAATTAAAGTTATTTTGCGTAGTAAGCGTAAAGAATAGAACCGACTTCCAAAAAAAGTTTTTTGGAAGTCGGTTCTATTCTAAAGATTTTATATTTCACTTTTTAGTTGTTGTTCCCCATTAAATTGTGTTAACACGATCGCAGCAATCACAGTTGATTTGCTGTCATTTTTTAAAGAGTACCGTTGTCGGTCTGTGTTGTGTGAATTTAAATGGGACTATTTCGGAAAAAAGCTCTTTCGAAAAAAAAGAATTTTGAAAATGAAAATGGGTAGCGAGAGAAGTGTGTGATCAATATGCACTAATATGATGACTTCACATAAATGACTCGGGAAACCTATCAAATCAAAATCAAATCAAAAATGTTTGTTGTTGTTTGTTGCCATCTCAAGTAGTTCATTTTGTTTGCACTCGAGCGCAGCCTCACAAAGTTGAGTGTGCTAAAAACAGATTCCTAGAAGGTACAGCTTTGGTAGAAAAGTCATGCCATTTCACTGCTCCGCTACGCTTCTGGCATATCTTTGATGGAAACGCACCCTACTATTCATAGACAAATACGATGAGATTTTCAATTGAAGGCAACGCATCTAAAAATCCTCTGGTATTACATGTCTCTAGAGACCACAGTGACCGCTTAGAATTAGACGTCATCAGCTTTTATTTTCCATAAAATTTTGTTTATTGTTACATTGGTGTCGTTTCTTTTGTTCAATAACTTAACTTAAATTAGAGAATCGCTATCTTTTTCTAAAAGGCAGCGCGAGAAAAGGACGGCCATAGCTATGAACTAAGTTAGAGATGTCAAACTAGTTTACGCCTTGCGCTTCACCGTGTTTTTAATCGACATGTTTTTACGTGTACCCTTAATTTGTATGGAAATATAAGGTCAACTAAATGTAATAGCTCTAATTTACTTCCGTCTCTTTCTTGTTCTATTAGAGAGAACAAGATAGGAATAGCCTAAATTAAGTTTAGTTTGTGCACAACAGAATCCACACCATTATCATTAAAGAATAATTGCAGCTCCAAATGGCTACCACAATGGATCCTGCCACAATGGACCCTGCAATAGACCCTGCGAAAGCGATGGAATTGGCTGCCATATTCCACCAAGAAAGCATGAACGAAGTGATGGACCGCGGAGACTCGGCGGTGCAGCAATTCTACGCTGGTGCCTCGGTCTTCGTGACGGGGGGCTCCGGATTCCTCGGGAAGCAGCTCATTGAGAAGCTCTTAAGGTCAGATAGTAGTATTACAACTGTATTATCCGTATTCTAAAAATACACCCCTGTTCTAGTTCTGCGTTCCTTTGTGCCTTTTGCCTACCTCTATTCTGTCTACATGTCCTCTGTAAACCATGTCAAACGGCTCATAGGACGATTTGCTGATAGCACATCTTGCTAAAGTGTCATTTTAATACTAAGGGATTTTGCCAACCCCTCCGAATTTCTTTTCTGTTTTAATTTGATGCGGAATCCAAGATAGTTTAATCATTGGTCCGGGGCTTATCGAGCTTCCTTGCCTCGGCGATTACTGTTGTCGCCATTGATCCTGTTCAGAGAATGTTTTGGAGGCAGATTTATTTACGGCAATTGGGTTTATCCCCTTTCACTTAAGACTTAAAACCAAACCAAGCTCTTTAGCTAATCTATCAATCTACCTAGCCTTTTCCCTACTATCTTGGGGTCGGCTTCCAGTCTAACCAGATGCAGCTGAATACCAGTATTTTACATGGAGCGACTGCCTATCTAACCTCCACAACCCAGTTATTGGGTAATACGACAACCCTTGGTAAGAGTGGTTGTCAGACTTTCGGGCTTCTGACGACCCGTAACGACTGTCAAAGATCCACGATTGACAGCCAGGACCAACGACTTAACGTGCTTGCCGAGGCACGGAGGAGTCTCGGTGTGTAAAAATGGTCACCCATCCATGGACCAACCCCGGTAAGCGTAGCTTAACCTGATGGATCGACCCGTGGGGCTGTTATTACTTTAGCCACGAGCTCCTCAGCAAATACAGGCAATAATATGAAAACTGTCTTTCAGATCCTGCCAGTTGAAGAAGTTGTTTGTATTACTGCGGCCGAAGAAAGGCAAGACGATCCAAGAGAGGCTAGAGTACGTGTTGACGGATCCGGTGAGTTTATGGACTGAGCAGAAGAGAATGATACTCGAACTTGAAAGAACGTTTAAAATCAAGTCGCATTAACATCTAAGCTACAATAAATGTTAAAAAGTTGTGAAAGTGTAAGGAAATTACATATACAGTGTGTAACGGAATGTGTGGTCATGTTTTATGAACCGGTTCTGCCCATGGAAATGAATAAGTTTCTCTAAGAAAAAAAAGAAAATCCCCAAAAAAAAATAGGACTTTTCATACAAAATTATCATCAGCTGATCAATATTTGTATGGGTGGTAAATTTTTTATTTGAGAATTTCCTCAATTTTTCTTGAATAAAGTTGTTCATATCCATGGAAAGATGCAGTTCTTAAAATATGACCACACCTTTCCGATACACCTGTAGATGTTTTTTTGACGGATTGCCACTGACGTACTTACTTAAAAAAACTGACTGTACAAAAACTTTTTAACAAAAAATTCAACCGACGAAAAACAACTAAAAAGCAAAAAATAAATAAACCTTTTAAGTCTTGAGTATTGAGCTTATTTACCTACATAAAATATCAAATTTTACGTAAACTAATTTTGAGTCGGCGCCAAACAACAATCTGATTATGAAATATCTAAATTTTATATGTACGTAGAAATGAAGAAGGCTAGATGTAGGTAATTAATCATTTTATTATGGCGCCGACTCAAAATTAGTTTACATAAAATTTGATATTTTATGTAGGTAAATAAGCTCAATACTCAAGACTTAAAAGGTTTATTTATTTTTTGCTTTTTAGTTCTTTTTCGTCGGTTGAATTTTTTGTTAAAAAGTTTTTTATTTTATGATTTTTTGTGACTCGCATCATATTTTAATACTCTGAGGCTAATTTCTAACCCTTCATCATTCCTCTTGGCACTGAGGTTCCCAGGATATTGACCAGTTGAGGTTACCTCCAAAATTCTAAAGACGTCTTTTCTCAAAGCATATTAAGTGGTATCTGTCACTAAAACCAGTTTTTTATATCTAACTTCTATTGTTTAGGAAAGGTATGGTTTCCATCATCAGCTCAGTTTCATGATGTGATGATTCCTAAATGCAAATACCTGATTAAGTTATGAAAAGTAAACAGAAACAATATTTGTGCCCAATTTTCGAGGTGTTCTCTCAATTTTATCAGGATTCCATTATCAGATCCTGATTTCCTTGACATGGGACCACCCTTGAGGTATACCCTATCTAATAAAAAATAATAACTAAGATCGGTTCATAAAATTTCGTCGACTTTAATTTTTTTCTTTTCATAATTTTGCATCTGGTTGTCGCCTATATTTTGATTATTGTCATTATCTTTAGTAGCACTCGAGACAAATCAATTGACGTAAAAATAATCAAAATCGACCCACGTGTTTGGTCTCTAAAGCGCTACAAAGGAACAAACATATATTCATACATAGGCTGATAAACACATTACCCTCCCTTGCGTCTTGCGTTCCTAAAATGTACGAGAATTGCCTTTCTGATGTTTAGTAGATTATCTTACAGCTAATTGATTCCCAGGTCGGGAAAAGTTATTGGATTTTTCCATCAGAAATTTTTTAGCGGCAGCTTGGCTGGTTGGCTTGTCCCACATCGGACTTGAAAATAACTGAGGAAATATGCACCCATATTCCGTCAGTTATTTTGAAGTCCTTGCGAAGTAAAGTTAAAAAACCGGACAAGTGCGTGATGGATTTTGCACGTTTAGGGTTCCGTACCAAATGAAGGAATTATCAAAGAAAAAATCTGATTTATCAATATATATTATTACTTACGTAATAATAAACATTTTCACTTTTCAAGTTCATAGGTCAATGGAAAGTTAAAAAATTCGTCGGAACAAAATTTTGTGACAGATGACGGACAGACAGACAGACGGACACGTAAGTGACAGCCCTAGGTTTGGACCCTTCTGGTACGGAACCCTAAAAAGTGTTTTGTGTGTTTCGCTCAAACAAGTCTTATAGTTACTCGTAATTAGAAACCGCTATTACTATTTCTATCGTATTCCAAAGCGTGGCTACAGAACTGTTTCACGAAAATATTAAAATTCACTAAGCGCTGTCTTTTTTTTATGTAGAATTTGGCACAAGAGATCCACAGATAAAAAAGATCATAAGGAAGATTTTTTTTAAATTTATCGATATCAATAAATTTTCAATGTTGATTTGGGCGCACAGTTTGTAAAACTTCAAATGCTATCTTTTTCCGCAGTTATTCGACGTAGTAAAGAAGAGGAAGCCGGACTACATGGACAAGATAGTACCGATCGAGGGAGATGTGGCCCATATCAGGCTAGGCGTTAGTGACAAAGACTGGACCTCACTCACAGAAGAGGTAAGCTTGCAAAATTATGGTTTTTATACATAAAAGTTATCTTCACTCATTATCTGCCTATAAGCCATTTACCATATAAGGACGGACCGGACGGTCTTTGGGACGGATCTGCCAAATACCAGCTTGATGCCCTTGAGTCAATTGAGAAACGAGCCAAGAGGATCATCGGCAATGATAGACTCGTTGAGTCGAAACTCCAAAGTCTTGAACATAGACGCCGAGTTGCTAGCCTGTCGGTTTTCTATCGATTACACTTTGGGGAGTGTGCTACGGAATTGCATGATTTGATTCCGCCAAGCCCGTTTCATCAAAGGACCACAAGACGTACGGCGAAGTGCCACCGGTTCATGGTAGACATCCCATCCATACGCACAAAGCGTTTTGAGAAAACATTCATTGTGCGTACAGCTAGAGAGTGGAATTCCCTACCGGAGTCTGTGTTTCCTGATAGCTATAACCTGGGAGTCTTTAAGTCAAGAGTGAATAGGTTACTTCTAGGTAAGCGTGCTCCATCTTCGACCACATCATCGCTTGCCATCAGGTGAGATAGTGGTCAAACGCGAACCTATCAAACATAAAAAAAAAAAAAAAAAAAAAAGGATCTGCTTCTAGTCCAGCTGGATGCAGCTGAATAACAGTATTTATACATACCACCGACCCAGTTACTAGGTAACACGATATCTCTTGGTAGCAGGTGGTCAGACTTTCTGGCCTCTGATGACCCGTAGTTACTGTCAAGATCGATAAATAACAGGTTGGATCAACCATGCCCATTGTTACCGCAAAGCAACATTGCTGATCTCCAGTTTCGACGGTATGAGTGCCGGTGTTAGTACAAGCACTGGCATTGGAGATGTTCATAGTCGACGCTGGCAGGTGTCTCACTATTGCTTGTCATCTTTAAAAAAAAGTTTATCTACCTATGGTATTGTATCGGTCATAATGTACAGCAGTGGATAATCACTGGCTGGAATTATCATAAGGAAGCTAATTGATTTAGCACATTATTTCCCTATTATGTGATTAGGGAAATTGTTAATCAAATCGAACTACCAATTTAAATTGTCCGTATTATCATCAAATTACATTCTGCATTCCTTGACAGTTGTATTAAATCCAAATAACCCGGCAAATTGATGTAGTCAGTGAGTCAATAATACAAATAGTTTTTTTCCCTATTTATTGTATAACACAACGCAGCCGTGTGATGATTACGTTAGTAGTTTAATTTGAATGAAGTACCTAAACTGCAAAACATGTTGACGAGTTAAATAAATGTCTGTGTCCAAACAACAATGTTTAATTTGCATATTTATTTTAGGCAAGGTTAAAAAATAACTGCTTACGTATAATGAATGTTCATTATGTTCATGGCTGGTAACGCGTAAAGCCGACAATACTGAAAATACCGATATATAGCGTAGATGTCTCACAGCTAGCCAGCCAGCAACTGGGTTATGGAGGTCTGATATGCAGTCGTTAATGTAAAATTCTTGTAGTAGTACCCAGTGATCAACATTGTTTTTGTGGTTGGGAAATCATGAAATAACTTTCCGTCCTTCTTCGTCTCAGACTCTTACCGACTAAAACCCACCCGTGATCCTTCAGTTGCTTATGCCAGGGCCGCGGTAACTCTATTTCAAATTTATCCGCGGACCTGGCAGGCATTTTAGTGTTCAGCTGCATTTTATGCCTATAGAATAAAATTAAGAATTTAATAATTTTATTGAAATAATAATAAGTTTACAAAAAATGTACATATCTCAGTAGTATTTAATAATCTGTATAAAAAGTATGGTATGACAATTATAAGATTACAGTTGATTTTTACTTCTACCCACATAATAGATAAGTTATTAAATCATCGTATATTACTATTTAATGGCTGATATAAACATTAACGTGGATATTTGCGCTTCGAGTAGTAGTGATGACATAGTGCAGGAGCCCATACCTCAAAGAGAACAACAACTTAACCTAAATTTGACCGAAGAGATGGAGATGAACGAAGAGAGTGAGCAACGACTTGCAAAGAGAGGGCGACAAGAAGATGAAGAAATAGTGGAAGAAGATGGATGTGTTACAGTAATTAGAAAGCATAAGCGAATAAATAGGAATGATTCAATAGGTGATAATTTAATGGGAGAAAGTAGAGGAAACCCTGAAGAAAACTACACTTGTATAATTATGTGTGACAGGAAAAGAAACTTTACCAAAACAATTTGGTATGGCAATGCTTTTGAGATCGTTAAACATCGAAAAAATAGTAAATATGGTAGATAAAAGTGCATTCAGGGTCCTGATCTATTTTGAAAATAAAGAAAGTGCTTTGAAATTATTAAATTGTGAAAGTTTTATTAGTTCAGGATACAGAGTTCAGAGGACTGACGAAACTATCTTAAGTTATGGTATTTTAAGACAGATAGATCTAGGAACAGAAAAAACAAAAATTATTGAAAATCTGTCATGTGAGCATGACATAATATAGGAATGGATAGATTCAGAGGCAATACGAATTTGTTTTAAGAGCGCCACTTTACCGCCGTATGTATTTGGGTACGGTTGCAGGTTCAAAGTGGAGCCTTATACTTTTCCAGTTTCTCAATGCTCGAGATGCTGGAAATTTGGCCACCTTTCCAGATCATGTCCAATTAAAAAAAATATATGTCCCAAATGCGGTGGTAATCACTTAAATTGTGAAACAAATAAGTATGTCTGTGTGAATTGTAAAGGACCCCATATGGCCATGTACAAGAAGTGTCCAAACTTCCTAAAAGAAAAAGAAATCAGAGACATCATGACCAAGCAAAACTACACCTACAGAAAAGCATTAGACCTATATTTGAAAGAAAACAGAAGTCAAGAAACAAGTATTGATAAGAGATAAATTGGAAAAAATAGTAATGACATCAATTCACAACAGGAAAGTAAACAGAATACTCAGGAAACATATAGAGATATATTTGTAGCAGGACGAATCGCTAATTGCAGTAGAAATGATGATATGAGGCTGAATAATATCACTGAAAAGAGAAACTCAAGAAAAACCTACGTCGGCAAGAACAGGTATCGAAAAAGAGGACGATGGAGACTACAGTGTCGGACAGGTGTAGTTTAGATGAAGAGAATCCGTTGTCACCCACCTATGAAACTATATATTTAGAGATAGAAACAAATCCAGAAGACACGAAAAACTCAAGTGCCAGCTTAGATTTTTTTTGTACCTTCCAGAGAGTCAAAGATACATGTATGTCAGACAAAGATTGGGATACCAAACTTAAACAACTAGGTAAACTCGTAATGGAAATATTAGGTCAACTGATTGTCAAAGTTTTGAAGAAAGATGACATTTATACTAAACTTATATCTATGTTTCACAATGGCTAACAATATAACAAGAATGTCTACCCTACGTATTGTACAGTGGAATGCACGAAACTTACAACCTAAACGTAATGAGTTCGAGTTGCTAATGGCACAAGAAAATATATATAGCTTTAATATCTGAAACGTGGCTGGAACTTGAATCTCATTTCATTGTAAGTGGGTATAATATTTTTAGAAAAGATAGGACGGATAGCTATCATTATTTGTAAGTCGATACATGTACAACAACGTTTTATTTCTACTAGAAATTCAAGCATGGAAGTTATGTCAATTTAGCTTTTAAACTGTAATGAAATTAAAAAAACAGTATTGTTATATTGCCCTTCTTTAGTTCGCACAAACCTTGCTGACTGGGAACAAATTTTTTCACTATATCCAAATAAATGCATAATAGCTGGGGATTTTAATGGCCACCATACAACCTGGTCCTCTAAAACCGATGGAAGAGGAATTCATATTTATGACGCGGCATTAGATGCTGGAGTTATTCCTCTTAACGATGGAAGTGCCACTAGAGTGACTATAGTAGATAATATTGTTCAGAGGACATCTCCCGATGTGACTTTTGTTTCTACCGATTTGTCTGTATTGCTAAGCTGGAGTGTGATGAACGAAAATCTCGGCAGTGACCATCTGTTTGTTAAAATTTCATACAAAATAGTAACAATATAAACGCTGTTTGTATAAATAAAAAGCGAAATTTCAAGCTAGCAAAGTGGTCAGAGTATAGTAAATCTTTAGAAAATTATTTATTACAACCTTTAGATACAGTTAATGTGCAACACTTATTTGATAATTTTATCAAGCAGATAATTAAAGCAACACATACCTTGGGTTAAAAGCTGTGATAATCCAAAAAATAACTTTCGACCTAAACCTTACTGGAACACAACACTCTCACAACTGGTGGCGCAACGCAGGTTGGCTTTAAAAAAATTCAGAAGTAATCGAACACCAAATAATTTAACCATACTTGAACAAAAAACAAAAGCTGCAAAAGATGCTATCTGTCAAGCGAGGACAAAGGATTGGCAATGTTACTGTAGTAGCATTGATGAACAAACGTCAAGTTCTGATATGTGGAAACATATGGGTTGGATCAAGTTTGGTTCGGCCAGCCCGCGTTTCGAATGAGTAGAAGATTGAACTTCTTTCTAATCTCGCTCCAGACTATGTCTATCCAAGGGCCTAACATTTTAAATCAAATAATAAATTACTCGAGCCCAATTTTATCTTACAAGAAATGTGTAACTGTTTTAAGCGAAAAGATACAGCACCCGGTAACGACAAGATTACATATTCCCTCATATACCATTTGCTTCCAGCAGGCAAATTATACTTATTAGATCTATATAATCACATTTTTAATACTGGTAGTATTCCGATACAATGGCGTGACAAATTAGTGACACCAATACCAAAACCTTCACCCAATGGTGGTATCAAACTCCGGCCAATTTCCTTAATCTCTAGTTTATGCAAAATTTTTCATGCAATGTTGACAAAAAGACTGGAGTGGTATATAGAGAAAAATAAACTGTTGTCTCCGTTCACTTCTGGATTCAGAAGAGTACAGTCGTGTCAGGACTGCCTACTGCCTAGTCAAATTAATAAGTCAAATTTACTTAGGATTTTCGCGTAAAATCCCGTCTATAGCGTGTTTTTTGGATATCACTAATGCCTATAATAACGTTATAATAGATGTATTGACAAATACCTTAGACAAAATAGGTGTTGGGAAAAAATTCTGCCAGTATCTGTGGAACTTTTTAAGTGAGCGTCACCTTATTATGAAAGATGAAACCGATCATAATAAATACTTTATAAGATATACAAGTCGTGGCTTAGCGCAAGGTGACCCGATTTCACCTGTCCTATTTAACGTAATTACAATTAAATGTTTTGAGAAAATTCAAAATGTAACGATGTGTCAATATGCAGATGATTTTGTATTATATTCCCCTTCCAGAAACCTAAGAGAAAGTCAAATAGAATTTCAAACAGCATTAAATGCATTTTATATCGTTCTAGATGAAATGGGGTTACAATTATCAGCCGATAAATCGAAGGTTTGTATTTTTAGTAGAGGTTTTAGAAGATTACAAATAGAACTTGAATTATATAAGGACAATTTAGAGATAGTAGACAATTAAAAATATTTGGGTGTGTGGTTGGACAGATCGTTGCGCTGGAGTAAACACATTAACATGACTGTTGAAACGGTGCAAAGGAGTCTAAATTTACTTAAGGTTTTGGCGGGTGCGTCCTGGGGTTTACATCCTAGACATCTAAGACGTATATATATTGCACTTATCAGAAGTCACATAGACTATTAGCTGCTGTTTACATGATGCGAGCGCAAAATGCCATCTAGAAAAATTAAACAAAATTCAAAATCAGGCTATGCGGATAGTAGAAGGTTTTATCAAAACTTCTCCGATTCACGTTATGGAAAGTGAGCTGTTTGTAGTTCCGCTGTACTTACGAAGGAAATATTTAGCTTATAAATTCTCTCTAAAGTCAAAGTCTATGGAAAATAATTTAACCTGCCAGTTATTAGAGAATCTCTACGCTCTTCGACAAAATTGTTATTGGAAAAATAAAAACATTCCTTTATTAGCATCAGTTATGAACAGTGATCGGAGTAGGTAGATTGATTTTACGTACTTGCATCATGAATAGTCATAGAAATCATAACATGGATAAGCCTTTTTTCCGGGATTTCATTTTGGTACTCACGGGATTGAATCAAATATTGTGAATGTAAAGATTTTTAAACTACTACATTTGAAATTTATAGAATGCGATAGTTAAACGTTTAAAACTGTTTTTTTCTTATTTATCAAGTAATAAAGTGAATCTTACTTTTGTGCGTCCATTCGAAACTTACAAATGACTAATTTAGTAGTTATTTCTTGCAACTTTATTAGCTGCTGCTTGTAATTATTATATATTATATTCTTGAATAAATAACTTTTTATACTCCTTAATATTTTTTCGAATTCAGTGCAATAACTTTTTATGAATATGAAAACAGGTAAAAATGAAATAAAAAGCAATTTATACCAAAATCAACATCTTTATTGATAAAAATATTTCTGTTCTGTTTCGCTTCATTAATATTAAGCCACGAAACATGAGACTTGACCTGTGCTGCCCTTGCTCTTTCCGCCACCCGCTGTCGTTGACAACCGTTGTCAGTAGGATAGCGGAGGCCAGTCCCATTTTTTTTTTACACGTACAAAAATTTTTTTTTTGTCGCACGCACGCACATGTAACTATTATTTGTAGAATCCCACTTTACGTTTGCAACGTTTTAACTCAAGTTTAGCCATGCCATAGTTTTTTTTATTATAGAAGGCCGATCACATATTCTATTAAAAAGACAACAAAAGGGTTAAACATTCCTTATTCATATTGATATATTCTTTATCTTACACATTATGTTCGGGGTTGGATTGAGATAGAGATAAAAGATGAAAGACAGTTTAAGATCAATAAATTGACTATATTGTCTGTTTCCACAAATATAGGATTAAGATTAATTTATACTAGGATGAATGGTGAAAGATATGAGATTATGAGCCACGCGTACGGTATGTCTCCGAACTACGTACTAAAACTATTGCGGTGTAAATGCAATAATATAAATGATGGAAATGTACCGAGCGGGTGGCGCAATAATGATGACCCAGGCAAACGTACTGTACGGTGGTTGATCCGTACACATTACAATATTTGAAATTCCTAAAAAATATTAATTATTACAAAATCGCGGAATCCCAGAGGCATATCCATATTAATATATACGTGCCAGTTCATTGACCCCAAATCAATCTACCTACTCCGATCACTGGTTATGAATGAGGTTAAAGAGTTGCAGGTAGCTTCTTCCTGTCCACTATTAATATATACTCTACGGACATGGGTAACTAATATAAACTTAAATGAAATAATTATAGTAAATTTAGAATCAATAAAAAAATCTAAACGTTCATACGACAGTAATATATTAAAACATGAAGTTATTAGCGAATTATATACAAAGTATAGTGGTTGGTTTTACATATTTACAAATGGGTCGAAGAGTGTAGAAGGTCACGGGTCTGCATATTATATACCTAATTTAAATATAAGCACTCAGGATAATTGTTTTAAAATAAGTGAACCTACATCCATTATGACGTTAAAACTCATTGCAATCTCAGAGGCTTTGACTTATATAATTAATCACTGTGGACATAAAAATGTTGTCATTTGTACAGACAGTAAAAGTTCATTACAACATATTGCTCGATGCGCCTCTGGCCACAGAGGTGCATAGAGAGGTGATAGCGTATGTTATTTTATCTAAAATTGATGAAATTACTTTAAAAGGCATCCAACTGAGATTACAGTGGGTACCATCGCATATTGGTTTGCAGGGCAACGAAGAGGCTGACAAGTTGGCGAAATTAGCGTCTAGGAATGGAAAAGAAATAAATATTATATTTCAGATTTTTTTCCAAAATTTAAAAATGTATGCTATGATTACTGGAAAGAAAACTTTAATAAACGGTCATTAGAGAAGGGTTTATGGTATAAAACCATACAGTGTGAACCTCTTCGCATGCTCTGGTTCATGAATAGTGATGTTAGTAGAAAACTGATTGTTACTGCTCTTAGACTCAGATCTGGACATTTCCATGCAAAAAATTTGCTTTCATGATGAAGAAAATTGGTTCACCCAATTGTGAGGCATGTGGAGTTGTCGAGGACCTACAACATTTATTGATGGAATGTGTCCAATATGAGTCCAGTAGAAATAATTTAGTGAGGTCTCTGAATTTGAACACAACTGATGTAGGCATGTTCCATACAATTCTATCACAACCAAATGGCGACGATGCGAGGGCGTCTTGTGAAAGTCATATTGTTTAGGATACGATGGGACTGACATACGCTATGCGTAAAAGCCCCTAAATATAAATAAAGAAAAAAAAAAAGATTACAGTTGCAAAAAAATTGAATTTTGAAGGCAATGTAGTGCGTATATACTTTAATAGACAAAGCTACTTACTGCCTCATCGGTTGGCTGGTACTGCTAGGATATGAGGACTTGGCTGCCTTGCCCGATCAGGCAGTGTTAATAGGTCTTTCTATTAGGAACATTTCGGTGGAAGCCAGGAGTTTGGATTACAAATCCAAACTCCAATAGGCTCGCTCTATGTTACCTTTATGGGGCGAACACGTATACCTGGCGAAAAATGGGTGTACTAAACACCTTTACCTATTTAATTATATATATATATATTTTAGGCAAACCAATTAAATACACACAAAGACATTCATAGTACATATCATTTACAAATACAATAGCATTGCATGCATCTAAAGTACAGCATTTTGTTTGGATTTCATTATACAATAATAATTAATGTAAAGATAAGTAGCAATGTAATCTGTAAATATAAAATTCAAAGTCCTGACTGACTGACTGACTGATATATCAACGCACAGTCTAAACCACTGAGCCTTTAGACAACTCTCTACTCTCCGCAGGTTATGTTCTTGCCATACATTTTGCACGAAGCGTTAGCGTTAACGTTAACAGAAATGTATTTTGGCTAAGGGGGCTGGTCTTAGACACATGCGGGTGTGTTCTTTGTAAAGAGTAGGTATCAATGAAAGAAAAAGGGGTTGAAAGTTTATAACGAGAAAGTACTAATTCCACGATAATATCAATGATTCATAGGTTTGTGTTTGACCTGAATGTAAGCAATGATGAGGTCGACGATGGAGCACGTCTTCTTGACTAAACCTCACCGAGGTTACAGCTGTTAGGAAATACAGACTGGCAGGGACTTTTAATGTTTGTGAAAAAACTATAAACTCGATTCTAATTAATATACTGCGAAATGAGAATCAATTGTATGTATTATTTTGACTAAAAACAAAAGTACACTTTACGTGATATTTTCTCAAAACCACTTTTTCTGACTTACTTTTCTCTCGATTACTACGGCACAAATGGGTGGGATGTTCACCATGTACCGATGGCGCATCGCCGTATGTCTTGTTATCGCCTCCTCGTTTGAAGAATGCAAGTGTGAAGTTCTGGTTTGCTTGCAGGTGGACACGGTGTTCCACATGGCCGCTACAATTCGCTTCGACGAATCCCTGCGCACCGCTACACTCATCAACGTGCGTGGCACCCGGGAGTGCCTCGCACTCGCCAAGGACTGCCCACAACTCAAGTAAGACTTTAAAGAACAACATAAATTTGTCATCATCAGCCTTTTAGTGTCCCCACTGCTGGGGCACAGGCCTCCTCTCTGTGAGAGGGTACATACATTTGTAATTCACTGTAATTCTAAGACAGCACCGATGGAGCGGCAAAAGTATCGGGTTTTGCCGCTCCATTTATCATCTGTGTCTACTCATTACATAATTCTAATCTCTTCTGTTCTCTATCTCTAAATAGTATACTCGTAATACTCATAATAAAAACTTTTTAACAAAAAAAAACAACCGACTTCCAAAAAAGAAAATACACTAAAAATTAAAAAATAACTTTAATTTCGGAAGTCTGTGTTTGTATTTTATTTCTTCGTTATTTGACACCGACTTCCGAAATTAAAGTTTAATTTTTAGTGTATTTTTGTTTTTTGGAAGTCGGTTGTTTCTTTTTTGTAAAAAAGTTTTTTATTTTTCACTTTTTAGCTGATTTTTTTGGCTAATCTGTCAGACAACAGACACAAAAGAAAATCTATTGTTCGTGGTCACATATGACCTACGTGACAGATGAGGTTCTAAACCTCAGAACTAAAACTAGAGAACCTCCTCCTTTTCCGAAGTCGGTTAAAAAGTCGCTGCCTGCCTTCTTCTGTTTCTCCGCTTACTTCTAAACCAAGCAAAAAATGTTATTACGGTTTTCACTAATAGAAAGAGCAATTAACAAGGAAGGTTTGTGTATAACAACTGCCGCCGTGCGAAGCCGGGTTGGGTTGTTAGTCTACTTATATTATTTGAAAGTAGCTCTATCTTTTCGTCTGTTTGTTACGGTTTCTCGCTACGCTAAATATTCAAAATCTAACCTAGAACTTGGGGAGGGTCATGGGATGTTTTTTATCAATATACAAGATGCGAGAAGTAGCTTGTTTATGATAAATTAAAATCGAGTTAAACAGTGACAATCAAGAAATGACTAAGCTTGTGTTTTTGCATTTCGCGTATCTTGATCAGTCTGCAAGAAACATGCAGTTGGTATATCGCTCCTCTTGCTTCGTTAAACTATTCTATTACCTATATGTATATCAAAATATACATAGTTAAAATAAAATCGAATTCCTGTTTGAACAAAACAATCGGATCAATGTCCTCCACATTTGATCCCTGTTGTTCCAAAACGAACCAACTCGTGAAAAGTCTTTCCTGTTTCCTGAAGACGGGCCAGGGGCTTGAAGACGAGCCCGCGATTGAAGACTTGGTAGATGTTTTTGTCTATACAAAATCGCAAAGTCTGAATAATATTATTCATCATCTTCCTGCCCTTATCCCATGTTACTTGGGGTCGGCGCAACACGTTTTTAATCGAATTCGAAAAAAGGAGGAGGTTATGGGTTCGACTTTTTTATGTTTTTTTTTTTATATGTCCACCGATTTCTCTGTCAGTTGTGGACCGTTTTTCAAAATTCTTTTTTTATTCAAAAGAGTGCGCTTTTAGAAAAAAAAATAACATAAACAAAAAATGTGTATACATAGATGACGTTTTGGTTGCCTCAAAATTGGGCGGTTTAGTTCTGAGGTTTAACAACTAAAAAGAGAAAATTAAAAAACTTTTTACAAAAAATACAACCGACTTCCAAAAAAGAAGACACTAAAAATTTAAAAATAATTTTAATTTCGGAAGTCGGTGTCATATAACAAAGAAATAAAATACAAACATCGATTTCCGAAATTAAAATTATTTTTAAATATTTAGTGTATTAAATTTGGATTAGATTTATTGTATTTTAAATGATCTATTAATAATAATACATAATATCGAGAGTTCACACTCTCGCAATGTTTTTTATTTTTTTATTTCTCGGGACACTGGGGTCCCGAACTCTCGTCGAAACTCGTAGTTTAGACACTTTTATATGAAATGAAGCACCAACAGACGATTATCCCTGTACGCGCTATGCAAGTACACCCAAGAACAACCCCCGGTTGGTGTGAAACTATTGCAAGATAAAAAAAATCTTACAATTGTTGCAAATATTATCCTGTGACGTAAGTACACATCCGAGTTGCACACCCTTCTGTTCGAGTCCATTTAAATAACGCATTCGCGTATGTGTATATAATGTTTTCTCCAAAATTGTATCCCGAGCTCCAACTTATATACCTTTTTTTTGGAGTGTGATGGGAAACCATCCAATGACTTCTCCCGCTCTGGGTGGAGCGGGAGAGCGTTTCAAACTTTTACAGACTAAAACCCACCCTTGTTCCTTCAGTCGCCTGAGTGCCAAGGGCCGCGGTAACTCTATTCCAAATTTATCTGTGACCCCAGGCAGGCATCGGCACTGTCGGGCCCCGTCAAGTATTGCTGATATCTCTTTGAGGCGCGCGTGGAAGGCTACGCGCAGTTGACTCTCGGGCCTGGTGCTTATGGGACGGTGAACTACTCATTACTCGCCGTCCGCAAGCCCGCTCCCACGGTGGCCGGAAATCGGCTTGCCACCTCCAACGCCCAGGACGTCTCCCGGGGTGGCTGCTGGGGGCCTGAGGGCGTCTCTGTTGCGTATCCCTCACCCATTCCGCCTTCTCCTTCGCGAGTATTACTGCTTCGCAGAAGGAGGTGTCTGCTTCCCATTCCCTCTCGTTCCGTACAATGGCCTGGACCAGAGCGGGGCGCGAGAGGTCAGCGGTCAAGCGGGGCTCAATGGCAAATAATTCCGTTTAAATTGTAATTTAGCTATACCTAAACAGGTGTAGATACCTAATTTAAAGCTACTCATGTCCGAAAGAAAGAATAAGGGTTTATTTCACCAAATATTGTTGCAACTTGCCCTACTTACTGCTTACTGTGTTACCTGAATAGTAAACTATTAACTGTAAAACGCACTCCAACCCTAGAAGACTACGCACCTTTCTGAAGAACAACACAATAAGGACTGTGTATATTCTTCTATAGTTCGACTTTTCATTGTATTCAGTAACCTGACAGTTTAAAGACAAATAATGATACGTGTTTTTAAAAGAAATGATTAAAAAATAAAAAGTTTGCTTATATTAGTAAGTAGATACTTATATTAGTAGGTAGATACATTATTGAAGTTCAATCAATTTCGTTCATTCTTACATCAACTCACTATCTGTTTTTTTTTTTTTTGTTATCAAAATCTGGTCCCTTCAACTGTCAAGTTTCTGAATACAATATAGGAACATACACAACCCTTATTGGTGTTGTTCTTCAGAAACGTGCCTAGTACAGCAGTTTATAGATGACTAATACTTCAACTATAATTTATTTATTTATTTATTTAACAATTTATGTACACACAAGATAACTATAGATAAACAACATAATAAAAATTAGCACAAAGGTACTGCTTATTTCTAAAGAAATTTCTGCCAGCAGACCCGCGAAAAGAGAAGTGAAAAAGAAATGTAGACAATAGTGTGTAAAAAACAGATAAAAAGAGTACGAGAAGTCTTAAACTAAGGAATTAAATAAACCTACACATATAATGTTAATATTAATATATATTCACATAAATATATAGATACCTAATAATATATATATACACAACATACACATACATATATAAATATTTACTACAGTAGAGAGGAATGGTAGTGCTCTTTTAGACGCTTTTTAAAGACAGCAATAGATTTTAAATCACGCATGCTAGGCGGAAGTGAGTTCCACAAACTTACCGCATGGACAGAGAAAGAGTAGGAATAGTAGCTGGATTTATGAGGATGGGTTTTAAGGAGGGATTTAAGGTGAGATCTGCATGGCGCGTCACTTGGGCGATCGTAAGTGAATCGCTCACGCAGGTAGGAGGGATAAGACGGATTGTGTAGAATGTTAAATAGGAGACATAAAATCCTAGTGTTCCTGCGAAGACAGATAGGGAGCCACTTGAGTTCCTTGCGAAGGTGAGAGACATGGTCATACTTTCGCAGACCAAAAATAAACCGGATACATAAGTTTTGCAAGCGCTCAAGCTTGTTTAGTAGCTCCTCAGTAGCATCCAGGTAGCAGGCGTCGGCATAATCAATGATCGGCCGAATAAGAGTTTGGGCCAGGGAGATTTTTGTTTTTAAGGGCAAGAGACTCTTGAGGCATTTAAGTGAATGATAAGAGTAATAACCTTTCGACTGATCTCGTTCACCTGCGCACGCCACGAAAGATTGGAGTCAATAATAACACCCAGATCTTTGGCAGTTTCGGTATATTCAATAAGAACACCGTCAAGATATAGAGGCGATAAAGACGAAACAACAGCCGCGTTACGAACGAACCTGCTGCCTATGATCATGGCCTGAGATTTTGCTGGGTTGATCTGCAAGCCAAAGGACTTAGCCCAGGCACTGATACGAGCCAGGTCATGATTCACAGCAGCAATAGCAGAATCCGCGTCGGCCACAGTAAAATGACGATAAAGCTGCAAGTCATCTGCGTAAAGGTGAAAACTGGAGGAGATTACTCTGGTAACAAAGTTAATAAAAATGGAAAATAGAAGAGGAGAGAGAACGCTACCCTGAGGAACACCCTCAGTGAGGCTACACCAATCAGAGAAAGACTCATCGAGGCGGACACACTGAGAGCGTCCCCGAAGATATGAATTGAACCAGGCTAGAGCAGGAGAAGAGAGATTAATAGATTTTAGGATACCTAGTAAGATGTCGAAATCCACAGAGTTAAAGGCACTACTAAAGTCAAGCAATACCAGAACAGTAAGAGACTTACTCTCCATAGCCCAGCGGATATCGTCAGTTACTTTCAGAAGCGCAGTAACAGTACTGTGACCCGCGCGAAAACCGGATTGAAAAGGGGATATTATCGAGTTCGACGCCAAGAAAAAAGATAGTTGTCTATGAACTATGTGCTCAAAAACTTTAGAGAGAAATGGAAGAATAGAAATAGGTCTAAAGTGAGTTAATAATGAAGGATTGTTCGTTTTTGGCAGAGGAATAATGTGAGCCTGTTTCCAGACTGATGGAAAGGAGCAGGAGGTAATGGAATGATTGAAGATATGAGTAAGAACAGGGAGTAGTGAGGGAAGGATGAGAGTTATCATCCTAGAGCACAACTTATCATTACCAACTGCAGAAGAAGTAATCGCAAGAACAGATTTCTTGACGTCAACCTCGGTAACATTGCTTAGCTTAAAGTGAGAACATTGAGGCAACGGCAAAGTAGAAAGACTCTCCAAAGTCGCAGCTTTGACACAAGGATCAAGAGAAAAGGGAAGTAGAGAGAAATGCTTATTAAGGTCGTTAAGGTTCACATCCTTGCACTGGCTGTTAGATGATTTGCCTATGCCAACAGACTTGAGGAATTTCCAAACATCGGAGGAACTGCGATTATCGAGTTGTTCGTGGAAATAGCGTCTCTTAGCATCTTGACACAGACGCCTGCAGCGATTTCGTAACGATTTGTAATAAGAGAGATTCAGCTCTGAAGGTCTGCGCTTATATCTGCTCTTAGCTTTATCCCTGTTGGCCATAAGTTCTTTGATTGGAAGCGTAATCCATGGTGCAGGGTTATATTTAACTTTCACACGACGAATAGGGGCATGCTGGTCATACAAGCCGAGAACGGTCGTATTAAAGCAAGACACCTTTCCGTCAATGTCATCGATCTCAACCAGCGGGGTCCAGTCGAGATCGCTGGCATCATGCCGCAACGCCTCCAGGTCTATGCCCTTGTAGTTACGGAGATATAAGAATAGAGGCTTACGCTTGGGAACACGGATACGGTACGACAAATAAATGAGGTCGTGGTAGGAAAAGTTAGCTGTGAGTTGACCATGATGAGAAACGTTATTAGGAGAAGAAACAATCATAAGATCTAGTAAAGAGGGTGTACAGTTAGGGTAATGGTGAGTTGCAGAAAGAGGCAAGACTTGTAGATTGAAAGAAGATAGAAGTGACAGGAGTTTATGAGAGCGAGTATCATTTTTGATCAGGCAAGTGTTAAAATCACCCATTAAAATAACATGTTCATACATGGGGCAAAGATTACTAAGAGTACTGTCAAGAGAATCGAAGTAGTCAATGCGAAGGTTAGGGCTGTACAGCACTGCAAGCAAGATTTTTGTGTGATGAACAGAAATTTCGATGAACAAGTATTCAGCCGACTCAGAGTACAAAGAAGGGGATGAGCTGACTACCTTGTAGGGTAGATCAGCACGTAAGTACATAGCTACACCTCCACCCTTGCCAGTTCTATCGTTGCGGACCAAGACGAAACCAGGAAGTGAAAATTGCGTAGAGAGAAGAGAAGGCTTCAGAAATGATTCCGAAATCAATAGGACATCAAGGTGGGCACTGCTAAAGGATGCCAGAAGATCAGAATAGTGACCAGGAACACTCTGGGCATTTATGTGCGCAATATGCAGATTTTTAGGATCAGTAGAGAAAAGAGATGAAATTTTATCGTGTAAAGTAAGTGGAAAGGAAGAGTCACTGTCCGCACTAGCAAAACTGTCAGAAGAAGAGCACGAGAAAAAGCTATCGTTAAGATCAGCTACATCATTCATAATATACAAATTTACGTAAATAATAATACAAATATATAAATATAACTAGAACGTAATCTAGCTAGAATAAACAGATAAATCTAAAAACGCTAATTTAGATTTCCTTTTAAAAGAAAAGAAAACCACCCCAACTCGCTGGTATATTGGCAGAAATTTTATAATTATAGTTGTAGCTAAAGACAAATATAATAATAGAAGAAGAAACTATAAAAAAAAAAAAGTTAACAAAACAAGAACGCACTTGAAGTCGTACGTATAACGAAACGCAACATGATCACGGCTACTGTCATCCATTGACATATAAATGTCATCTGACAGATGACAACATCGCCATCTGACAGATGACAACTGTCACACTGTTATCGACCCTTCCTTAATCAAAACAAAAGATTCCCGCCACAGTGTGCTTTTGGGTTATACGTGTGTCCGAATTTTGGCTGTTTTATATATGATATTGTGTTTATTGTGACTTGTTATTGTGTTTGTTGTGTCTATTGTGACTTGTCATTGTGTTTGTTTGTGTGTTGTCTTGTCATTACCTGCTATCAGGTTAGTTGTTTGTTTTTTTCTTTTTTATCTCGCGGCTTTGGCCGCCATTATCCTTAAACAATATGAACATGGATAGAAATAAGCCTCCAGACCCTCCTGATGATATCCCTACTACCCCCTTATCCGGTTTTTCTCCGTCTAACCTAACTCCCTCTCTCAATCCATTAAGCCAGTTTGCAGATGTAGACTGTAATCTGGAGTCCCAAATCCTTCCTCAAACTAATATGCGTAAACGACCCGGCAATGAAGAGGATGTATCCAATCCCCCTACCAAACAACCAAGAACTCATATAGGCCGTGTTAGGTATTCAGCTACAGATAGAGGCCCTTTTATAGTCCATGTTTCCCGTCAGGAAGCTCAACCTAATTCTGGAACCACCCTACACCCAGTTACGTTTGGGCGCTTTTTGGCAAATCAGAACATATCCAATATTACTGCAGTCAAACGAGTTGGTAGAAATCGCGTATCGGTTGAGTTTGCATCCCCTCAGGATGCAAACGCTTTCATCTCAAATAATAATTTAGGGTCAAATTTGTATGAGGCTATAATTCCATCTTATAATATAACCCGAATGGGGGTTGCAAGTGGCATTCCTACTGATTTTTCAGAAGAGGAAGTCTTGTCGTTTTTAAAAGTTCCTGTAGGCTGTGGTCCAATTATAAAAGTTAGGCGGTTGAACAGGAAGGTTAATAAAGATGGTCTAACTGAATACAGGCCCACAGAGACTTGTGTCATCACATTTGATGGCCAAGTTTTACCAAAACGAATTTTCTGTTTTTATACCTCTTTAACCGTTGAACAATATATCTTCCCCACTATTCAATGCCGCAAGTGTTGCCGATTTGGCCATGTAGAATCTCTCTGTCGTTCCAAACCCCGTTGCAGCAAGTGTGGCAATGATCACCCCGGTGATGGTTGTAGCATTGCTGAGAGCGAAGCATTCTGTGTGTTGTGCTCTGGTGGCCACTTTGCAAATAGCAGGGCCTGCCCGGAGTATAGCAGACAGAAAACTATAAAAACTATCATGGCTGAGAAAGTAATCTCTTATTCAGAAGCAAGTAAAACTGTTCCCATTTCTTCTCGTAGCTATGCTGACATTGCTAAGTCACAGACTCAGTCATATCGCAAAACCGTGTTTCTTAAGCCTAAGACCCATACTTCCCTGTCCCCCTCTTATGATAGAACTGCTCAACAGGAGCTCACTAGCACCCCTCAATCTTCCCAGCCTAATGGCTGTGCTTTCAATAGCCAATTAATAGAATCTCCTGAAAGTCTGTCTTCAATAATTGAACTTCTTAGCAAACTCCTGTTATCTTTAATGTCTTCAACCGAAAAATCACATTTACCGTCCAACGTTGCTTCATCACTTATTAACTTTCTTTCATCCTATAATAATGGCTAGAACTGTGTTCCTTCAATGGCATGTGAGGAGCGTGTGGTTTAAGAAGCACGAGCTCACATTCCTTCTGAATAAATTCAAACCTCTAGCTTGTTCCCTGTCTGAGACTTGGCTAGATCCGAGTCTTAGTTTCCGTGTACCTTCCTTCAATACCCTCAGATGCGACCGATCTGACGGCTATGGCGGGTCGGCTCTCTGCGTGAACAATCGGGTCCCACTTGTGGCGGTATCGTTACCTCCTCTAGGTGATGAGATTAACATAGTGGCTAGTAGAGTAGAGGGAATAACCATCCTGTCTAATTATATTGCTCACCCTCATCGAAGCTTTCTTCCGATCATTAAAGATACATTGAAAAATATAGAAGGCCCCGCTCTTGTTATGGGGGACTTCAACTGCCATCACTTTAGGTGGGGCTCTGTACGATGCGACTCTTTTGGGTTAGGTTTAGTAGAAGTCTTAGATGATCTTAATCTGTGTATTTTAAACAACGGTTGTTCAACGCGTAGATCTCTTCCTGGTCAGCATAAGAGCTGTGTTGATCTCACCTTTTGCACAATGGATATCGCAGCGGCATGTCATTGGGAATGTACCAGCTTGTCACATGGCAGTGACCACTATCCAATTATAATATCTTTGGCCGAAAAAACATATCTGGAAAAAGCGAACCCTCCTCTCTTGAGGTATAATTTGTCTAAACCGGATTGGCTAAATTATTCCTCAATATTGGAGGACAAAATTGATTCTCTTTCAAATTTAGCTTCCTGTGATTTTGATTCTCTCGGTGGTCCACTACATGTGTCAAGTTGCTATGATAACCTCATTTCTGCCATAACAGCTAGTGCGGACTCATGCTTTCCTGTTAAAAACTCAACACGTGGGAAGATTCCCCCTCCACCCTGGTGGGATCAGGAATGCACAACAGCCATAAGGGAAAGAAATGATGCTGAAAAGGTGTACAATGAGGCTATGGTCAGTGATAACCTAATAGCATTCAATAGGGCTCTTGCTAAATCTAAAAGATTGCTTCGAAGAAAGAAACGTGCAGGATGGGCTGACTTTTGCGGTTCCCTGTCCCCCTCCACTCCTTTATCAGTTGTATGGAGGAAGATTAACCGTTTTAGATCTGGTTGCTCGCCTTCAATTTCCTCTCCCATCCCCCGAGAGATTGCTGAACAGTTCTTTGATAGAGTGGCTCCTCCATATGTACCATCGGTAACAGAACATAATCAGCCTTCTCTCATTTCTTTAGAAGACCCATTTGATGCACCATTTACTATGCAGGAGCTTGACTCAGTCTTAAAACATGTTCATGACTCTGCCCCCGGTATAGACGGTATTGTCTATTCCTTTATGTCACATGCAGGGCAAAAAACAAAAAAATATTTTTTAGACATTTTAAATTTCTGTTACACTGGCTGGCTGGGTCCCCGAACAGTGGAAAACCCAAATCATTATACCTATTTTAAAACCTGGTAAGCACGCTGATGACCCAAACAGCTTCAGACCAATCGCATTGTCATCAGCCCTAGCAAAAATTTTAGAACACCTTATAAAGAACCGACTAGAATTCATAGTAGAATCCCGAGACTTACTACCTAGGTCTCAATTCGGGTTTAGAAAGGGACTTAGTACCATGGATAGCGTTGGGATTCTGGTCTCAGATATACGTTCTGCATTTTCAAAAAAAGAATCCGTAGTCGCTGCCTTTTTAGACATTTCCTCTGCTTATGATAATGTCCTTCTTCCCATTCTCAAGCAAAAATTGCAACAGCTGAGAATCCCGGAGTTAATGATAAAATGCATATGTAGTTTTCTTATGTCTAGATCTTTGGTTTTGAGAGTCCCAGGTGAAGAATTTGACGTGAGAACGTCATGGAAGGGCTTACCACAAGGCTCTGTCCTTAGTCCCTTACTGTATAATTTATATACAGCTGACATCGGTTCTTGCCTCAATGACGATTGTCAGATTCTTCAATATGCTGACGACTTGGCTTTATATGTCACAAACAACTCGATTAGTGACGCTGCATCATCTCTCTGCGTATCCCTGGACTCTCTAAACCAATGGCTAAGCGTCCACGGTTTGAGTTTGTCTGCCCCCAAAAGTGCTGTAGTCGTCTTTTCCAACAGGAAGCAGATCCCACAAATTTCAGTGGGCATCCAAGGGCATTGTATACCGGTTTCTTCAAAAGTAAAATTTTTAGGCGTCATTTTAGATTCCAAATTGAGCGGCTTACATCACCTAAAGTATTTGGTTAATAGATGTGAGAGAGCTATCCCAGTACTAAAAGTGCTCGCTGGTGTCTGGTGGGGTTCACATCCCTACACCATGAAACTGGTATACAATGCCTTAATCCGGAGCGTCCTGGACTACGGTTCTTTTCTTCTAATTCCCTGCAACAAAGGTGCTTTGGCTAAATTGGATAGAATTCAGGCTAAGTGTTTACGGATCGTATCAGGCTGTATGAAGTCCTCACCAATTAATGCCTTACAAGTAGAGTGCGCAGAACCACCGTTGGCCCTGAGAAGGCAGTACCTAGCATCGAGATTTTGGGCTAGAGTCATTACCAAATCCTCTCATCCTCTTGTTCAAATAATTGACGACTTGGAGGTTGCATGCCGAAGTTCCAATTATTGGAACCATAAAGAAGTCCCTTTGGTCATAGAAGCTTTCCGTGTTAATAAAAACTCAGCACACGACGCACGCGCGTACTCAGTTTTGACTATGAAATTATATGCTATAAACCTGATATTTTCTACAATATTGGGATATCAAAAAGGTCCCCTTCAGCGGACTCTATTTTCAATGCGGCGGTTGGTGAGCGTTGGTACAATTACGAAAGATTTTTCACGGACGCCTCCAAATTATCAGATTCAAGTTGCACTGGTGCTGCGGTTTACTACCAAAACTCCAAAATTGTTTTAAAATTTAAATGCCCTGTACAATCATCAGTGTTTACGGGTGAATGCGTGGCCATTTTAGAAGCGTGTTTATTTATAGAAGCTCATAGCATAAGTTTCGGTGTCATCTTTTCAGACTCACTTAGTTGCTTGCAAGCTTTGGAGCAGAATCCTTTTAAGAGTAAACTGCACAGTCCTATTCTACTCCAAATCAAAAAGTCTCTTTTCTCTTGTGTCAAGAATCACAAAACCGTGCACTTGGTTTGGATTCCAAGTCATTGTGGCATAAGAGGAAACGAATATGTTGATGCTCTTGCTAAGGATGCTGTAACGTCCCAAGCCGCAGACCTTAAGCATTTTCATTGTCAGGGCTACGATTTGCTAAGCCTTCCAAAAAAGAGCTTGCTAAGCTCATGGCAAGTGCACTGACAAATGTCAAGTAAACGGAAAGGTGCTTTTCATCACGCAATCCAGCCTTATGTTACACCCAAGCCTTGGTTTTATCCCTATAAAAAAATATCTAAGAAAGTAATTTCTACTCTTTGTCGTGTCCGTATAGGCCATTGTTGTTCTCCGGTTTTCCTTCACAAAATCCGGGTCAGAGATTCATCGCTTTGCGAATGTGGGTTGGACGAAGGTACTTTGGAGCACATCTTCTTTAATTGCTCCAAAAATAACCCAACCCTTGATCTGTATAGCCATCTCTCAAAATTAAAGATCCCTGTCCCCATTAACTTTCCTTCCCTACTAACCCATTCTTCCCCAAAGCTCTTTGAGGCTTTGATGCTTTTTATTCGTGTCAATGACATCAAATTGTGATGATTTTTGTATGGCTTTTGATAAGTTTATGTACATTATTTTAGTAACAATATTTTTATATGTTTGTTTCAGTTTTCTACTAATACTCGTCAGCAAGTCTCACATAAATACAATTTGTAATTTAACAAATAGAGTTCTATCACATTTTTTAATTTATATTCCTTTTTTTCTCTCCTCTCCATGCACACGTTTTCTCATAGCACATCTGACATTGGCAGAATTGTCGACATCGGCACGATTGCCAAAGAGAAAAATAGAATAGAATAATCAAAACAAAACATTGTCAAAAATAAAACTTAACACTGGCAGAGGCTAATAAATTAAAATAAAATGTTTTACGGTGAGACTGACAAAAATAACTTTAAGAACTACCGGCTCAACAATTGAAATGGTGAACGCGATCGTACAAAACGGCCAAATTCAGATGGAGCAAAGTAAATGGACTAACAACAACACCGATTTTGCTACTTGCGCAGACGCGTCTTCCTCAAATGCTTAGCGGGCGTAGCCGAAGTTGCGACTGCAGAAAATCCAGGTTCTTCAGGTTCCGCAGAATCCCCGATGTCGACTGAGCAGTACGGGAATTTGGCTATCAAATCGTGGAGTTCGCCTGCCGTTTCGATTTTTCTTCGGGATTTGTCTGGGCAAATAACAATAATCTTGCCTTCCATGGACCAGCAATTTGGCATGCCGAAATGCTTACGAGCTGCTGCAAACACACGGTGCCTAACTTGTGTCAGAAACTCAGAGATGGTTATCCCAGATCCCTTGAGAGCCTTCTTGCATTCCCACACAAGTTGTCGGTTCTCCATTTTGAAGAATCTTACAAGTATGGGACGGGCCTTCTGCTTTGAGAATCCGAGTCTATGACATACATGGATGACATTCTTGTCCCTACTCAGGTCTGTCAATTTAATTTGGCTGGATAATATATTGTGGACCACATCAAGTAACCTCTCATTATCCTTCTCCGGAACACCATGGAACAACAGGACCTTTCTTCGCATGCTAGTTTCATGCCTGTCGAACCCAGCAGCAAGCAACTCAATTTGACTCTTCAATTTGGAGAGTGCTTGGTAAACAAATTGCTTAAATTCAGAGAACTCACTTGCGATGGATGAAATATCAGGCGAAGCTGAAGCAGTGCCAGTAGCCCTTTGCAATTTGGCTTCATACTCCTGCATGCGGGAGCCAAACAACTTCTCGAGGTCTTCTAGGCTGGCAGTAAGCTTAGAGTCCATGTTCAGTGTAGTAATGTGATGAGGTTGCAGGTATGTACCGGTGCTACAGACTTGACAATAATCGGTAGCGGGTGTGGGGCGATTTAATCAATAATGGACTGGTTTAATTCATCAAATATTAGTTATAAATATGAAGTGTAAGAATAATATGTATGCTCCTTTAGTTTAGTAAGTAAGTACGCTTCTTTATAACTGTATGTATGCCGAGTTTGCACTATACCTTATATGCATTATTTTACATTATTACCAGGGCATTCATTAAATAGTACGTAACCGATGTGGTCGTTTCCTTGAATAACACCCATTAGGAACCCCAACATTACATGGCGACCCTGCCACGGGACTCGGCCAAGGGGATTGTTAGTTTTAGTATAGTTAACATAAGTACTTAAATAGTATATTATAATGTGTCGGTCAACGGTGGAAAAAGAAGAGGTTTTCCTCAGCCAAAACGCGGCTGGAGGCAACAACGACGCCACGTTGAAAGAAATCGGAGGCCACGTGGAGCGGCTTAGTATTGTGACCTATATTGTTCTGGCCATTATTGGACTCGTAGCAGTTTATGTGGGCCTGCGGATGTACATGAGCTGCCACCGCACATGGATCCAGCAGGAAATTGGGATGAGTACCATGCAGAGAATCAGATCATCCATCAGAGGGCGCACAGAAGGTAACGAGAATCAGTAAATAAAAGTGAAAAATAAAAGTGTTGTGGTTAGTTTTCGTAAAAATATAATTAATATCACGGCGGTATCATATTTCATAACGCTACAATTCTAAAAGTGCTAAAACCGTGCGCGGACATTCAGTAATAAGACACCAAACGGAAACAAAATGCATCGTCGGACTTTTTTCTTCGCATTTATGTAGAATGTGTTACATTGTGTAATTCTATTATTAGAATAAGAGTATTATGATTGATATTTTGGAGAAAAATTATGTCTTTTTAGTAGAAATACGAAATTATTTAGTAAAAAAGGGACAAACTAGATATAAGGGTAACGTTATTTCAACTAAGTTAGATCAAGCAAAAAGCGCATACGAAAACTGTTGTAAAATATATCTACTTATTGAAAAAAGTAAAGATATTGATTTGAAATCAGCAATAGATCTTTATCAAAAAATAAAACAAAAATACGAGGAAATAGAGGAATTGTGTACTTTTCCCGTAACAGTAGATTTAAATTTAGGCAAAATGGATTTCGACATAAAGGTGGCGTGTAGTTTGATTCCAGTAATGGACGGTGTAGAGGCCACCACTAAGCGCTTAATAGACTCCGTGGAGATGTATGCTGACATGCTGGACAGCCCAGGTAAAGTATTATTAATTACTTTCGTTTTGAAAAGTCGGTTGAATGAAAATGCAAAATTACGAATTGCAAGCTCGTACAAAACTGTCCAAGAATTGATTGATGATTTGAGGAAATTTCTTTTACCTAAAAAATCATTTATGGCCATACAGACCAAGCTTCAAAATATTCAACAAGGCTCGAGATCCATTGAGGATTATGGTACGGAGGTAGAAAAGTTATTTACAGAGCTGACAATTACCCAGGCAGATGGAAAAGAGGAAATATTTTCGATTTTAAAGCCAATCAATGAAAGTTTTGCCATAAAACGTTTTTCAGATGGCCTGCGTAGCGCGAGAATGAGCACCATCATCTCAGCACGAGGCTTCAGCAGCTTGAAAGATGCCATACAAGCAGCGAAAGACGAGGAGTGCACGTCTTTCCAACCTCCAGGTAACATTTTGTATGCATCTAAAAATGGACGCCACTCGTCACACGATATTAGACGTTCTCAAGGTCAAAGAGGTATTTACCGTAGTCAATATGGTAACAATTACCATCGTGGGCATCAATTTAATAACCAATACAATAAGGGACCCTGTCCTTTTAGTTCTAGAGGAAATTCTAGAGCAAATTATCGGCCTTTTTACAATAATCAGCGAGGAAATAGAGGTTCTAGATATGTTAGGAACCGTGGACGAGGTCAAAACACATTTCCAGTAGAGAAAGTAGCTGACACTCGTCAAAGCGATAAGGATGACAATGCAGGTACATCAAATCAGTTTTTTCGTTCCTAAGCATTTTATATTATCATTACAAGGTGATGCAAAATATGTTACTTTTTATATTAAAAATATTAAATACTATTGGCTTGTTGACACGGGTGCAACATTGTCAATTATTAAAAATGAAGTATTACCAAAAGACGAGGTTGTTTATAGAGATAATACTATAATAAATGGAATAGGTGGTCAGCGACGCTCTCAAGGTTCTGTAAATTTAATGTTAAAAAACGACAATGCCACGTTTCAGCATAATTTTCTTGTTTTAATTCGCTACCACTAAAAGCTGACGGAATAATAGGCTTAGACTTAATAGAAAAATTTAGTGCGAATATTGATTTAAGTTCAAATAATATAACACTTTTTAACGGTAATAAACAACATTATCTACATTTTGTTGATGAACATGATAGGATGAAAAATTCTATTATTATTCCGGCACGCTCGGAATCAATTCATTTTATTATTGTGAATGAGAATGTAAATGGAGAAGTTGTAGTATGTAGTAAAGAGTTAGCGACGGATGTCTTTATAGCAAACGCTATAACAACAGTTAGTAATAATAGAATTCCAGTAAAAATTCTTAATGTTAGCGACAAGGAAGTAAGCTTGCCATCTTTCGCACCAGATTTGAAAAGTTTGGACGATTATAATATCTGTCAATTTAATAAGACCAATATTGACGTTACTAGGGTTAAAACTTTGCTATCTGAATTAAATTTAAATTATTTAGACGGAGAAGAGAAACAATCAATTGAAGCAATTTGTGCAAAATATTCTGACGTTTTTCATTTAGAGGGAGATAAGTTAACTACAACCAATATTTATGAGCAATCTATAGTTTTAAAACAAAACTCTACTCCAGTTTACGTCAAGCCGTATAGGTTACCACAGGCATTAAAACCAGAAATAAATAAGCAAGTCGATAATATGTTAGAAAATGATATAATCGAAGAGTCAAACAGTGAATGGTCCAGTCCAATTATATTAGTACCTAAGAAAAGCAGCAAAGGTAATGAGAAAAAAAGCGTTTAGTTGTAGATTACAGAAAATTGAACGAGGTTATTTGTGACGACAAATTTCCTCTACCAAATATTTATGAAATTTTAGATACGCTTACTGGAGCCATTTATTTTACTCATCTTGACCTTCACCAAGGTTATTATCAGGTTTAGAGCCTAATAGTCGTAAATTGACAGCTTTCACTACAAATACTGGTCAATACTGCATGAAACGTTTACCAATGGGCTTAAAGATCAGTCCTAATGCCTTTAGTCGTATGATGTCTGTAGCGATGTCTGGTTTAACTTACGATAAATGTCTAGTATATCAGGACGATCTCATTGTATTTGGAAGGAATCTATCTACCCATAACAAAAATTTAATAACTGTCATGGAGAGATTGAGAAAAGTAAATTTAAAACTAAATCCTCAGAAATGTGAATTTTTAAAGAAAGAAATTCTTTATTTAGGACATTTGGTCACAGAAAAAGGTGTTTTACCAGATTCAGAAAAAACAAAAGTATTACGAAATTATCCTACTCCCAAAAATGCAGATGAAGTAAAACGGTTTGTAGCATTGTGCAACTATTATCGTAAATTTATAAGAAATTTTTCAGATATAGCAATACCTTTGAATAGGTTAAGTAGGAAAAATGAACCATTTATTTGGTCCGATGAATGTCAACACGCTTTTGAATTTTTAAGAAATGCTTTAATATCGTCACCGATTTTACAGTATCCCGATTTTTCCGAAAATCATGACTTTATTTTACAAACAGATGCTTCGGGTACTGCTATTGGTTCTGTATTATGTAATAAAGATCTTAGACCAGTTGCATATGCCAGCAGACCCTTGAATAAAGCAGAAAGAAACTATCCAACTATTCAAAAAGAACTTTTGGCAATAGTGTGGTCCGTTAAGTATTTTAGACCATACTTGTATGGAAACAAGTTCACCATAATGACAGATCACAAACCTTTAATATATCTTTTTGGTATGAAAGATCCATCAAGTAGATTACTTAAATTCCGATTAACTTTAGAAGAATATAAATTTAAAATAGTCTATGTGAAAGGAAGAGACAATGTTGTGGCAGATGCTTTATCGAGAGTTTGTATAACGTCTGATGAACTTAAAAGTATGAATGAACAAGTAATGGCTGTAATGACCAGAGCGCAAAAGAAAAAGCTGAATGAGTTAAGTAAGAGTAAGAATGACGATGAAAAGAAGGATCTTAATAAATCTACTAACAATTGGACTGATCAACCAAGAGTTGTGGATATATTAAGAAAGCCGTGTGATTCAGTAGAGATGTGTTTGATTGAAGGCAACAAATTAAAACGATTCAGAGATAATGGCTTGATAACTGAAGAATTTGAATGTTTTACATTTATAGAGGGTAAAAAGACACTATACATAAATCTTGATTTCAAGGCGCATTTCTCGCGAGCCGAATTTGTGCAGAAATTAAGATATTTCTGTGAAAAGATACGTATCAATGAAGTGTGCATAATTAAAAATAACGATAATATAGAATTTATCAAAAGTGTTTGTAATGAAATAACAACACTTAGTAATTGGTCCGGACCGCGAGTATGCATATTACGAGGCGTTAAAAGAATAGATGACGACAGCGAAAAGACACTTATTATGAATGACTTTCATTTACTGCCATCCAGTGGTCATGCTGGAGTGCGCAGAGTGATAAATACAATCAAAAGTCGATACTATTGGCCAAGTATCGACAAGGATGTCCAGGAATTTGTTAAAAAGTGTACAAAATGTCAAAAACATAAATATTTTCGTAACTTAGAGGAACCAATGGAAATTACCACAACAGCTTCCTCGGCTTTTGAAAAGATATTTTTAGATGTAGTGGGCCCTTTAGATAGAGACAAAAATGGTAATTGTTATATATTGACTATGCAATGCGAATTAACAAAATTTGTACAAGCTATTCCTTTGCAAAACAAAGAAACAGTGTCCATTGCAGATGCATTTGTTAGAGAGTTCATATTAAGATTTGGTATTCCGGCGACAATAGCTACGGATCGTGGAACAGAATTTATTTCTGCAACCATGGAACAGGTTTGTAAAATACTTAATATTGAAAAATTATCTTCTACAGCCTATCACCATCAGTCAATAGGAGCTCTTGAAAATGCTCACAAAACTTTGGGTGCATTTTTAAGGATCCAGTGTGACAATCATACGGATACATGGAGCTATTGGTTACCATTTTGGTGCTTCAGTTTTAACAACACAGTCCATTCAGAAACAAATTACACACCATATGAACTTGTCTTGGAAAACTTTGTAATATACCTGATACCATAAGCAATACCGTAGAACCATTGTATAATATAGATAATTATCCATTACAGTTAAAATACAGGTTACAATTAGCTCATGAAGATGCAAAGAAAAATTTGTTGGTTAATAAACATAAACGGAAAGAAATATATGATAAGTCAGTCAATTCTGCAAAATATGAGAAAGATGATTTGGTTTTAGTAAAAAATGAAGCACGTAGTAAATTAGATGCAATATTTAAAGGTCCCTATAAAGTTATGGAAGATTTAGGTTGTAACGTAAAAATAAATAAAAATAATAAAATTGAATTAGTACATAAGAATAGAACTAGGCCTTTTTGTCAATAGATTCGAATGTAAGATTTTTTTTAGATAACATTGCAATGTATAATGATAAGGGTAAAAACATTTTATTTGTTATAAGTAACTTTAGTAATAGTTATGTAAAACAAAAAAAAAAAAAAAAAAAAGTTGGTAAGAACCATTCTTTTTTTTTTTTCTATGTCCCCGGGAGGTGAAGTGTAAGAATAATATGTATGCTCCTTTAGTTTAGTAAGTAAGTACGCTTCTTTATAACTGTATGTATGCCGAGTTTGCACTATACCTTATATGCATTATTTTACATTATTACCAGGGCATTCATTAAATAGTACGTAACCGATGTGGTCGTTTCCTTGAATAACACCCATTAGGAACCCCAACATTACAAATATTTAAAAAAAATAATTTTAATAAGAGCGCCCAAAATGAATTGTGTATACTTCGTCTACCCACATGGGAAAAAAAAGAATATATAATGTACGTGAACTTGGGTTTACTCAGCCCCAACTCGTCGCTTGACCAGTCAGGCCTAAAGAGGTGGTGCACAGTTGTTCGATGCGTGCCTTTATGAGAGTATGTGCGGTCGCTAGCAATGGCGGGCCGATATCAGCCGGGGGTGTGCGTGAATTTAATTGTATCCCGGGCTCCGACTCATGTTAGTGGTAGGAACTTTGGGGTTATAATCGGTTGGAATCCAACATAATACTCCGTTCTCCCCAGACGCGTTCTCTCCCTAGTATAAGTTCAAAATAGCAGTAAATAATTTATGAATAAGTAAACTTTTTCTATCCGTACTAGAAACTTCGTGTACGTGTCGACGGCTTTCTCGCACGCGACGGAGGAGCGCGTGCGCAAGCCGGTGCTGGAGCAGTTCTACACGTGCCCTGTGCCACCTGACGTCATCATAGGCATGGTGGAATCGCTGGACGAGCAGCGCATCGAGCACATCACTACCGAGTGAGTTCCAGAAGGGTCTCTTGTTACTATCTTGTCACAGCCCTATCATTTAGATTCTACCGTTGCACGTGTAAGCGGGCTTATCTCTTTTTTTTTTTTTGGGGTGGGAGATCATCCAATGACTTCTCGCGCTCTGGGTGGAACGGGAGGGCGTGTCAGACTCTTACTGACTAAAACCCACCCCTGCTCCTTCCCTGCTCTGAGAGCCCAGGGGCGAGCTAACTCTGTTTCGAATTTATCCTCAACCCCTGGACAGGGCTTATCCCTTAGAGGCTCTTTTAGTTTGGTTTACTTTTTATATTCAACTTTGTCGGTTTTTTGATGACATAATAGAGTGTGCTAATTTTCTGTTTTATGTAATGTTTAATGGCTTAGCATACTAAATAGATATTGTATAAACTCAAGTTCTTCAAACTTAACAGACAAATGTGTTGCTGTACTTTGTTGAGTTAGCGTGTGTATAACTCCAGCTTCCTCATATGTGCTATAATAATCCTACCTATGCCAATATTTAAGGCATAATAGCAGCAATCAAACTTCCCAGTATTAATTGAGCTGCCACAAAAACTTCGTTAACATGAGTCGTTTAGTGTGTGTTAGCTGGAGTGACGTCACCCCAGCTTCCTCATTCAATACAGACAAACCAGTGAGGTTAGGATTTTTACTAAAGTCAGAAAAATAAGGTAAAATAGCTGCACAAGGAAGAAAAGAACTGCAACGAAAATACTTAAAAACTGTTGAAACTACGATCAAAAACGTGTTGTGTAAGCTGGAGTGACGTCACCCCAGCTTCCTCATTCAATACAGAAAAACCAGTGAGGTTAGGATTTTGGACTAAAGTCAGAAAAATAAGGTAAAATAGCTGCACAAGGAAGAAAAGAACTGCAACGAAAATACTTAAAAACTGTTGAAACCACGATCAAAAACGTGTTGTGTAAGCTGGAGTGACGTCACCCCAGCTGCTCAATTATATCTACCAAACGCAAGAAGATATGACTACGTATTTTAGTTTAAAAATTAAGGCATAATAGCAGCCATAGGCAGCAAAATTTTCAAATCTCTGGTCAAAATACTCTATGAATTATTAACCCAATTATCCCGTACTAAGGCCATACCATAGTCATGATCTCTCTTCGTTCGTAGATATGAAATTGTCGTCTCATCGAACTATGACAGTAGGGGAAGTGGGTACACCTGCCGTTGCGTACACGCTTGTACACTATACTTTGTACACTTGTGCATCTCCCACGTCGATAACAATCTCTGCTGAGATTGGCCGCCATGGTCAAATGTGCACTCTTGGTTATTTTACAAGTTAACTTTAATGTTTACCATTGGCAACTTAAATGGTAGCCCCTGTCTCTTTTAGAGACCATGATGTAATGAACCGTTTTTTCCAGTTTGATCAAGGGCTGGCCCAACACCTACACGTTCACGAAGGCGATCGCCGAGGAGGTGGTGCGAACCAGCGCCGCCGAGCTGCCCGTCTGCGTCGTCAGGCCACCCATAGGTGAGCGAACAACCAGACTACACACTCTTACACTAGCCAGCAGCAGAGTTCTTCTAGTTATTCTTGTCTCATGAGTCATGATCATATGGCAGGATATATGAAGTTCTATCAGCACCGTTTTCTTAACCCATATGAAAACATTTCCAAGTGTAAGGCAAAGGAGTAAAGTACGTATAGCCTCCTTTCTCATACTTTAAGCAGAAATCAAGACTCAGGCTTTTATAAATTCGAAACACAGTTACCGCGCCCCTGGGCACTCAGGCAAGGATGGAATAGGGGTGGGTTTTAGTCAGTAATTGTATATTGATGATTTTAATGGTTATAGTTCTGTAAATACGTACTTGCTACGGCCGCGAATCATGTTTTGACCAACACACAACCTGATACTGACCCGCAAATTGCAAAAGAAGTAAGAAAATTTATATTTTGCGGCTACCCCAGCGCTTTGACCTTAACGCGTATATATCCGCCAAGTGGCGACCTCATTGAATAAAAAATCGTAGCAAAGCGTAGAAAATAAAGATTATAGAATCCTATGTTGCGTTTGTTACAAAGAGGATAAGGTATTTAAACGAAACACTTTGAGTCCTGTTTTAACAATGTAAAAATACCTTTTCCTATTTGTAACAAACGCAACATAGGATTCTTTAATCTTTATTTTCTATGCTTTTTTTTAGGGGGCCGAATGGACATAACCCTTTGGGACGCGTTCAACTGGCAAGCTCGTCGCCACCTCATTGAACACGCCCACACCGGTGCCCCGTAAAGGGTCATGGACCGCACGAATTTTCTATGCCAAGATACGATTTTTTATTCAATGAGAGCGCCACTTCTGGGGAGGTAGGCCCTTAAGACGGCGGATCATAAGCAGCTGTCAAAGGTTGCGGATCAATATTTGGTTTGATTTGATATATTGTGTTTACTAACTTCTGCCAGCGGCTTCGCCAGCGTGGAAATAGTACTTCCCCCACAATAAATTATCATATGTTCTATTCCAGACTATAATCTATCTCTGTGCCAAATTTCATCCAGATCCGTTCAGCCATTCTGGCGTGATTGAGTTACAAACATCCATCCATCCAAACTTCGCATTTATTAGTATCTAACATAAGATAAGAAGTAATTTCGGGTTTTTGTCATTTTCTGTTACTCTCGTCACGGGGTCTCATCCACAGATGACTATAATAGTAGCAAGCTAGTCTCATCTCGAACAAAGAAAATTTAGTTCAAATAAACCTCAATAGATGGCGTAATATGCATCGATTTGTTATTGAAGTTTAAGTAATATTAAAAACTGTATTTTCTTATTTAATAAACTGCCCTAAGCATAAAATTGTGGAATAATTGGCTTGTAATTCAAAAGACGATTATTGGAACGCATCATTAGACATCTATATTTCTTGTACCAACAGATGGCGCTGTTTGAAGTTTTAGAGTTTACCCGTTCGTCTCTTTAAGATTTTAATAGTGACACATTTTGATATTGTAAAACTGCTATGAAGTGCCAAAAATACTATACAATAATTCCTCAACGTATGAGAACATATTGGTAAGACTTTGAGTAAATTCATTCATCTTGCAAGCTGCCGCTGCTAACACCATCTAGATAGGTATAGAGGACGGGCCCGAACGAAGAACAAAAGTTACTTGTGCCAGACGAAAACCCGTAGTTACGGCGCTACCGTTTCTTTGTATGGGATGAGGCATCTGTACGCTAGAATTATATTATCTGTGCTCTCGTTAATCTATTGTGATATTTCCAGTGGTTCCCAGCTTTTATGAGCCAATGCCTGGTTGGGTGGACTTGAGTGCGCTGTCGGGACCAACAGGGGTGAGCTATTATTTGTTTACGTCTTTCACCCGCCGTTAACTTAAATTGGTTAAGCCTTCCAAGAATCGTGCTTTCATGGTATTCATTTTTTGCCATTTGTACCTAGTCTTATTTTAAATTAAATTTTCTAATCTCATAAAAAAAAACTTTTGCCACATCGGAAACTTTAGTTTTGTGGTGCGTCGCCTCTGAGACTCGTACCTGTGTGATATTCCTCTTTCTGAAGTAGTTACAATGTGCAATATTTACGCCCGTCTTTACTGTGTCCGCATGGTGAAGTGCGGCCCACTCTCTCTCACAGACTAGAGCTTGCCTGTATCAAAGCAGTGTGAAACATGGTTTAATATGACATGATACCATGTTAATTTTTGTCGTGCGCTTAGATTGTGGCGGGCATAATCCTAGGCATCCTGCACGTGTTCTACGTGGACAAGCACAGCAAGCTGCCGATGACACCGGTGGACTTCGTGAACAACGCTACTATCGCCGCCGCCTGGGACGCCGCCGGCAGGCGGAGGAATGGCGAGAAGGACATACCCGTGTACACGGTCTCCAATAAAGACCATTTCATTACGTGGGGTAAGTTGAACCAGTAAACATAGGGAACGTGCACGGCGCGGCGGCGTAGACGCTGCCATTTAGTGGCAATTGCGAAGCTTGATCCCTAAAAATATTTGACATTGACATTTCAGTGCTGCCACCTATAGATCCTGCACAGTTTCTTTAGGGAACATGTACGGCGTAGACTCTGCCATCTAGTGGCACAATTTCGAAGCTTTTATCCTAAAAATACTAAGCCGCAGCTGGAAGAATTTTTATGATACCGGCAGGCAAACTGGTATGCTGGAAGAAATTTGTTTTGAAATAAGCAACACGTTTGTGCCAGCTTATTTTTCCCTTTGCGCCTTTATGCTGATTTTTGTGTACTTTGCATTTGTGCCTTTGTATTTATGGATTTAAAGAAAAACACTGTTTTAAAAGTTTTGATCAAAATCAATCAAAAGTCATTTGTTCAAACTAGGCTGAGAGCCAGCACTTTTCGAACGTCAATGTTCTACATAAAGACAGTCCCCTAAAAACGCCCGCCCGTCACCACTTCCTAGTGTTTTAGCTGTGAAGAAGAAGTGGTCAACAAACTCCCCAGCAATACATCTGTCTGTTAAGTTTGAAGGACTTGAATCTATATAATTATATGCAACAATCTTAAATATGTGTATGTAACGTATGTAAAACAGAAAAATAAAGATATATCGTCTAAAATATAATTATAAAATTAAATAATCCGCCACTTGTTAGCTAGCACACTCAATTATGCCATTAAAAACGAACTCAAGCATAAACAATCCTAGGGGTAGCGGATAAATTCTGAAAATGAGTTACCGCACCCCTGGGTTTTCAGGCAGGGAAGGAACATGGGTGGGTTTTAGTCAGTAAGAGTCTGACACGCCCTCCCGCTCCACGCAGAGCGGGAGAAGTCATTGGATGATTTCCCAATCCATAAAAAAAAAGCATAAACAATCAAGATCTACAAATTAGTACCATTTAGTTAAATATAGATAATATTAACAACATCATGAATATTCTCCGCCAGTTAGATTATCATAAAATATTGGCCATGTATTTTTTGCTCTATAAATAAATAGAAATAAATTAATTGAATTAGACAACGATAAAACTAATCCAAATTCAGGAGTGGAAGGTGGTTATTACACTACTGAGTAAAAAGTATTACAATTTTAGGGTTCCCAACGACTGAATGAAAAAACGGAACCCTTATTGGATCACTCGTGTGTCGTCTGTCCGTCTGTCACAGTCAATATGCTCCCGTTCTACAAGACCGATTGAGTTGAAATTTGGTACACACACATACAATGGTGTTGATTCTGTTATGCACAAACTAAACTTAATTTAGGTTATTGCTATCTTTTTCTCTCTAATGAAACAAGAAAGGGACGGACGTAAATTAGAGCTGTCAAATTTAGTTTGAACTAATATTTCCATACAAATTAAGGGTACACGTAAAAACATGTCGTCTAAAAACACGGCGAAGCGCAAGGCGTAAACTAGTTTGACATCTCTAACTTAGTGCATAGCTATAGCCGTCCTTTTCTCGCACTGCCTTTTAGTAAAAGATAGCAATTCTCTAATTTTAGTTTAGATATTGAACAAGAGAATCCGTGCCAGTATCTGTGACTCAAACAGGGACGTGTAACGTAAATAAATGAGTTTGGAATGTGGGATTAACTTTTATGATATTTTTTTTTCAAGTGTACCGTGCGGTATATCAAATAAAACTATATGTTTCTTTATCGTACATGTTTTTATTATTATAATAAAAAACAGTTATTCAGAAATTTTATCCCTATACCACATACCAATAACCAAAACTATGAAGCCGAAAATATTGAAAAAAATCCTGAAAATAGTTTTCACTTACTTAAATGGTTTTTAAATAACAAAATAAAAGAAACGAATCATAGATAAAAAATATGTTTCGTTTCGGAACACTTTACGCGCGAGTTCGATTCGCACTTGCCTGGGTTTTTTACGTGTCACGTCACGCGAAATTTAAACACAGTATACAAAACAAGTCCAATATTTTTTGATAATCTAACTTACGGACTAAATAGATTTTTTAGTCATCTACTTTTTAGCTAACAATACTCCCCAGACTCCAATAATCTCAAACTGTTAATCCTCGTTTCTTTCCAGACTTCATAGGCACGGTGTTGCGAGGCGAAGGTGCAAAGTGTCCGTCACCCAAAGCTATCTGGTACTGCTACATGATCGAGGTGACGAGCAAGCTGTCGTACACGTTCCTCTCGTTCTTCCTGCACTACATCCCAGCGTATCTGATGGACGCGGTGGGCGCGCTGCTGGGCAACATGCCCGAGGATATCACTTCGTAAGTTCAAACCTGACTGTTTAAAATGGTACCTAATGGTACAGTGTGCCTGCTTACAGAGATTTATTTTTGAAAATTCCGCTTTAAAGAGCAGTTTTTTTAATAAAAAGCTTGCGGTGGTTTTTAGGGTTCCGTATCCGAAGGGTCCACACGGACCCCTATTGCTGTCACTCACGTGTCCGTCTGTCTGTCTGTCCGTCGTCTGTCACAAAATTTTGTTCTGAAGAATGTTTTAACATCCCATTGACCTAAAAACTTGAAATTTGGTGATGGAGCCGATTCTCTTGTTCAATATCTAAACTAAAATTAGAGAATCGCTATCTTTTACTAAAAGGCAGTGCGAGAAAAGGACGGCTATACCTATGATCTAAGTTAGAGCTGTCAAATTAGTTTACGCCTTGCGCTTCACCGTGTTTTTAGTCGACATGTTTTTACGAGTACCCTTAATTTGTATTGAAATATTAGTTCAACTAAATTTGACAGCTCTAATTTACGTTCGTCTCTTTCTTGTTTTATTAGAGAGAAAAAGATAGCAATAGCCTAAATTAAGTTTAGTTTGTGTACAACAGAATCGGCACCATTGTTTATTATAACGTATATTTTACTAACAAATACCTATTAATTGATAAATCTGATTTAAGAAATTCCCAAATTTGATACGGAACCCTAAATGGGCAAACTCCAACAAGCATTTAGCCAGTTTTTTGTACCAAAAACTGCCGTTTCTGACACTTTTGCGTACTACTTTGGATACGAAATATTCTGAGTCCTGTAATAGCAACGTAAAAATACTTTATCCTCTTTGTAACAAACGTGACGTTGGATTCTTTAATATTTCTTTACTATGCTATGCTACGATTTTTTATTCAATGAGGGCGCCACTTGGCGGTTAGTAGGGCCTTAAATTTGTAGTTTACAACGTATTGAAGGCACTATTCACGCCGAAGTTTGACAAATTTTCAGGCTAAAGCATAGAAATACGTAGAGATCTGGACTAAGCGTTCCCTGTCTCTCTATTAACGTGAATACGATCAAAAATTTTGAGTGTCAAAGCGTTTGTGCGGCCAGTTGTTAGTATAGTAGGCAATGGCTGCACATCCCCTTTGTGTATTTCTACAGTGTAAATACCTAGTCTATTTTGTGAAGCTAGTGCTCAGTTCATCAATTCCACTACCTCCATGGCAAGAGTAGAGTTTGAAAATCCTAAAGAAACCCATCATTATATCGGGTGTAAAAAGACAGTTTCCGAAGCCGAAAGCCTTATTTCACCCATCATTTGGATATTTTTTTTTCCACTAGACCATACCAATACCTAGAAATCCACATAAAACCTAGGAATCCACTGATTCTGGAGTTATTAAAGGTCAAAATCGCAATTTTTTTTTCCCTTTCTACGAAAATGAATTCCAAGTGTTATTACTAAACTTTTTTCCAAACAAACATTACTGAATTTTCGATTTTTTTTTCGAAATTACGCATTCGCAGTTACAAAAACGCAATGAATATCAAACGTATCCGACAAGTACCTACGTGGCTTAGAGCGTTGGTTGGCGTTACATTGCGCGCAATAAATAAATGATTTTTCTCATACTTACAAATAGCTACTTTGTTAGACGTACAGTATGCGTAACGGCTGTATGATATGTCTTTTTACATCTTGTATACAAGGTGGAAACGACAATACTACAATAAATGGAAACATTGGCAATGCCCTTCATTATTCAGAACATCTTTTACTGTGGGATCAACCAATAAATCGCGAAAAAAATATCATGTGCTCCGTACATTAAGTTTGCATAACTCGACAAAATGTACTGAACAGTTGATTATTTTTTCGCGTTGTCAGGGATGGTCTCATGGTAAAAAAACCGGCCAAGAGCGATTCGGACTCGCGCGCAAAGGGTTCCGAACAAATAATATTTTTTTCAGGTTTTTTTTTAAACTACCTTCTCCTTAAAGATTTTCCTGTAATCTTGTAAAGAACTTCTTTCCGTATTTTTTAAAATTTTTAGGCCCAGTGGTTTCGGAGATAAGAGGGAGGAATTGTCATTTTTCATGTTTTCTTTTATATAACTTTAAAACTATGTATTTTAACATTGCGAAAAAATAAAAAAAAATATTCGAAACCCTCACAATGTGCCCTCTCATTCGATATGTCGCACGGCACACTTTAAAAAACTTGGTTTTTTAATTTTCCGATTTTCACCCGAAAACTGACCCCCATATTCCAAATTAATTTATTTAGCGTGTTTGGGTCACAGATATTCATGTGTGTACCAAATTTGAACTCTATCGGTCCAGTAGGGATCGATAGAGTTGAAATTAGCGACATATCAAACGAAAAGGCACCTTGTGAGGGTCTCGAATATTTTTTTTTCATAATTTTATTTTAAAATATATAATTTTGAAGTTATTTAAGAAAATAGATGAAAAATTACCATTCATCATTTTACGCCCAGTGGTGTCGGAGATACGAGAGTAAAAAATACAGAAAGTGATTTTTTACTTCATATAGATTACAGGCAAACCTATATGATGGAGGCAGTTTAAAAATAAAACGGAGTTCATTGGTTGTGACAGATGGACATACGGACAGACAGACATACACACGTGTGATCCTATGAGAGTTCCGTTTATTCATTCGGACTTTCGGTACTCTAAAAATGTTGTATTTTGCAAGTGTTTTAATTTCTTGTAGTATTGTAGTCTCCGCATTGCATTTTATCATTGCTGCCGCGGTGCTCGCTCGGTTCGTAGCAATGTAATCTTTAGCGTTCTTATGGACTTTTGCGGTCTCACTGTACTTATATTTAATACACCCTACAACATAATAATAAAAAGCAAATCTCAAACAACACAAGAAAATTTTCCATTATAATGCACTTTTATTTCAGTTACGTCGCAGTCTTCAGAAAAATAGACAAGTTTGCACTCATCTACCGATTCTTCTTGGCCAACGAGTGGTACTTCGAGGACGATAACGTGCAGACGATGATCAGCCGTATGTCAGAGGCCGATAGGGTCATTTTTAACTGTGACATCAAAACCATCAACTTCACTGAATACGTCAAAATTTGGGGCGTCGGTGTAAGAAAGTACATCATCAAGGACGAACTCAAGGACAGCGTATTAGGCTACAGGAAACAGATGAAATTTAAAGTGGCCAATTATTTTCTAATTAGTTTTTATGTGTTAGTTGTGTCAAGTTTGTTGTTTCAATTCTTTAAGATTATTAATTATTATTTATTTTAAATTATAATATAGATTATTTACGTACTTATGTATTTTTTTTTTCTTATTGTGCTTATTTTATATATGTTCTACTTAATGACCTAGAGTACCTGACTAACTTTAGTATGTAATACAGGGTTTTTGTTTCTCGATATATGCCCGCCCAGCAGGACGTGATAGCAGCAGGAAGCCACCGAGATTTTTTTTTCTATAATTCGTTGCTATATTCTTGACAATCTAAGAGGAGCTCGTGGCTAATGTTATAACAGCAGCACGGGTCGATCCATCAGGTTAAGCTACGCTTGCCGGGGTTAGTCCGTGGATGGGTGACCATCTTTACATACCGAGACTCCTTCTTTCCTCGGTAAGCATGTTAAGCCGTTGGTCCCGGCTGTCAATCGTGGATCTTTGACAGTTGTTACGGGTCGTCAGAAGCCCAAAAGTCTGACAACCAGTCTTACCAAGGGGTATCGTATCACCCAGTTACTGGGTCGCGGACGTCAGACAGACAGTCGCCCGCTTTATGTAAAATACTGGTATTCAGCTGCACCCGGTTAGACTGGAAGCCGAGCCCAAGATAGTTGGGAAAAGGCTATGCAGATTGATTCTTGACAATCTAAGAAGTCCGAAAATCAGTTAGGTACATACCTATTAGAGTTTGTAATCAACAATTTAGACATCATCATCATCAGCCTTTTAACTTCCCCACTGCTGGGGCACAGGCCTCTTCTCTGTGAGAACCGTGAGCCGTAATCCACCAAGCGGGCCCAATACGGGTTGGTGGATGTCACATGTCTTCGAATTTTTGGTTCTAGGACGTGCTGGTTTCCTCACGATGTTTCATGTTGATGATCTTCACCGTATTGAGAGCAGTGGTGCTGAAATAATTTACACGAAGTAAAGCGCCTGCCTGAGTTTGAACTCACGACCTACAACTTGTAAGTTACCACTGCGCCACCCCTCCCCCCTTCCTCCAAAAAAAGTTTGTAATACTTAACAGTTGTTACATAAGCCGTATCTACTAATTCTTTTTTTCTTTTCATTTCTTCCGGTATATATCTGTACCTATGTGTGGAGTAACGAGAATGGATAAAGTGAGAAATGAGTACATTAGAGGTAGTTTAAAAGTGGCGCCAGTCACAGAAAAGTTGAAAGGGAGCCGCTTATCTTAATACGATTATTAAAATTTTAGTGGTTCTAGAACATTATTTTTGAATTTACGAGCCGAGAGAACAAATATATCAATATGATTGAAATTAGCATTAAAGTTACTGGTAAGTCGCCTCAGAGATGCCCCCGCTCACCTGCTTTAGTGTAACAGGAGAACACTGCAAACAGGGGTCGTGCGCGCACCCCTCGACGAACCGTTGTCCTTGGAACTATGTAACCTGTTTTGTTACGAACATCAATAAATTAAAAATAAAATTTTTATATTTCAGACAAAGTCCATAATTTGTTAGTACTGGGTGGGCCAAAAGAAATCACCCTATTGGAAGATGCTCTCATTTTTGCAAATGGCCGCCAATGTCAAATCTGTTTTAACATTTGTGGACCAGATAGATGCAGAATACAAGTGAACAAGCCATGGAGCAATACACTCCCCAAGAACGCGGCATAATCGTGTCTATTTTTTTGCGTAACAATTCGTCTGTGGTGTTGGCGCAGCGTGAATTCCGTTGCCGATTCCCCGGCCGTCCGACACCGACTGCGCAAATACTGCGCCGTTTGGCCACCAACCTTGAAGAGTATGGGACCACACGAGACATTGCCAAGAGTGGCCAGCCTCGGAGCGCCCGTTCTGCCGAGAATATCGGAAACAGTGAACGGTGCGCGCTATGGGGCCATGTTGACCGAGTTTTTTCTTCTTCAATTGGACATATTAGGACTGAGGGACATGCAGTTCCAACAGGACGGAGCAACGGCACACACTGCGCGAGCCACAACCGATATTCTGAAGGCAGCGTTCCCGGGTCGCCTCATCTCTCGTTTAGGCGATTTGCACTGGCCTGCAAGATCGCCCGATTTAAGCGTTCCAGACTTTTTTGTGGGGTTTTTTGAAGTCCTGTGTTTACGTGATCAAGCCCGAGACTCTGGAAGCCCTCAAGGACAACATTCGACACGAGTGCGAGAATCTGTCGCCCGAAGTTCTCGCCGAAGTGATGAAAAATGTCATAAAACTAGCCCGTATGGCAATCATTTGGCCGATATAATCTTCTCGACTTGACCAATAAAATTCTAAAGGTTCAAATAAACATAATCAAAAAACAGAATCGAAGTTTTTCATTTAGAAAAGAAAGAGAGCCAAACAACATCGGATGACTTCTTTTGGCCCACCTTGTATAACATTACACACAACTTAAAATCTAGTGTTAGTACTTCTACCTACGAGTTTTTTTTTATTACATTACGCCACAGTGGCATGTAGGCGTATCCAATGTCCCAGTATGGGGCTATCCCACCTGTCTGTTGGGGCTGACGCGTACCCTGCGCATGATGGAGGCGCGTCGCTTGCGCATGATGGCGTGACAGCCATCAATTCCCACCTCTGCAAACATGACGGACGCACTGCAGTAGCGCGGCAGCCCCATCAACACCCTGAAGGCATTATTATATTGTACACGCAGAGTGCTGTATGCCCTCTGCGTGTAGTTGACCCACAGACTGCATGTATAGAACGACTGACAGTATGCTCTAAACAGCGTAGCCTTTACGTCAGTCTAACATTTCGCAAATCTGCGAGCCAACATATTGCAGCGGGCAGCCAACGCTCTGCTCTGCGCTCACGCTCGACATCTAGGTTGTCTTTGAGGTCTTCAGAAACCCAGTGGCCCAGATACTTGAAAGTTGTGACTTGCTTTAAGGGACTTCCGCAAAGTTTCAAGTGTGGTGCGATCGGGTAGGTTTTAGTACCTGCCTTAAATACTAGTACCTCACTTTTCTTAACATTGTATCTGAGCCCATGGGTCTCCAAATACCTCTCACATATCGTGAGCAGACTCATCATTGCGTTAATCGACGGGCTCAGCAACATCATATCATGAGCACAACTTATATTGTTGACGCATATGCCGTCAACATAACAACCCAGATAAGTGTTGCTGAGCTCGACGGTCAACCGCTTTATATACAGAATGAAGAGGCGGGGGAGGTCAACCCGCCCTGTCTCACACCGCACCCCAGCCTATACACATCCGACAACGAGCCTGCTCACCTCACACAATTGATCTGATTGTTATACCAGTACCGTAGTATTGATATAACTGCCCTATCCACTGAGGTATCGTTCCTTAATTTTTGCCACAGCAGGTCGAACGACACCAGGTCAAACGCCATGGAAAGGTTTAGGAAACAGGCGTTAACAGGCGTTTTCCTAGACGTGTAGTACTGAACAGTATGCTTGAGAGACAGTATGGCACTTTCCGTGGAGAGACCAGGGCGGAACCCAAACTGCGCATCATGCAAGTCGATGCGGGTTACCATATTCCTGTCAAGCAAACTGTCTAGCACCTTGGCTATGACAGTAGAAAGCGATATGGGCCTGCAGTTTGAGAGATCTGATGTGTCCCCAGTCTTATCTTTCAGAATGGGCACCACCACAGTTTTCATCAGATCGCTGGGCAGATGAGCGTGGCTCAGACAAAGCGAGAAGAACATCGCCAATACCCTAGGCAGGTGAACTCCTGCATGCTGCAGTTGCTCGATGCTAAGGTAGTCATGCCCTGGCGACTTGCTCCTAATCATACTTTTTATGACAGTATCAATATCCTTTGCTGAGAAGCTGACCTTTAAGTCCGTCAGACAATCCTCAGCATCGACCGCCTGCGATGCTGAACCTAGAGGAGATTCAACCTGAAACTGCTTCACAAATAAGTTAGCTGTAGCCGTAGGCTCATGATGCCCCGCCACACTTACGGGGACGCCCGGCATCAGATTCAATCTCTTAGTGTTCTTCCAAAACCTTGAGAAATCTTTAGACTTATGATTTTCAGCTATTATGTCCATTTTTATTTCCCCACTCCAGACTTGAAAAGCAATCCGAGCGTTCGCGTGAGCCTGCTTAACATGCCTATTCCACCCGACAACCCGTTTACCCCTCCTTCCCCCTCACGCATCCTCATTACTGGAACATTGGGCAGCCTCCGTTAATATGCACACAATGTTTTTATACATAATTATTATCTAATTCAATTTTGTGGTTTTTATCATTGCACAACCCATTAGCACAATCTTTGAATTCCAACGGCAAATGAATTTCCGTTAACATAGAGTGACAGATATTTTTGTATTCAATTATTTGACTGGTGTCTCGTTCACCCCATATCGCAAAATTTTTGTTCCAATTATTAGATGTTACAATAATTGTAGGTCGTATTATATTAAAATTACAATTGCAAAGGCATGTGATCCGACCAATATGTGTCATACAACACAGTTGCACTAACGAGCATCTGCCTCGCGGCCTCGGTCACTACGCAGTGGTAGAGCCAGCGGCGGCAACCGTGCGCGTCACTCACGAAAGTGTACGTACCTCGCGGCAATAGGTCCAGGTCCGTGCAGCTCCAGCACTGATCCGCACAGAAACTCACCAATTCACTACCGAATAGCTCACCTGGATGAGCGTTAAAATCACCGAGTATGATCACTGATTGCACATTTTGACCTTCTACTATTGCACTAATTTCACTGAGGCAATCGATGCAGTCATATACATTGCTATACAAATCAAACAAGAATACAGTCTCTAGGAGAGTGCGTCTTGGTTTTAAATGTAGTTGGTAAAAAATACATTAAGTAATTTCATCGTGTGATAAATACGAATGGAAGCAACAGTAATGCATGGCTTTCATGAATTTTCTCTGAACCTTTTTAATTTGTCCCGAATATTTATTGTATAAGGGATTCCACACTGGCACTGCGTACGCAAGTTGTGATCTGATCAAAGGCTTGTAAAGATATAAATAGGTAGAAGGGAACACAAATTCCTTCGCAGATCTCATCACAACACCATTATATATCCGATAGGCATTGTTCACAATCTTATTAATGTGGGCATCCAAGTGAAGTCTGTCGTCGAGGACTCCAAGATCACGAATAAGGGACACCCTTGATAGTGTGGTATTATTTAAAGAATAAGGATGCTTGAAAACATTCTTATTCTTCGCAAAACTGATACAACAGCATTTGGGTAGACTCAGTTGTAATTTAAACCTACAATATTCACTAAATCGATCCAGATCCTCCTGCAATAAATTGCAGTCATGCAAATTTTTGATGGGCCTATAAATTTTGTGATCATCAGCATAGAGTAAAACTTTAAAATTTCGAAAACAACTGTTAATATCGTTAGTAAATAAGATGAATAAATGAGGTCCCAAAATTGAGCCCTCACGCACACCGGAAGTCACACTTATGCTTGTGGCAGATCTAAAACCATTAACTACAACTTTCTCGAGTTCTGCTCGTAATATCTATTATGAAGAGAACCATCGGAATAATTCACCACGTATACAATTAAATGAATTTTTTTTTCAGAAGCAAATCATGCAACTTTGTCAAATGCTTTTCGAAAGTCGGTATAACTGGCGTCTATTTAAACACGGGAGTCTACTTTATTGAATAAATAATCCATGAAGGCTACGCAGTTTCTTAACAAAACCGTGTTGTTGCTGTATAATCAAAGAGAAATAAACCACTTGGGAGCTAATAGACTGAATTCGTCTAGTAGCACGACTCCTCACTGTGTACACGTTGTGATAGGCCAATGCAACAATGTCAGGACAAATATTCCAGACATAATGATGCACAAGTCAGTTTTGCAACAATAACGATATCTATAAAATCGACGTCTATTAATACTACATGTTTATTAAACTGAAATATGCATAATAATAAAACATACCAAAACAGGCAAAAACAGTGTCGGTGTTGCTGAACTAAATAGAAAATTAAAAAAAATAATTTGTGAAATGCCTTGAACAAACAACGCCATATTTTTTTGTAAACCAATTTTCCCTGAATATTTGGTAATCTAAAATGTAATTAATATTAAGTAAAATTATTTTTATACCATTAGGGATTTTCGACTTTGTTTTGTAGTTGTTACAGTGCTGTAACAACTTCAAAACAAAGTCGAAAGCACAGATACAGCTTTAGTAAAGATAGAAAGGGACAGACGAATTGACAATATTTAGTGAGAGAAAGGGACTTTTCAAAAAGACATCAAAACGGTATACATTTTGACGTAACCAACCAGATTAGCTTGAGCCCTGCAATCACTCATATTATTATAACTAATAAATACTTACTGATGAAAAGTTATGCCATCTTTTTTCTATCTGGATGTTCTAGACGATTTCCCTTACCATTCAATAGAACAGGAACTCATAATTATTTTCCTATTAACGCAGAAATGTTTTAAAAGTTATCAAAATAAACGCGTGTGCAGAGATCTAACAACTGGTCAAAACTATAATGGCCGCTCATATTACCGTCCAATATAAGTGCAATTTCATATATAAGTGGTGAACCTGAGTCGTCCGTACGCAGTAAAGAGCAGTCAAGAGGCTTTATAGTCATTGTGTATAATAGTGTGATGAAGAACAGGATACACTTTATCATGGACTAATTTCTCAAAAAGCTTCGACAAGGCTGACATAATGGATATAGGGCGATAGTTCTCAACATCCTGCTTAGAGCCTGATTTATAAATTGGAGTTATATTTACGCTCTTCTATACTTCGGAAAAAAATCCTTGTGCCAGTGATTTATTAAAAATAATATGTTGAGAGCAAATGTTCTTTGCAGTAGCTTTAAGAAAAGCGACTGGGAGACCGTCGGCGTCGAGACCTGGCGTTTTGTTGAATCTAAAGAATTGAGAGCCTTCAATACCTCGCTCATGCTTAACTCTATCTTGCAAATGAGGGAATCGTGCTCAGAAAAATCCCCAGCGCACATCTCTCGCGGATGATTTTTCATAGACTGAGTTAAAGAAAGTTTGTATAGGTAAAATGTTTACTTCAACAGTTGTTTTTTTTTCTAAAATAAAAAATACTAAATTAATGCGACGGTTTCGGTCATTCCAAACCTTAACTTCTGGGAAACAGGACCATTTCGTTTTTAACCGACTTCCAAAAAGAGGAGGTTCTCAATTCGTCTGTATTTTTTTTTTGTATGTATGTTACTCGATTTCTCCGTCAGTTGTGAACCAATTTTCAAAATTCTTTTTTTATCTGAAAGAATATACTCCCGAGGTGGTCCCATATATATTTTATTGAAATTGCTTCAGCGCTTTTTGAGAAACTGAACAAAAACGGAAAATACGTGTACCTCGATGACGTTTTGGTGTTCTCCAAATGTTTAAATTCCACGTTCCATTATATTGGGGTTTTTAGTTCTGGGGTATATATAACAACTAAAAAGTGAAAAATAAAAAACTTTTTTACAAAAAAAACAACCGACTTCCAAAAAAAATACACTAAAAATTTATAAATAACTTTAATTTCGGAAGTCGGTGTCAAATAACGAAGAAGTAAAAATACAAACACCGACTTCCGAAATTAAAGTTATTTATAAATTTTTAGTGTATTTTTTTTTGGAAGTCGGTTGTTTTTTTTGTAAAAAAGTTTTTTTAAATCCAACATGTTGGTAAAATGGCATTCGCTCCGTGTAAAATACTGGCGTTACTGCATCTATTTAGACTGGAAGCTAAAAGGAACTAAACCTTACATTTGTATAGTGTACGTTGTTAACAAAATATCTCAATGAAAATTTTAAAATAACCCGACTGATAAAAAACAATTAAAAAGTTACTTTATTTCCTGAGATAATTAGTGAGTTATATTTTCTATTTTAGAATTCTGCTATGAATGATGCCTGAGATCCCTGATCTAATAGCACTCTCAGCAGTTGTGTAGAGCCACTTCTTGTCTGTGCTTCGACAAGAGCAGTAGCCAACAAAACTTGAGTAGGTACTGACCCCTTAGAAAAATGTGAAACTAAAGATGAAGTTAAATCAGCGGTGTCTAGTGTTCAGGCATCGTTATCAGCAAGCGAACCATTAACTTCAAATTTAGTTTCACATTTTTCTAAGGGGTCAGTACCTACTCAAGTTTTGTTGACTACTGCTCTTGTCGAAGCACAGACAAGAAGTGGCTCTACACAACTGCTGAGAGTGCTATTAGATCAGGGATCTCAGGCATCATTCATAGCAGAATCAGCAGTGCAGCTGCTAGGACTAAAGAAGAATCCGACCAAGTCGGTCATATCTGGAATAGGCGGTGAGAGAAGTGCTTTTGCTTCCAAGTTTACAGTCACGATGACTATTCACTCACGCTTTGATCCAAATTTTAGTGTCCAAGTGCATGCTTTCGTATTAGGTACCTACCATTACGTCGCTTTTACCCTCAGAAAAATTAGAGCAATCCTATTGGCCCGAGCTAAAGGGAATAACTTTAGCTGATCCAGAGTTCCATACGCCAAGCAAGATAGACATCGTCTTCTTGAGCTCTTTAATTTGATACCCCAAATGACCAAAAAACACGATTACACTTACCTAATGGTGTTCACCAATTTTTTTTTTTTCAAAATTCTTATAGCTTGTGCCACTACGGCGGTTAAGACCAATCTCCTCATTTGCTAAAATCCATCAAGCCGTTTAGGCTACAGTATATATAGGGTGACTGGTAATTAGTGACCGATACTTAAGCACATGATTGTACTCATGATACCAAACAACTTTCCCAAAGAAACATATAGTGAGACAGAACGGCGTCACGCAGCTGTACGGCTTTTGTGTTATTGTGATAAAAGTGAATGAGTTTTAAAAAAAGTTTTTTTGGAAAGTTGTTTCTTATCATGATGTATGTATGTATATGTGTGTATGTCTATTTCTTTGGCATGTGCTGTAGCCCATAGACTACTATATGGGGTGATTGGTGACCGATATTGAACACGTGATTGTACTCATGATAAGAAACAACTTTCCCAAAGAAACATTAGTGAGACAGTACGGGGCGTCAGCTGATAGGTCACAGGCGCGTGCGCGCTAATTTCATACGGCTGTTGTGTTATTGTGATAAAAGTGAATGAGTACAAAAAAATGTTTCTTTGGGAAAGTTGTTTCTTATCATGAGTACAATCACGTGCTAAATATCGGTCACCAGTCACCCCTTAAAGTAGTCTAAGGGCTACAGCGCATGCCAAAGATATAGACATACACACATATACAGGAACATATTCTCAAAAACCTCCTTCTACGGCAGTCAGGTGACATGATTTTTTTTACTTTTTCGTCGAATGAAATAATCTTTTGAATTTGCTGACAAAATGTATAGCAGCGGTGTCATTGTGTTACTTTGGCAATTACTTTTCTTGACGCTTTATAAATATCATCATCATTCTCCTGCCCTTATCCCAATTTATTTGGGGTCGGCGCAACATGTCTTTTTCTTCCATACTCCTCTATTAGTCGTCATCTCTGTAGTCACCCCTTTTTTACCCATATCCTCTTTCACACAGTCCAACCGTCGTTTCTTTGGCCTTCCCCTACTCTTATAGCCATCCACATCCATACACAAGACTTTCCTCACGACATTTTCTTCATTCCTCCGCATCACATGCCCATACCACGACAACCGATTTCCACACAACTTTTCAGTCAGCGGTGCCACTTTCAGACTTCCTCTTATATACTCATTCCTAATTCTATCCATGCGCGTAACACCACACATCGCTCTTAGCATTCTCATCTCAGCTACATGCAATTGCTTTTCATTCATCCCTTTTGTGGCCCAACATTCTGAACCATACAAGACAGCAGGTCTGACCATTGTTTTATAAATCTTCCCCTTAAGTTTTAGGGGAATGCGGGAGTCACAGATAGTCCCGGTGACCTGCCGCCATTTCATCCATCCAGTGTTAATTCTGTGCTTTACAGTCCGATCTATTTCGCCATCGCTTTGCACGAGTGAACCGAGATACCGAAAATCGGAGCAGACTGGGAGAAGCGCGCCATCTAGCACTACAGCTTCAGAACTGAAGAGACCGCCGAAATCGCAGAACATGTATTCAGTTTTGGTTCTGCTGATTTTCAAGCCAACTTTCTCCAGCTTCTGTTGCCATTTCTCCAATCTGCTCTGGATCTCAGGTCCATCTTCACCGACCAGAACAATGTCGTCGGCAAACAGCATGCACCAGGGTGCCTCTTCCTGTATTTCCGACGTAAGAGCGTCCATAATCAACAGGAAGAGGTAAGGACTTAAAGCCGACCCTTGATGCAAGCCTACAGCCACACTGAACTTATCGGTGTTGCCAGCAGCCGACCGGACGTAGGTACTAGATTTTCTGTACATAGCACGAATCAACTCAACATACTTCCCAGGCAAACCTTTCTCTTTCAAGGCCCACCACAACACATCCCGAGGTACCCTATCATACGCTTTCTCAAGAACAATGAACACCATGTGCAAGTTCTTGTGTACACGTCTGTACTTCTCGCACAATTGACGGAGAGCGAAGGTGGCGTCCATTGTCCCTCGACCTGGCATAAACCCAAACTGTTTCGGGGTAATCTCACTCTCCTCTCGCAATCTTTTCTCTATCACTTTCTCCCATACTTTCATAGTATGTGAAGCTTTATCCCTCGATAGCTGTTGCAGTCCTGTACATCCCCTTTATTCTTGAAGATGCCCGGCATTAGAGAACTATTGCACCATTCTTGTGGGATCACTTCTTCATACAACAACTTATTGAAGAATAAAGTCAGCCACATACATCCATCCTCTTTTAAACACTTCCATACTTCCACTGGTATGTCATTAGGGCCCATGGCCTTTCCATTTTTCATACATTGAACTGCCTTTCTTACTTCATCCATGCTAATTTCTCTCACCAAACCCATATTTACTTGTACCTCTTTGAGCACACCACTCCATTCATTCTCTTCGTTCATCAACTTTTCAAAATAAACCTTCCATCGCTCTTTTATTTCGTCATCTTTCGACAAGACTTTACAGAGTTCATCTTTCATACATTTTATATGCATTATATCCCTTGTTCTCCTTTCTCTTAATTTTGTAATCCGGTAGAGCTCCTTCTGGCCTCTAGGGCTGTCCAGTAAATCATATAACTTTTCCTGCGCCTTAGCCCTGGAAACTGCAACCGCCTTTTTTGCCTTCCTCTTCCATTCTTTATAAATTTTCTTTTTCTCTTCTTTCAAATTATCATTTCCGGTTTCTACATTCTGCCATACTTTAAACGAAATTTTCTTTTCTTTTAGCATCTTTTGCACATCTTCATTCCACCACCATGTATCCTTTTCTATCATGCCTTTACCTTGCGATTTTCCAAACACATCACTTGCTACTCGCCTTATATAATCCGCCATCTCTTACCAACATTCATCCACAGATTTTCCTTCCATATCCTTCATTTCTATCATTTTATCTACCACTTGACTCTTAAACATACTTGCACACTCCTCATTTTCTATCATACGCCATCTGATTTTGGGTGGGGGCCGTTCTTTGTTCCTACTGGACGAGACACTGACTGTTACGTCCATCAATATGAGCCTGTGTTGAGAGACTAAGCCTTCACCCGGCAACACTTTACAGTTTTTGACTGTTTTGAGACTGTTTCGTCTCACCAAGAAAAAGTCAATTTGGGTCGCGTGCTGGCCACTTTTGTAAGTGATCAGGTGTTCGTCTTTCTTTTTGAACCAGATGTTAGTTATTGCCAGGTCAAAAGCCGAAGCAGCTTGCAGCAATGTCTCGCCATCAGTATTACGGTCTCCGTACCTCCAACCACCATGCACTCTCTCATAACCGTACTTCAGATTTCCTACATGCCCATTAAAATCACCCCCCACAAACACCTCTTCACTCTCCTGTACATTCATCATCACACAATCGAAGACCTTCCAAAACTTTTCTTTTACACTATCCTCACATCCTGATTGGGGTGCATACGCACTAATAACATTTACTATCATACTCTCCACAACCACTTTAATAGCTATCACTCTATCACTTACTCTTTTAACATCCACCACACATTCTTTTAACTCACTATCCAAAACTATGCCCACACCATTCCGTTTGCCATCACTTCCACAGTAATAAAACTTATATCCTTCTCCTAATTCTCTTGCTTTTGCACCCTTCCATTTCGTTTCTTGCAAACACGCTATATTTATCCGTCGCCTTTTTAAAACATCTGCTAACTCTCTTTCTTTTTTTTTGACGCTTTATAAATAATAAGGTGAAATAAACATCTAGGTTATGTGATTAATTAAAATATTTACTATTATAGAAATATAAAACAATTGCTTATAAACGATATGTACATGTAATTATCTCTTAACAATTATTTCCTGCCATTTTCGTTAATTGGCCGAAGTACACCAATAATTTCAGCATAAGTGGTGTTCTCTGTGGTGGCTGATGCAGGTGCATTGTTGGGCCTGATGTCTAGTTCTGCGTATACCATGTTTGTGCTCGCCTGCAACAAATTAACTGATCAGTGTGATGCCAGTCCGACTGAAGATATAAGTTTCATTTTCTTACAGATTATTAGTAGGATTTATCAATCTAAATATAAATATATGAAACAAAGTCTGGTTAGTTCTTGAGTTGTAACACTATTTATATCTTAAGAACAGCTGGTCCGATTTTTATGATCTTTGATTTGTCTCCACCCCGAATAGCAGAATAAAGATTAAAACAAAGGAAAAATTCAAGAAGAAAAAAAAAATATGAAGAAAATTAATTTTTACAAATATTTGATAACGGCTTTTTTATTGATTCTGAGGCGGTACGGAGTTCGCTGAGTCAGCTAGTTTTTAATAAACAGAAATAAAATCGTCATCATTCTCTTTCTCTTATCCCAATATATATGGGGTTGGCGTACCATGTCTTCATCCTAAATACTTTTCTATGGCATTGTTGTCACCTCAGTAGTCGTAATAACTTTTCTAGATATCTCACCTTTCACACAATTCATCCATCGTTTACCAATCCGCATTGGGCCCGCGTGGTGGATTACGGCCCACATCCTCTCAAAGAGAGGAGGCCTGTGCCCCAGCAGTGAGGACATTAAAAGGCTGATGATGATGATGATGATGATGCTCCATCGTTAGTTTGATATTCCCTTAGTAATAATAATCCTCCCGACCGAATTTCGATCATGATGGATAAGTTCAACGGAGATCAGCCAAGTACGTAGGAGATATTATAATGCAGACACACAGGTAAAGTTACTACAGAAAATTACGCGATAAAAATAAGTCAGAACTCAAAGTGACTTAGGGCGGAACTGCACTAATGAATAAAAGTACCTTCTGTATGGCCAAAAAAATATTAAACAAACTACCTGAAGAATTAAAAACGTTAAAACTGGACAATTTTTTTTATTATTATTGATAGGTACGCGTTTGACCACCATCTCACCTGATGGTAAGCGATGATGTGGTCGAAGATGGAACACGCTTGCCTAGAAGTAACCTATTCACTCTTGACTTAAAGACTCCCAGGTTGTAACTATCAGGAAAAGAAAAAGAGAACTATTAAGAATTTTGATAAATAAATGCTATAACTTACTAAAGAACTATTTAGACGACAATTTTATAATTACTGCCTCAGAAATGTTCACGTGTACACGTGTTTGACATTGACATTAATATGACACGTAATTTATCTATTTGACCTACATTGAAATTGATTGTATTTTAAATTTGTACCTTTTAATATTGACTTTATTACTGATGTGAAAGTTTACATAATTCTACTTCTAAAAGTTAAATGTATGTTAAAAAGTAAACATTTGACAATGATAATTAAACATAATTAAAAATATTTGTACGCCTCTGTGCGAAACGTAGAAGATCTACCTCTCTGTAACATCTCACACTCTGTTGTAATTTGACCTATGTTTACAAATAAAGCAATCTGATTCTGATTCAGGTACACTCTCTATTACTTTACTCCCATGGTCCAATGGGACGCAATCCGACACGATCGAGGAGAGACTAACGGTTATATCTGCTTTCTGAAGCACGGAGGTATCACACAACCAACTTTGTAACGCCGGGCTCCTACAGAGTAATATAAAACACCCCAATAGTAACTACTTTTTGCCGAACCCAAGAATAGAACCCAAGATCTCACGCTCAGCACGCGCTTGCGACCACGAGACTAACAAAGCTTTTATACAGGGTGTTCCCCTAATACTCTTATACTTATCCACATTCTTACTCAAATAAAGAAAGAACTGTATTTCTTGAAAGGGATGTGATACGGAGGAATAAGAAAATGTTGGGAGGAAAGTTTTGAGAAAGAGTTGTCTTATGAGTAGCGGGAAGATCAAAGAAACGAAGAGTGGACTGAGTGATGGATGATAGTGGTGCCGATTCTGCTGTGCACAAACTAAACTTAATTTAGGCTATTACAATCTTTTTTCTCTTCTAAAACAAGAAAGAGACGGACGTAAATTAGACCCGTCAAATTTAGTTTAACTAACATTTCCTTACAAATTGAGGGTACACGTAAAAACTTGTCGACTAAAAACACGTAAGACGTAAACTAGTTTGACATCTCTAACTTAGTTCATAGCTATAGTCGTCCTTTTCTCGCACTGCCTTTTAGTAAAAGATAGCGATTATCTTATTTTAGTTTAGTTTATGAACAAGAGAATCGGCTCCAGTATGTTTAGGAAGAGGGTGACTACTAAGATTACGACTAAAAGAGCAATAATAATAATCCAACAAGTCTTGTGTATGGATGTGGAAGGCTATAAGAGTAGGGGAAGGCCAAAGAAACGATGGTTGGACTGTGTGAAAGAGGATATGGGTAAAAAGGGGGTGACTACAGAGATGACGACTAATAGAGGAGTATGGAAGAAAAAGACATGTTGCGCCGACCCCAAATAAATTGGGATAAGGGCAGGAGAATGATGTTTTTTGCAATTTGTAGGTCAGTGTCAGGTTGTATCTTGGTCAAAATTTGATTCTCGGCTGTAGCAAGTATTTATTTATAGGATTATAATCATTAAAATCATCAATACAACTTTTTCAGTTAGAATTGATGTCAAATGTAAGTATTTCATGAAATCACGACATTGTGTCCAAAAAAAAAAAAAGTGCGAGTAGGACTCGCGCACGTAGGGTTCCGTACCATTACTCGTATCTATAAAAACGGCAAAAAATCACTTTTGTTGTATGTGAGCCCCCTTTAATATTTATTTTATTCTGTTTGTTTAGTATTTGTTGGAGCGGTAACAGAAATTCATCATCTGTGAAAATTTCAGCGGAGTCTTAGTAATAGGGCCACGTTCTACCCTTTGGTTACGGAACCCTAAAAAAGCGTGTTAGTAAAAACTTACATAAGTATCCAACTGAAGCGTTTCCTCAGGATCTGAAGCTTTTCGGGTGCACTTTTTGACTATAACATATATCAGCGATACGCCAAGGATGATTCCCGCCGCCGAGGCTATGGCGACATAATATTTTTTATTATCAGATGGTCCAGGTGAGCCGTTCGACTCATCAGTCTGAGGTTTCTTTGTGGATGTCTGGTCCTGCACCGAAGTAGGATGACGAGTTGTTGTTAGACTTTCCTCGATTGCGGTAGTAGGATTATCTGTAGACGTCGGTGTTGGTTTCTGCGTCAAAACAGGCTGGGAAGTGTTCCATTTTTTTGTTGATTCATCACTGCTAGCTCCAGGTGACGTAACGTTGTTAGTTCCAGACGTCGTAAAACTCGTAGACGTTGAAGTGCTTTGCTTCTCGGTAATGCTAACTAAAAAAGGCTGCATTTTAACTGTGCAACTGAATATATCGGGTGTAAAAAGACAGTTTCCGAAGCCGAAAGCCACATATTCTACCCATTTTTTTTTCCACTAGACCCTTCCTGGGAAACTACTGGTTCTGGAGATATTGAAGATCAAAGTCGCAATTTTTATGAAAATTAATTTTAAGTGTTATTACTGAACTTTTTTCCAAACAAACATTACCTGAATTTTTGGACATTATTTTCTAAATTTCGAAATTACGAATTTGTAGTTACAAAAACGCAATGAATATCAAACGTATCCGACAAGTACCTACGTGGCTTAGAGCGAAGGGGCGGGGTTTAACTCCACTTGCCTGTGTTCGTGTTACATTGCGCGGAATAAAAAATAGTTTTTATTTTTCATACCTAAAAATAAAAGTCGTTTCCCAGCAATAGTTTTTGCGCAAAACTACTTTGTTAGACGTATAGTATACGTAGTTAACGGCTTTGTGATGTGTCTTTTTACACCCTGTATAGCGACGAAGTGGGACTAATAACCTACTGTGATATTACGGTACATTAATACCGGAGGGTTTTGAATACCGGAATCAATATCCGATATGAGCTATTTTGTTATATCGTAGCGGTCTAAGTAGATAGGTTCAGAAAGCTACTGAGTATGATAGAGAACGCTACACAATATCTTTTCATCTCACATTCCACTGTGTCTCAAGACGACAGTCTTAGACAAGTGCGTGTTGATAGTGATGACACAGACACGTGGTCACTAACAATGCACCTCATTGGAAGGCTGAAAGTCACCCAAAGAGCAATAGACAGGGTAATACTTAAAGTTTCTCTGAGTCATAGGATAAGAAATGTAGAGATCTTAGGCTAGTAGGGCATGTGCCCAAGCTTAGTTACATATTAAATCGTATTTTGAGAATATTAGAATACCGTTAGCGAGAATCATTTTGGATTCGATTAAAGATACAAATCTGATTTTGCATCTGGCTCCATAATGAAATCGCTTTTGCTAGTTTAGGTTTGGATAAAAGCTATGTCAAAATGTAATAACATACTGTTGAACTGCGTCTATAGCTCGGAACAGAAGTAGCATTTAATGTCACACTTACTATGTGTACTATCCTGGTTGACTGGTTCCTTATACTGATATATCAATACAGTAACCTCTTCGACGTAACGTGTTATGATCATTTCTGCTCCAATTTTGTTTATATCGTAACGTAGGCAACAATATATGCTGCCATTGTGATTTTCACTGAGCATCAAGGAATGATTTGCCGTTCCATACGTAGTGATCCTGTATCCTTTTGGGTCTATCCATCCTATCTGTGCGCGTGCGTCTGTAAAACAATTCACGTTAATGTTTACAGGTAAAACGATGCCGGTGTCACTCGGGCGTTGCCGGTGCCAATTGCATGTTACCACAGTGCTACTTGAAGTTTTCCGGTGCCACTCGGAGATTACCGGTGCCACTCGGGCGTTAACAGTGCATTACGTCGTATAAACGGTATGATTTCAGAGCACTGAGTGTCTCACAGGTGCTGCTTCTATATTTTAAAAATACCGTGCTTCGTCCCTTATACGACGTCGTACTGCAGCACCCCTCCCCGCTTCGTCTCTCTGGCCCCTTGAACAATGCGCGCACGTTTTGTCGCCGCACGCCTATGTCATGGTGCACGACATGTCGTTCGGATTTTGATGAAGGAAAACGCAGTCATTAAATTAAAAATCGTAGCATAGCCTAGAAAATAAATATTAAAAAATCCAACGTACCAAAAACGGCCGTTTCTGACACTTTTGCCTACTACTTTGGATACGAAACATTCTGAGACCTGCTATAACAACGTAAAAATACTTTATCCTATTTGTAACAAACGTGACGTTGGATTCTTTAATATTTATTTTCTATGCTATGTTACGATTTTTTATTCAATGAGGGCGCCACTTGGCCGGTAGTACGGCCTTAAGATTTTTTCTCTTGATCGGAACACAAAATACCATGGTATGCGATCAAGCGACCGAATCTATACTACTCATGATATCGCATCGTGTGTCAGTGCTCGTCGAGCAATCAAACACTGTTGATGCTTCATCGCGGCAATAATTATTACCTTGTTGTAAATGTAAAACACAAACTCCGTCAATCTGCCTAGCCTTATTTTTAGTATTAATATTTTTGTTAATAATAATAATTTGTATTGTTCCAAAAAAGTGTTACAGATTGTTTTTCCACCAGTTAGCGACAAGCAAAAACTATGCAATACAATACAGTAGGTACTTAATTTTAGTGGAAAGGATCACCTGTACCCTGTACTAGTTAAAAAAAAACTGTATCACAGGAGACATGGCCTTCCGTTTGATATGAGTCAGCATATTGATAGGCGATGTTTGTTGGAAAAAGCTATTGGGTAATGAAAGGATACATGACAAAGTAGGAGCAAGTTGGTAATTTAAAAAAAAAATTGAAAGGTGCTCGTAAATGTTGAGTTGTTTGTTCGCTTCGTTATAAAGACGAGGACCGAGGACATAGAAAAGTCGAGTATCAAAAGTGGTCCCATGGCGTACGGTGGGATATACATGGCTTTTGCGACGTTACTCACTCATGAGCCCAGGGATATAGGTGAGTATGCCGAGGGGTAGCGGATAAATTCTGAAAATAATTTACCGCACACCTGGGTACTCAGGCAGGGAAGGAACAGGGGTGGGTTTTAATCAGTAAGAGTCTGACACGCCCTCCCGCTCCACCCAGAGCGGGAGAAGTAATTGGATGATTTCCTACCCCACAAAAAGAAAAAGAAAAAAAAAGGGACATAGAGGAATGTTGGCGCAGAATTGATTGAAGGACAAAGAGCTGTCTCACAGATAAAAATTTACACTCGCTATATAACAGAGATGTAGGGTACATGCGTGGTTTCTTATGCATAACCTTTAAGACAGCTCTCTGTGTTCTTTTAACTTGTAGAAACGCCGTGGCATAAGCACCACCCCACGCTGAGATACAGTATGAAAGAAGAGACTGTCCCAAAGCATAATATACAGCTGTAAGCGAACCAGTCTGCAGGGTCGATCGAAGTCTTTTAAATGAAAATATAAGTTTACGGACACGTCCGGTCAGTACCTTTAGATGTGTGCGCCACTTCAGGGTGGAATCAAGGAAGACACCAAGGTACTTGACGTGATTTGCCCTCTCTATGCATTGACAATTGCAGGTCTGTGTATTTGTACCAAGACAACTATGAGCTTTAAGGGAGAGCTTACTTGTAAGTTGGGATTGAGTGGATGGTGACAAAGCGACATAATTAGTTTTAGTGACATTTAGAGTGAGCTGGTTGTTATTCAACCACGTCATGATAATTCTGAGAGCATTTTCTGCATCAATTTGAGCATCTTCCCAGGTTCTGCTACATACGAGTGCAGCAGTATCATCTGCATAGGCGAATATTTTACAATTTTTGATGTTCAATTGACAAACTTCATTTGCGTATATAAGAAAAAGTGTAGGACTAAGTACGCTACCCTGAGGCACACCAAAATCACTGAGATCAATGTCGTCACTTTCCATTTTCTTCAGAAGGATGGTGACAGAGACAGTTTCAAATGCTTTGGACAGATCTATAAATTTGCCTAGTGTTTTTATTATCTAGGGCATTAATTATGCTATTGGTCAGGTCTAGAACTGCATCTTCAGTACATTTATGTTTTCTGAACCTGCATCTTCAGTACATTTATGTTTTCTGAACCCATACTGCCTTTTCCTAACTATCTTGGGGTCGGCTTCCAGTCTAACCAGATGCAGCTGAATACTAGTATTTTACATGGAGCGACTGCCTATCTGACCTCCACAACCCAGTTACTGGGTAATCTAGGTCTAGGTCTACACGCTGTTGCTACCTTGAGCAGGCAAACATTATAATAGGTACTCACCATTTCGGCAGTTAAGGCTAACTGGTTCCAATTCCGAATATGTCTTTCTATCTGTAACATCGTATTTTCCTGAAACAATGAAAGGTCTCCTTAAAAACACAAAGTACTACCTTTTCTTTTTTTTTGGGTGGGAAATCATCTAACGATATCTCTCGCTCTGGGTGGAGCGGGAGGCCGTGTGACTCTTACTGACTAAAACCCACCCCTGTTCCTTCCTTGCCTGAGTGCCAAGGGGAGCGGTAACTCTGTTACGAATTTATCCGCTACCCCTTGGCATGCAGGCACCGGCCATGATGAGCCCCGTCAGTGGTGACTGGCAAACCGCTCTTTGAGGTGCGCGTGGAACACTACGCGTCATCGACTCACGGGCCTGGTGCTAATCGGACGTCGAGCTACCCACAGCACGTCATCCACAGGCCCAGGTCTATGGTGGCCAGAGATCGTCTCGCGACGTCCTACGCCCACCGTGTCCTCTGGACGATCCGCGTAGTGTCACCACTGCGCGGATCGCCCGGGTGTTTCCTCCCGCCTCATCCAACACTGGAACCTCTCGAAACAACCGTGTCCGGTGTGGCCTCTCCAGCCACTCCTCAAAGAGGGGCACTACCGCCGCAATGGTGGCGTGCCCAGCGCTGGGTTGCGACAGTCACTGTCTCCATGTCGCCTTGAGATCCTGCCGGAGCTTCGTCCGCCGAGCCGCGAGATGTCGCGGCACCGGAGTTTCACCCCGGCGTTTCGCATCCTCGCGCCACTCCCAGAGGAACGCGAAGACCTTGGCCTCCAAATCTCATGGCGACAGTCCGGCAAGAAAGCTCGCCACCTTGAGACCGAGACCGTGCGGTATCCCCGGACCAGCAGGATGGCCATGATCCTTTGGGACGCGCTCAACCAGCGAGCTGGTCGCCGCCTCAAGGAACAAAAAACTACCTACTCGTATTATGAGATGATCCGCTACAGTCGGGTTGTTATGAACGGAATCACGCACTCATCTTAGTGTACTTACGGAGCGCCTTGTTGTTGTGTGTAATAGTGGTCAGTGCAAATAGATGCATCGTATCAATTTGATTAACAGTAAGAACATTTAACTTATTTTATAAATTATATTGTAAGTTGTTTAGAATCATCATCATTCTCCTGCCCTTATCCCAATTTATTTGGGGTCGGCGCAACATGTCTTTTTCTTCCATACTGCTCTATTAGTCGTCATCTCTGTAGTCACCCCTTTTTTACCCATATCCTCTTTCACACAGTCCAACCATCGTTTCTTTGGCCTTCCCCTACTCTTATAGCCATCCACATCCATACACAAGACTTTCCTCACGACATTTTCTTCATTCCTCCGCATCACATGCCCATACCACGACAACCGATTTCCACACAACTTTTCAGTCAGCGGTGCCACTTTCAGACTTCCTCTTATATACTCATTCCTAATTCTATCCATGCGCGTAACACCACACATCGCTCTTAGCATTCTCATCTCAGCTACATGCAATTGCTTTTCATTCAAGTTGTTTAGAATAAAAAATAAAATAAAATCAATTAGTAACTATTTTATAATAACTTATGATTATTTTTATGATTAAAAAAAAACTGTCTTTACTTCTCGTACTTTGTTGTTTTTCAAAAGCGTGAAATTACCAACATTGTTGAAAACTGATATTTATGATCAAACGACTCAGTTCATAGCAGCCCCACAATAGTAATATTACTTCAGTAATGAACACAAATGAAACAGACGATGAAACGATTTGCGTTCTGCGTTTTGCCGTGATACAGCCATTTCATCCGGCAAAGGTTAGCACAGAGCACGAAGCACTGGCGGCTGCGGCTAGAGACCGCATTACGAATACTATTCGAGGCGCCGGATGTGCGCTGAACTCACAAGTTCTGTGACGGACCGCCTTCAAAGCCTTCATTCTATACGTCATATCGTGTTGTCCGTTTAGTTGAGTGTCGTCAGTCTGTGAATTGTTGAGTTTGTATCCGTTTTAAAGAATAACTTTGTACTTACTTTTTGATAAGTCAATCTTATATTTTTCAGTAGTTATACTCGTGTTCCAACGTTTTGAGTTAATTTCACAAAAAATTTTAGAACCGAGGTCGAAATTTTGAAGCCGTATTTCAAATTTTGTACTTCTCCTTGTATCAGGGGTGGCTGGTGGTATAGTCCCAATACCTATACCTGTAATTTTCAAATGTAATTAATTGCTAGATAAGACCTCCTTCGTATTTCTGTCTCAACACAAATAATATTTTTAGAGTATTTGTTAAAATATAAATACAGTCAATAGTACCATGTATTTTCTTGCAAATAAACAATTTGAATTTGAATTTAGGTCTGTCCGGTCACGGGGTCTCATCTCGAACAAAGAAAATTTAGTTCAAATAAATAAGAATAAGAATAATTTTAAGAATAAGAATAAGAATAATTTATTGATAAAGAAATGACATTCAATGCATTGATTCCTGAAACTCACACTAGGATTCCCTGTGTCGTGAGTTCCAGGCTACTTCGTTCCGTTTACATTTTTATTGTTACACAGATAATAATTACATCCGATACAATATAACTAAAACTAATATAATCTGATCGTTACTTAAAAAAAATAAAATAAAATAAAAAGGAATACACAAAGAAAACAATAGGTAACCTATGGTATGCATATGTGTGAATGTTGTGTGTGTGTTGGGAAGTGAATTACAACAGTCGTGTTGGTGTGGGAGAGTGTGTCTGAATGTTATACCTGTTGTTTATGGAAGTTTGTGTTATATAGTAATAAATATATAATTGTAAATATATAAATGTATATGTAAGTACCTATCAAAGTGAGCTACGTACATTTTTTTTTTTTTTTTTTTATAATAAGAAGTTTTCAGTTAAGTCATAGTCCAGTGTAAGAAGCCATTTTGTTACCGTAATTTTACATTTAGTTTGTGTCAGTTGCAGAATTTTGAGTCGATCATTGAGTTTCTTATAAATGTGTGGTCCCATAAAACTATAAGACGTTCTACCGATTGTTTTATGGCATCTTGCCTTTTGCCAATCTACCCTTCGACTTGACAGTACACAAGTGCTCAGGGAGGTTTTGTGAAATCTTAGAGTGACAGAGAGCATGTAAAGCTGTCTAACTCTAAGAACTCCCACTTCAGTGTATAGTGCGTTAGTGGGGTACCGCAACGGTCGTCTGTAGGCAACTTTAAGCAGAGCTCGCTGAGCTCTTTCTACCTTTATAATTGAGGTTTTGCCAGCCGCACCCCATGCTATTATGCAGTAATTAAGGACTGATTGACACAGAGAGTAATAGATCATCTTTAGAACTGAGTCATCTGCAATCTTACCCAGTTGCCCAAAGATACGGAGCATCTTTCGTACCCTGCCCCTTAAAGCACTTAGATGTGTGGACCATGACAAGCGATTATCTACAAAGACTCCAAGATATTTAATCGAGTCTGTTTGTACGATACATGGACAAGTACAAATTTCTGGGTTAGAACAGGAGTGTAGCTGCAGACAAGCAACACTGCCTGGGGATGTGCGTTTGGAGATGGCAAAGTTTATAGCCTTCGTTTTGTCAACATTTAGTGTCAGGAGATTATGTTGCAGCCAGTTCGCAACAGCTTTAATCCCGCTTTCAACTGAAAACTGAACGTCATCCCAAGTTTTCCCATAAAATAAGATTGCGGTGTCGTCCGCATATGTAAAAATTTTGGCTTGAGGGATTTTCATGGCACATAGTCCGTTTATATAAATAATAAATAGGGTAGGCCCCAGCACGCTTCCCTGCGGCACACCAAAATGCAACATGGTTGAGTCACTACAATATTCTCCTAAGATGACTTTTTGGGTTCTATCATTGAGGTAAGAGGTAAACCAGTCCAAAGCAACGCCGCGAACTCCCAGAAGTGACATTTTTTTAATAAGTAGTTTTCTAGAAATTGTATCAAATGCTTTGGCGAGGTCCAGGAAGATGCCAGTACATGCCTGTCCTTGACCAAGGTTTAGTGATATGAAATGTCAATAGATGGCGTAACATGCATTGATTTCTTATTGAAGTTGAACTAATATTGATATCTTGAAAATAAACATTGTAAAATCTGTATTTTCTTATTTAATAAACTACCCTAAGCATGAAATTGTGGAATGATTGGCTCATAATTAAAACTTAGATGTTTATTCGAACGAATCCTTAGGCATTTATATTTCTTGTACCAATAGATGGCGCTGTTTGAAGTTTTTGAGTTTATCCATTCGCCTCTTTACAATTTGTATAGTGACATATTTTGAAACAGTAAAACTTTTAGCAAGTGCCAAAAATACTATAGAGTAATTCCTCAACGTGTGAGACAATTTTGGTAAGGATTTAAGTAAATTAATTCAACTTGCAAGCCGTCGCTGCTAACACCATCTAGCGAGGTGTAGAGGACGGGCCCGAACGAAGATCAAAAGTTGCTTGTGCAAGTTGAAAACCCGTTATTACGGCGGTACCGTTTCTTTGTATGGGATGAGGCATCTGTACGTCAGTATTATATTATCTGTGGTCCGGTGAAATGGAACGCCTTTAACCGACTTCGAAACGGAGAAGGTTATCAATTAGGATGGTTGTTTTTTTTTATGTATATCGGGCATAACTCCGTCATATACAGCATGGAACAAAAACCCTGTCCGATCCTGAAGGGTATTACTTGGTGTCGGACTACGTACACATATACGTAATCATTTAATGGATACGAGATAATTATTTTTCCCCGATGAAAATAATTAATTAAAAAAAAAGAAAAACTTATCAAAGGCAACACTGAGCGCTCGACAAAGTTTAGCTACTGATTCGTTTCAAAGATGCCGCCTGAGTGAGATAGAGTGCCTACAGCGCGGTTAGTGCAGGGCGGTATCGTTTGAAATAAAAATAGGTAAAAATGAAAAGATTTCGCCGGCCTCTGGAGTGTTGCCAACTTACGAAAATTTACCATTTTTAAACAACTTTTTCTAGTACGTATGTTAAACCAGGAATACGCCTTTATTGGATCGGACAGGGTTTTTGTTACATGCTGTATTGACGGATTTGCAAAATTCTTGTTTTGTTCGTAAGGGCTTTATTCCGAAATGGTCCCATTTAAATTTCATATAGATCAGACAACGGAACTCTTCAAAAAATGACAGCAAATCAACTGCGATTGCTGCGATCATATGTCTCCATAAACATACGACTAACATAACACTACATAGTGTTAACACAATTTAATGGGGAACCACAACTTCCGAAATTAAAGTTATTTTGCACTTTTTTTGGAAGTTGGTTCTATTTTTTATAAAAAAGTTTTTATTTTTCACTCTAAAGTTGTGGATCCCCATTATATTGTGTTAGCACTACATAGACATACTCGTACGATCGTATTTATCACCAAATGAGCATCTTGCTGTAGGGCCTAACCTTCCGTGGTATGTTTACCACGGGCAGTCCCTGAAATGCCTTAGAACTTCAGACTCAGGAAGGTGTAACTCCAACCTCACATAGTGGGGCTATTTGACGGAATCGTTTGGTTATAGCTAGAAATTTTTCTTTTCACTCAAAAGTAACTTTTTAGCTAAAAGTAAATGTGGATTTGAGGAGGACCAAATTGTTGGAGTTCACCTCCTTCAGAGCGAGTCAACAATGTGGCTCCCAAATCACCAAAATAAATCTCATAAGAACAGAATATTGGTTAACGTCGTCGCCTGGGTGAGGATTAAAACACATTTTCTATTTAATTTCGCGTTGAACATTTAAAAAGGCAAATTTTCTAACGACAACATTGAATACAAGCAAAGCAAAAGCTTCTGGGTGGAGTTAGGCTGGTTATGTTAGCCAGGACCCCCCACGCACAACGGACCAAATATGAGTCTAAGTGCGGATAACGGAGTCCCTCTACTACTACTACTACTACTATTGCATTGAATGCAAGGCTGAGATTCGTAAACCAGTGTAAGAATAAGCGCAAATGTGTTCGCATATGGGTATCTGAATACTGTTACGTCGACCGTATTACATGTGACTCAAGATGGCTGTACAAATCTTCAAAATAGCTCACATTTAAGTAGGTCAATAGGACACTTTATGTGACGGCTAAACACCCTTATTTCAGAATTTGTGACGCTACAGAATCTTAGATAATCGATCGAAAACGTGTCCAGCCATCTTGAAAAACCACTTTTCGCTGGTCTCTCAATCTCGGTAACGGAAGTGATTTTGGCGACTTTTTGCTGATCAACGAACGTCACATAAATTTGTGACAGGCATCGAGCTAAAAGTTTTGTGATACATACAGCGGTTTAGTAGAAAAATACAAAAATCTGAGTCCAGCCATCTTGAATTTACGTAACAAAACTTTTGGCTGGCACTTCCGAATCTCAATAACGGGAGCATTTTCGAATATGATTCCTTTACTAACATTTAGTGACGCAATTTGTGACAGTAATAACGTTTGATTTATGGCGTCACATGTAAGGGTTTTTGAGAAATCAATAAAAACTTAATGTCCAGCCAACCTTAGTTCAAGATGGCTAGACACCTGTATCTCCGCTGCCTGATGATCTAGCCTTCGAAATGTGTTCAAGATTTTGTGACGGGGACGATAATGATAACCTGAATTTGTGACAGAGAAACTTTGAGTAGTTTCAAAGATATTGATCATTTAAATTTCCCCATACAAACACTGAAGTAGGGTTACCAATATTGTAGGTTTTATGTAGGACTAAGTATATTTTAAGGTGTTTTCTTTAATGGACGAAAAGCTGTGTATAGGTGATACTAATGCGAGAAACTGTAGGTATTGAAATCGATAGAAGACAATAGTGTAGAAGTGAGGATGGGAGGGGGTCATTTGTTGTTGATTGATTATTTACGTGCAGATACCTACTCTTTTTAGTAGGTACAGCTAGTAGGTATTGGTGTTTTTCATGGTAAGTACATAGGTAGATATTGTGTCAGGATAACTAATGCTCGAAAGTGAAAAAATAAAATAATTTAATGAAAAAATAATATTTGCTGTAAATAAAATCACATTTATTTGTTTGTACTTATACTGCGTTTCAAATGACGACGATCAACTCCATTTGCGCTTCAGTAACCCCTGCCTTGTACCACAACGTTGTTTTTACCGCCGCCCTAAGTGTTTGAATAGCAAATGAAGTCGGTGGTCGTCATTTTAATTACACATACAGGGTGTATGGTATATGAACGCACATACGTGTTCCAGTGATTCAGTACATGATTCTGGACCACCTAGCGTTAGAATTTTCCGTCGGCTTTATCCTAATTTTTTTTAAAGAAAACTGCGTTCTTTTACATTGAACTGTATAAAATCGTTATACCTATCTACCTCAATGATTTTTTAATTAAAAAATAATTAGCTCGCTTTTTTCGCAAAAAAACGCAATGTAAATAAAATTACAAGAAGCTCCCTGCTCAGCTGATTTCCCAAGTTCACCGGAGGTCATCGCGGGCCCAGTAAGTACGCACGCAACATCAGCCAAAGACCGCCGACGTTCCTTTGTCGGCAAATGCTCACACAGACCTATGAATCTAACAGACGCGTTAGGCATTTTAAGTGTCTACAAAAATTTATATCCCATTGACTACTTTTATTTGAACTTATTTTGAGGGGAGGTTATTTTTATAAACCTTCATCGAAATAAATAAAGAAGATCTAAAAAAAAATGTGGTACAGTTTACTGATAACGACATAATTCTTAGATGCAGTTTTGTTATCAACAAAGTTAAGTTAAGTAATACAATACAACAACGTTACTTACTCATTTCGTTTTTTTTAGGCATTTATTTGTTTTAATAGACTATAACTACAATACATATTATACTAAACTAATAAATAACTTAATAAATAAAATATGTACAAGAGGCATAAAAAATCCGGTAGGAGTAAAGCTCATTGGGCATCAAAAAATTCGTCCACCTCGCTGTCAATGGGAAAAGTGCCCAGAACGCTGACAGCATTGCCATTCAACGTGGCAATGCTGTCAGCGTTCTGGGCACTTTTTGTTCACGATTCGTTGGCCGAAAAAAAGGCCAGCCCTCTGGTCACGTGAATAGTCGACTAAATGTTTTCCGATGTCACGGAAAACTCGATGAGCACTCGGACCCCATGGCCCTAGTGTTTCAACCCCAAACGGCTCAAACATATAACTCCCAATAAGGTTGTTATACACTTCTGGACACATCTATTGGCCCACCTTAGAGTTTAGGTTTCGATGGCCCCTACCGAAATATGATTGCTAGATTGAACAAAAACTGTTGATGCAGTTTTAAACCTGATACATTTTACCATCTTTTTCGATCGTATTGTTTTAAATTTGAATTCAGAATACCATACGACATGGAGCTACGCCTAACAAGTCGGATATGCGCCTTGTTAAAGGCAATTGATTTTTGAATAAAAAACATGTTTTATCAAATAAAGGTTTAATTTAATAACGCGTGTTGCCTCCATGGGCATCTACCACAGCTCTCATACGATTAGGCATAGAGTTTATCAACCGCTCTATGAAATTTTGAGGGATCATCTCCCATTCCTCTTCTATGGCAGTTTTCAACTCCTGCATCGTCTGGGCAACTGGCTGACGAGCCCTAACACGTCTTTTTAGCTCGTCCCACATGTGCTCAATGGGGTTCATGTCTGGGCTTCTGGCTGGCCAGCCCATAACTGTGATGTTCACATCCCGAAGATATTCCCTGACGATGCCGGCCGCATGGGCTCTTGCATTATCATGCATAAAAAGGAAATTTGGGCCCACATAGTCCGCGTATGGTATCACGTGAGGTTCTAAGCACTCACGAATGTACCTTTCAGCATTTAATGTTGGCAGCCGTGGTCCTGTTACAACCTCAAGTTGAGTTTTGCCGCTCGCGGATATACCGCCCCAGACAGTCCATGAGCCACCGCCATAAGCAACCCTCTCTTCAAAGCAGCATTGTGCGAAACGCTCTCCCTTACGTCGGTAGACCTTCTTCCTTCCATCATTGCCATGTAACACAATTTTAGACTCATCAGAAAAGAGTACACGGCTCCAATCTTGCTGTGTCCAATTTAAATGACTGCGTGCGAAATGAAGGCGCGCTGTTCGGTGGGCTCGCGTTAGTTTGGGCCCATTAGCTGGCTTGTGTGGTACCATATCGCGTTCTTTTAACCTTCTCCGAACAGTTCGAGTGCTCACAGATACTCCGTGGAAGTCGCGAAGTTGGTTTTGTATCTCAATGGAGGTAAGGTGACGATTTCTCAAGCTGGTCGTCACGATGAATCGATCCTGCCTTTCAGTTGTGACCCGAGATCATGGCCTTCCTTGGCGACGAACAAAGCCCCCAGTCTCTAGGTACCTCCGATAAACATTTCGGACCGCAGATCGACTTAAATTAAGTTGAGCACTCACGTTTCTTTGGCTGTGTCCGGCCTGAATAAGTGCCACAGCTTGGGCGGCGACTTCAGGTGAAGTATCCATAGATTATTGATAGAACCTCACCTTAATGTTAAGAATAAGTAATGTTTGTTGCAAAACCAAAGATATCAATCACTTTTTCAAGAATTAAATCCAAGTAAACCAATAAAACCAAGTTTTCTTAGTATTTGATTGTTTGATATCAACAAACAGGCTCCAAATTGTCTTTATTTCTTTAAATTCTGTGTTCGAAATTCAAAAAAAGACTATTGAATGAAATTGTGAATGTGCCAGGTTCAAAACTGCATAAAAAGTTTTTGCTCGACCTAATATAAAATTTTAGCTAGGACCAAACGAAACTGAAAATACAAGGTGGGCCAATAGATGTGTCCAGAAGTGTATTTGCGCCGTTTGAGGTTTTCTGCACCTGTAGCAGCCGCCCCAGCACAGCTCGCCGTGCTAAGAAGATGAGATGGCGCAAGGGTGTCGACACATGTTGCATCCCACACCAAAGGCCTACCCATCTTCCAAGGCATTATAGTCATTCCGTCGGGCCTCTTTCCATCGTCACGTGTCAGGCCATGAGGTTCTAAAACGGCTGACACACCGGCGGTGACAAGAGCCCGACGGATGATGTCGCTAATGCTGGCGTGCCGTGCCATACGACCCGCGCTCCTACTGCAGAATAGGCCATGGTGTCCGAGATGGTCGACTGCTTCACCACATTGGCAGCGATGTGGAGCTCCGCAAGGAGCACCCAGACGCAGACATGTAGCGATCCGGAAGGTGGTGTCACTCAGCATAGTACCTATGTTGGGTGACGGTAGTGCCTGTAGCCAGAGGCCCGACTCCCATTCACCCACAGCCAGCAGGCGGGCACGCTCAGCAGTATTGGTTGACGTATTTAAGAGATTATTCCGTACCAAACTACAGAGCGGCTCGTCCCACTGCCTCTGGGAGAACGGGTTCTCGGGCAACGCCGTGTCCGGACAAGCTATTTTCCAAGCGTTCATTGCGTCGGTCAAGCACGGCACTTCACAGTTAACCAGTGATGAAGTCAAAATTCTTTTGGTTAACTTTTCAGTGCTGTGGACCGAGGACAGGAACGCCGGTAGGCTTATATTAGAAATTTTGCGGATGCCGAGCCCACCAAAACGAATAGGTAGTGTGGTTTGCAGCCACGCTCGGTCATCCAAGGCCACATTTAAAATGGTTGTAAGAGTGCATCGATTGTATTGAATTTATGAAGGGTCGATTGTCTTTCAGTATTGTCACAAAGAAAAATTTCACACTTCGAGTGGTTAAGGTCAAGTCCGATGGATTGAAAATGAGTCTTCAGGAATTGAAAGTCTTTTAATACGGTATCCACGTCACCTCCTAATGTTCCATCATCCAAATACCATACGTTAAATTTTGAATTTAGTTGTTGAATGACTGGATGAATCGCCAAACTGAAAATGACTGGCCCGAGAGGGTCACCTTGCTGGCATCCAACTGCAGATTCTAAAAGCTGTTCTTTATATAATAATTTAGAAGGGTGCCTGTAACATTGCCAAATAAAACCGAAAATTTCTGGTAGTTCTTTTTTTGCCTCGGCCAACAAAGTGTCCCTGTTGACAGAGTTGAAAGCGTTCTTAATGTCAACCTTGAGAATGACCTCACCCTTTTCAGAATTTAAAAAGGAAGATAGTGCATGCACGGCAGCCTCACAGCCCCCTCTGGAGCCAAAGCCAAGCTGTAGGGGCTGGAATTTGTTTGTAAGTCTGTCACTGTACAGTTTATAACAAATTTTGGCTGCCATACGCCTGTAGGTGCACCCGACGGCAATGGGACGAATGCCGCCGTCCTTCTTGCGCAGGGCACATAGGTCGGCCCCGTACAAGACATCGACGACGGCATTGTTCACGCCGCCGGAGAGCATTAGGTTGACTAGTGCCGCAAGCTCCTTCAAAAGCGACTCACCAGCATCCCCGGCGCCTGAACTCAATAGGTCCTTTAAGTGTTGCGGAGTCAGGCCGTCGAGGCCGCCGGCAGAACCGCTTCGAAAGGAGACCACGGCAGCAAGCAATTGGGGGGCTGAAATGTTAAAAACACATGAATCCGGAACGGGGGTCTCAGGGGGGTCGGGGAAAGTGAGATCATTCGCAGGCGCTGGATGTTTACTCTCCAAGGCTGAGATTGTTTCTGGAGAGTAAGGCGCCACCACATCACTGCTGAATAATAGCCTGGCCGCTCCCCTAATGTCACCTTCACTTATTTTGGATTCCACATGCGAACATAGGCTTTTCTGTGAACGGTTATTAAATGGTGGTAATTTTGAATCTAAAATTATGGTCGAAATATTACAATTTTCTTTAATTTGATTTGTTAAAGTTTTTTTAGTTGCCAAATCTTTTTGAACGTGCAGAATTCTGTAGGGGAAGGTGAGCAATTGCTCCCAGGCACTTACTGAGTTCTCTTGGGTCGCAAGACGGACGCATTGTGCCAAACTCATAGCAACGGATCGTCTTGCACCCCGAGGAACTCTTTTTAAAACTGGTGTTGAATTTTTAAATTTTGAGAGCGTTTTCCACAAGGTCTGTTCGTGAGGTGTAGATGTAGCTGGGGGGCACAAAGGAATGAACCTTGCCATAGTGTATCCTCAGCCCCCGTTCGCCTTTAAAAAAGCGTGCCTGCGAGCAATTGGGACATATCACCTGTTGGACCTCAAGCGATATGGCTGGTTGACTGCTACAGGTTCCGGCATCGCTACAGCCGGCATTAAACATAAAATAAGTTGATTAAACTTACCCAAATATTAAAGAACTATAATAAAAACACTGCACTTACACATATTCCAAAAAAATAAACAATAGTAATAAATGTCCAAATATATAGTCAATAAACGAGTGACAGCCGCAGGGGGCGCAGTCTTCCTTCTATGCGTTACCTTGGCAATGCGTGGACTCTCCACTTGATGCACAGCACAAATTGTTGCAGTTGGGTTTGCCTCAGCAATCAAGAAACTGTACATAAACTCGACGTAGCTTCTTGCTGAGTATCCCGCCCTTCCTGGGTTTCGGGCAGGATTTTTGGACGATGATGTTTCGCACCTCCTTGTATTTTATAATTGACTTTGTGTTCCCCAATTCGCCAGATTAAATTGATAAAATCAAGTTTTAATGCAACTAATATCACTAAATAGCATAATTTTTCGTTGATTAAATGATTTAAATATTGGTGTGGCGAGTTGCCGCCACTCTGCAAGTTGGGTGGGGTTGGTATCACGTCGCGTGTGTGTCTCGCTTTAATTTGTCAGACAGACGTGAGTGGCCGGCTTTACGAGCTATAGACAATTTAAAATGCAACAATCGACGTCACGTCAGTTTGACGTCAGTGTGTGTGTCTAACGCCGCGAGGCACAGCGCGCATCTCACCGCAGACTAATGTCTTAAAATAATATCGTCCCCGCAAATACGCTAAAATCCCGAGTAAATCCCGTAAACGTTGGGGATCCTCCGGGAATAATAAATAACCCATATTTACCGCGTCCGTTAACTACTGAACAACCATAATCAGGAGTGTTGGTGTGAAGAGAACGAGTGGCCACTCGACAATTCGACGTGCAACCATCGAGAACAGCCCGGAAAGTAAGGTACCACTTGTTTTACAAATTGTAAGTAGGGCCACATTCGCCGACTGCTGCCGACCACTCCTAACTTGAAGTTATACAGACAAATATAGGCAATTTTGGGCCAGCATTCCCTCTAAGTGCTTGGTCGTATTTACCGTTCTACATCCGCAGAGACCCACGGCTATTTACACGCTTGGGCAACTCCAAATATATATTTTTTTAAATTTGAGGAAAAATAACACGATTGTCAGGTGTCACTTTTTTCTTCTTTTTTCTCATTTCGTTAAAACCACATTCCTACATTTCGTATACCTACATCGAAATAATTACTGAGTGAGTAGTAGGTACAACTTAATGCGATTGTACACGTACAGTCTATCAATTTTATTGATCTATGCGGTCTACGAGTTTGTCGGCACTTTTAAAAGCGTACCTACGATAATAATTTTTTTTTTATTTCTTTAGCATTTCGCCGACGACGAATTTTTGTTAGTTCCGTGTTTACGTTCATCGTAAACGGATGTGCAGTCGGTCGCGAATTTAGGTTGTTATCGTAAAGTTATCAAAACCATAAGTTATGTGTTAGTGTGTGTGTTTTTTGTTTTGCTTCTTGAGTGGTTTTGAAACAATAACTTAGTGCCCAAGAAAATGTTCATGCATGAAGCACGTAGGCGCCTCTCTCGTAAGAAATGAACAAACTTTAAGGTGAAATTGTTCATTAGTTAAGTACACGGTTAATAACCGCCTCCCTGACAGAGATGTTCGTAGTTGGCGAGCGGCAGAGCTGTACCTACGAAATTTCAAAATTCAAAATCACCAAGGTCATTTCTGTAGGGCCGTGATTGGCGACCGTGTAGCAGGTGATTTATACCTACAATCCTGGAGCGCAATGTAGGTACTTACAAGCTTCTTTATTATTATCTATCCTAATCTTTATCTAACCTTATCTTCAATATTCTTGAGGGATTAAAAATGTATGTGATATCAATGTTGTCGTCATTAGAATAAACAGTTAAAGGTGCCACGGAACATTATACGTATTTATCGTTTTAAACGTTTAACGCACGTATGCGCTTATGTCTATTAAGTTTCTGATCTAATTGTTTATCACATCGATCGGAAACATCGGAAACATCGACGTAAATGTATTTTTATCACAAAGTAGAAAGTCTATTCAGGTACAAGCGTGTAGCGGGCGACCAGGTGGTCGCGCCGCAACGCTTATACACACAGACACAGGTGTGTCTGTGTGTATAAGATGTGGTAGGTAACTACGCACTACCACGTACTACGCGCTCGCGCGCGCCTACATTCATTGCGTAGCGTTGAGATCGCATTGTTTACAATACATTGCGTGCGTGAAAATGTCAATTTCTTTAATCGATCATTACCGAGATTAATGACTATCATAATTTTGTTACTGACATTAGTTGTAACCTTTTCTCGAAGTTTGCGGTATCTTGTTCCTTATAGCCTGTATATATAGCTTAATAAACTAAAATATTCTTCAATACCTATTTCTAAAAGATAATTATTACATAAAATCAATCATAGCATCAGTCTTCATTTTTTGATTAAGTATTTGGTAAAGTATTCTTTTATTGAGTTATATGACAAGATACAATCACATCTGGTTGTAGTACGTACTACCTAGCTAGCTAAGTGAGTTATATAAATAAAATCTTATTTCTAAATTGATTCTCATCATTAACAACATACTCGTACAATAGAAAAACACTTACACGATTTAAAAAAATGAGGAACATATTCCGAGTCAATTTGTATGAAAATTCCTTTTTTGACGTGACAACGTCTAATTAATCGATGAACGCCGGCTGCATGGACGAAAAAGGATGACTCATTGTCCCGTTACGCTCATTGTACGCTTGTGCCGCATCTATCTCTCTTCCACTCGATTGGCCTATGCGTCCGAGCAGTTATTTATTCATAAAAGTATGCAATCATTTCATCAATGTTTTGTTATAACGTTGTCACGTTAAACTATCGTCCGTAAACCAACTTTACAGACAACCAATTTTTTTTTTAGATTTTATTCCAGGCATTTTACGTTTTTTAATTAACTAACATTCTGATTATTGATTATTACACTTCGAAAAGGACATACAATGCCAACTGTCGAGTTTACTTCTTTTTTTCAGTTACCTAAGATAATGAACTAAAGGCGATATACAAGTGGGCTCTCTTTTGCAGCGCTGGTAGTCAATTATTATTTTGAAATAACACATACTTACGCTTTTTACTGCGGAAAAACCTTTTATTCCTACGGGAAAATCAAATACAAAGCTGGCGTAGCTGTTACCGTCCGATTAGTCGATTAAAAAGAAATCCTTTGTTATGTAAAAATTATGGTCACCTCACAATATTAATGAATATTTGTATGGTAAAATTTAAATGACCAATATCTTTGAAACTTCTTTGAAGTTTCTCCGTCACAAATTCAGGTTATCATTATCGTCCCCGTCACAAAACCTTGAACACATTTCGAAAGCCGTAGATCATCAGGCAGCGGAGATACAGGTGTCTAGCCATCTTGAACTCAGGTTGGCTGGACATTAAGTTTTTATTGATTTCTCGAAAAACCTTACATGTCACGCCATAAATCAAACGTTATTACTGTCACAAATTGCGTCACTAAATGTTAGGAAAGGAACCATATTCCAAAACGCTCCCGTTATTGAGATTCGGCAGTGCCAGCCTAAAGTTTTTTACGTAAATTCAAGATGGCTGGACTCAGATTTTTGCATTTTTCTACTAAACCGCTGTATATATCACAAAACTTTTAGCTCGATGCCTGTCACAAATTTATGTGACGCCCGTTGATATGCAAAAAGTCGTCAAAATCACTTCCGTTACCGAGATTGAGAGATCAGCGAAAAGTGGTTTTTCAAGAAAGCCGGACACGTTTTCGATCGATTATCTAAGATTCTGTAGCGTCACAAATTCTGAAATAAGGGTGTTTAGCCGTCACATAAAGTGCCCTATTGACCTACTTAAATGCGAACTATTTTGAAGATTTGTCCAGCCATCTTCAGTCACACCGTATTACACTAGAACGTTTGAGAACGTGGTCGAAGTTTCGAGAAGTTTCCACTATGTTCGAGAACATAGTGTACTGTGTAGAAGTGTGTACCATCGTGGTGCTGTGTAGAAGTTCATAGATAAATATCTATGAACTTCTACACAGCACCACGATACCCAATAATGGAATATTCTAGAAATCTAGAATATTCCATTATTGGGTATTTCGACAATGTTCTGGAAACTTGGACTGTATAAATGTTGCTGTTTTCATCTATGGATGCGAACGGATGCGAATACAAGCAATTACGAAGAAAATAATGATTATTAGAGAATTAGTGAAAAAAATGAAAATGAAAAAGTGTTTATTCACAATAATACAGCAACCCTTGAATATTTACCTCTGCCAAACTGCATAGCAGTTTGTTGGCAGATGTAGCTCCTTTTCTTTAGCATATTATATTATACATTATATTATACAGGGTGTAACGGAAAGGTGCGGCCACACTCCAAGAACCGGTTTCGCCCATGGAAACGAACAACTTCCTCCAAGAAAAAAAAGTAAAAACCTCCCAAAAAAAAAAAAAATTGGACTTTGCATACAAGGTGATCATCAGCTGATCAATATTTGTATGGGGGGTAAAAAAAAAAAAAAAAAAATTCCCGAGAATCTTCTCACTTCCCCCCTAATAAAGCTGCCCATATCGACGGGCAGATGCAGCTCCCAAAACATGACCACACCCTCACGCCACACACAGTGTTTGTGTACATAAATTGTTCAAGTTAATAAAGGATATTTGGTTAATTAATCGGTGTAAAATAATTTATCCCATACCCAGCTCGTAACAAATCATTGCCTCAACGCTGACCGCTCCTCACGTGGGTACGCGTACAATGTACGAATATTTGTACACGTGTGAGTGACTATTAGAACAGACTTTGGTACATGGTACTAAGGACGGAACACTAAACAAAAGGAAATAAAAATACACACCATCGCTGGATTGTTGATACCATTGATGTACTGTATCTTCCGCCAACTCGCTGACTGGAGATTCACATCTTAAAAGTTTATCCTTTGGTGTGCATGTGATTTTAGGTTTGGTTTGCTCTGTAACAGATATTATTGATCAAAATTCCATGTGCCCCAGGGGTTTAACTTTCAAAACAAACTTTCAACTTCCATACATGCCATCCCCTTTCATGCTTTACACCCTGCGCGGTGCGTTGTCTGTCAGTAAACATTTAAAGAGATTCATTTTCAATGATCCTTAGTGATCACCTTAGGCTCATTATATTTATTTACCTCTACTTTTCAATAAAACGTTAATTATAATAACAAACAGCTAAGGAGGTTGTTGTTGGCTAATTGGATCAAGCGTTGATACAGAAAGAGGTACTCCTGGAAACGGCGCGTATTGTTAGGAGATTCCTTTCTCAGGAACACTGACCACGTCGTGGTCCGGCAACTGGGACTCAAGGTGGCATTGCACAAGTCCGAAGCCATGTGTTTTCATAGTCCTCGGAACGCGCCACCGTCAGGTTCCCAGATAACGGTAGGAGGGGTTCACATCGACGTCGAGGGGACGATGAAGTACCTGGGACTCGTCCTCGACAGCCGGTGGAACTTCGTCAATCACTTCCGACGTTTGGCTCCCAGACTGGAGCGGGCCGGGGCTGCTTTGAAGCGGCTCCTGCCCAATCTGGGGGGTCCAAACCCCTCTTGCCGTAGGCTCTACGCAGGGGTCGTGCGGTCCATGGCCCTTTGCGGGGCACCGTTGTGGGCGCGCTCCTTGAGGCGACGACCACCTTGCCGGATGAGCGCGTCCCAAAGAGTCATGGCCATCCGACTGGTCCAGAGATACCGCACGGTCTCCGCTGAGGCGTGAGCCAGGAGGCCTCCAGATCCCATGGCGACAGCCCAGCAAGGATGCTGGGCTGTCGCCATGGGATCTGGAGGCCAAAGTCTTCGCATTCCTCTAGGAGTGGCACGAGGAGGCGAAACGCCGGGGCAAAACTCCGCTGCTGTGACACCTCGCGGCTTGGCGGACAGGGCTCCGGCAGGATCTCATGGCGATATGGAGAGAGCGACTGTCGCAACCCAACGCTGGGCACGCCACTATTGCGGCGGTAGTGCCCCTCTTTGAGGTGTGGCCTGACGCAGGTCCTCACCGGACACGGTTGTTTCGGAAAGTTCCTGTGTCGGATAAGGCAGGAGGAAATGCCTGGGTGTCACCACTGCGCGGATCACCCAGATCACACGGTGGAGCATACGGGGGAGGTCTGCTCCGCTTCGACGGAGCACCACTGTGTCCTCGTGGATGCCATAGGCGGCAGCGACCTCTCGCATTTGGCCCTGGTCCAGGCCATGGTACGGGGTGAGAGGGAATGGGAAGCAGTCTCCCCTTCTGCAAAGCAGTAATGCTCGCGAAGGAGGAGGCGGAACGGGCGAGGGAGACTCTACGGAGTGGCCCTCACGCCCCCAGCCGCAGCCGCCGCAGCAGACGCCATGGGCGTCGGAGGTAGATGCGGGCCTGAGGACGGCGAGTAATGGGTAGCTCACTGTTTGATCAGCACCAAGCCCGAGAGTCGACGGTGCGTAATGTTCCACGCGCGCCTCAAACAGAATATGTCAGCCATCACTAACGGGGCTCATCATGGCCGATGCCTGCATGCCAAGGGGTAGCGTATAACAGAGTTACCGCGCCCCTGGGCACTCAGGCAACTGAAGAAACAGGGGAGTAAAAGTCTGACTACCCTTCCGATCCACCCCGAGCGGGAGAAGTCATTGGATGACTTCCCACCCAAAAAAAAAGGAGCCCTGACCACCGGCAACTTGGACTCTGTTCATGATGCCGGTGGGCTACTATTCCTTATATTTTTAAATGTTTTTTTTTATTTATTTATTGTTTTTAAGAAATATTTAAAAATGTAAAAAATAAAAAAGATGATTAATAAACGAAGTAATAATAATAATTAATTTATTAATTCAGGTAATTACACACCCATTGCCAGTATATAAATTAAAATTGCACCTCTAAATTAAAATTTAATTTAATTAAATAAAATATTAAAATAAAATCATTCAAAACAAAATAAAATGTCAGTACTTACAGTACTAAAATAAAATACAATTAAAATTATATTAAATGATACAAATCAAATTATATGTCAGTACACTAAAACAAAAATCTGATATATTATATTATTTGTTAGTAAAATATACGTAATAATTAATATTATCACTTTTCAAGTTCATAGGTCAAAGGGATATTTAAAAATTATTCGGAACAAATTTTTATGACAGACAAAGAACAGACGGACACGTGAGTGACAACAATAGGGCTCTGTTTGGACCCTTCAGGTAAGGAATCCTAATAAAAATTAATAAATCTAACAAACATGATGTGTGAAACAAATCCTCTGAAACATATAAAATTACTAGCTAGCGGCAAACGTAGTTCTGCGTTTCAAAAATGGGGGGTGAGGGTAGGAGGGTGAAAAATACTTTACGACCTATTCTCATACCTACCAAATATTCAAAAAATGTCATTAAAATCAGTCGAGCCGTTTCGGAGGAGTGCAAACACAAACACCGTGACACGAGATTTTTATATAATTGATTAAAATTAGATTTTCTATTCCCTCGCCAATCTACATTACCTACATGTTCTCGATTGCGATTCCTGATCAAAACTGGACGTAGTTAAGCAGAAAGGACTCAATCCACACATTGGGCAAAATTGAGTTAAGTATGCCATCGTACTCCTGAGGGTCGAATCTATCATGTAGTGAAAACCCTATTTTTTAAATATACCCGGAAACTAGTTATTCTATGAGTATGTTCTTAATTAAGGTCGATAAACCAGAATAAACTCAAACAGTTTGGATCTTTTCTAAGAATTAGTTTTGATTGGAAATATCATTTTATCAAATAACTGAAACGACTCAGACAGGTTGGTTCGTTTCTGTGTTATAGATTTACTGAAACAAAATATTTCTTTTTGTTTATCAGAAATGACTCAAAATACTTGAGATATTTCAAAAGAATGGCTTGGCGTGTTTCGTATACTGTTGCTGAATAAATTTTATTCTATTCTATTGTATTCTAAATAAGCTAAATCGACTCAGGCAAGTTAAGTCGTTTGTGAGGAATAGATGTAATGACTAATACAAATACTTTAAATTGAACTGAAATGACTTAAAATATTTGTGTTATTTAAGTTTAATAAGTATTAGTATTTAATCAATTTTTATTTTTGTTGGAAGGACTCAAACTACCTGTCTCCTTTCTGTGAATCATGCAAAGTATTGTAAGGAGTTTGAAAATCTATCATGTAGTGAAAACCCTATTTTTAAAATATACCCGGAAACTAGTTATTCTCACTACCCCGACTTAACCCACAGTATGAAGAGCACACAAAATATATTTGCTGAACGAACTCAGTCCGCTTGAATTGTTTCTGAGTAATGTATTCCTATGAGTATGTTCTTAATTAAGGTCGATAAACCAGAATAAACTCAAACAGTTTGGATCTTTTCTAAGAATTAGTTTTGATTGGAAATATCATTTTATCAAATAACTGAAACGACTCAGACAGGTTGGTTCGTTTCTGTGTTTATAGATTTACTGTAACAAAATATTTCTTTTTGTTTATCAGAAACGACTCAAAATACTTGAGATATTTCAAAAGAATGGCTTGGCGTGTTTCGTATACTGTTGCTGAATAAATTTTATTCTATTCTATTGTATTCTTCTATTCTAAATAACCTAAATCGACTCAGGCAAGTTAAGTCGTTTGTGAGGAATAGATGTAATGACTAATACAAATACTTTAAATTGAACTGAAATGACTTAAAATATTTGTGTTATTTAAGTTTAATAAGTATTAGTATTTAATCAATTTTTATTTTTGTTGGAAGGACTCAAACTAACTGTCTCCTTTTTGTGAATCATGCAAAGTATTGTAAGGAGTTTGAAAATAATTTATCTGAAATAAAGTTATTACGTTTAACGTTGTTTATGAAAGGCATGGATGTAATAATAATATGACTTATTATTGATTTACAAGTTTTTTTATAGCGGCACATTTTGTTCCAACGCACTAAACAAAATTCGATCAATTCGTCGCATCTTCTTGTTTTGTTTCACATATATACACGAAATAAAAAAAAACACGCATCCCACCAGTCAGTGTGCGAGAAAATGGCATCAGAGTTGCCAGTTTTTGAGTGGATTAAACAAACACCTTTGTTTCTTTTTGACGAAACCAGCTTTTGAATATCTGCACTCTCTGAATGGGTTCTCTATTGTGTTACCCAACTTTTTTATCCATAATCTAAAATGCCATATTTTTTTTTGACCTATACTCAATACTCAATACTTTATTGCATTCCATGTGTTAAATAGGTGGTATAACATAATAAAATATCAATATGGACCCTGTCGGGCACAGCAAAGTAGAAGAGAGGAGAGGGCTAAGTAGTTATTCAATTAAGCAATATAAATTATTAGTTGTGGTTTATTGGGTGTATGTATAATATTATGTATATAAATAAGGTTTGCGTATATAGATATATTAAATTGCTATTAATTGTAAGTAATTATTATGAAGTTCTTATATTATTATTAAATTATTCTTCTTATTCATAGATTATTTTTATTTATTTTTTTAATTTTAATTTTTTTATGTATTTATGTTTATATTGGGTTTTCTATTTTTCTACAAAATGTTTGGTGTAAAAGAGAGAGAAAAAGAAATTATTTTGGAATCGATTTATCATCTAAGAACTCCTTTACTGTGTAGTAAGACTTTGATTCAAGAAATCGCTTCAATTTATTAATAAATATATTTATTTTGCTTATTTCTCTAATATTTTCTGGCAACTTATTATAAATTTTGATGGACATAACTAAAGGGCTGGTTGAGTGCATTTCCAGTCGGGATTGAGGTATATTTAATTTATTTTTGTTGTGTCGTAAAGTGTATCTAGTTTGTGTTTCTTCGCAAATGGTATACAAATCTGGGTGTTTTCTGACAAATTTACATAACTCAAAGATATATAAACAGGGAAGTGTGAATATTTTGTGTTTTTGGAAGTATGGTTTGCAGCTCTCTGTTTGTTCAATATTGGTTATTATTCGAATTAATTTCTTTTGTAAAATAAATATAGTTTGAGAATCAGTGCTGTTTCCCCATAGCATGACCCCATAGCTAAGCCATGCTTGGGCATATGCATAGTATGTGACAATTGCAGTTTGCAGGTTGGTAGTTTTTTTAATTTCACGTAGGGCATATGAAAATTTTGATAGTTTAGCTCTTATTTTCTGTATATGGGATTTCCAATTAATATGGGTATCTATAGACAAACCGAGGAGGGTAAATTCGTTAACTTGTTCTAGTTTTGTGTCATTGAACATGAAGTTAAGTTTTAATGGGGATTTTTGATGGGGATGGAATGTAATTAGTTTGGTTTTGGTGAAGTTAATTTCTAGATTGTGGTTATTCATCCAGTTTACAGCTGTAGAAAGAAGGGAGTTTAATTTGGCGTTTATATCATCGTTTTGGCATGTGGTGAGTAGAGAGATATCGTCTGCAAATAGAACACATGGTCCGTTTATAATTTTAGGAAGGTCATTTATATAAATAAGGAACAAAAGGCACCCTATTACACTACCTTGGGGAATTGACGCGTTAACTGGTTTACTGTCGGATCTAATTTTTATAATTTCATTAACCTAATCATCATTTGTCCGAATGATAACTTATCCGAACTTAATGTCACATAATATCACATGCCATAAAATTGAAATCCCTAAAAAAGATGCCCTAAATCCGTTTGTCATAAATATTACAATCAATAATATACAAAAGACTTAAGACCGTTTTCAATAAAAGTTATAAGTCCTAAATTCAAATTATGTAATGTTTATTTATCCTAACAATATTTTTAAAACTATGTATAACAAAGCTTTTAATATATATATTTTTATTTGACTTCTCTCGGCGTTACGTAGATACGAGATAAATGCAATCGAGTTATAGAAAAATTATGAAATTAGCTTAGAATTGGTCTACAAAATAATTATTGAATGAATTAATGTATCTACGCTTAAGTAACATTTTTTTTTAAATTAAATATTATTTGATTTTATATTACAATTGCATGCAAGCGAGCATGCAAGCAAGCATGCAGCATGCAAGCACCCATGCAACATGTAGCATGCAAGAAAGCATCCAGAATGCTAGCAGGCATGCAACATGTAGCATGCAAGCAAGCATGCAGCATGCAAGCGAACATGCAACATGCAGCAGGTATGTGCAGCATGCAAGCGAACATGCAGCAGGCATCGATTCTGTCACGGCTTCGGCGCTGCGAGGCTCCGGCGGCCCCACGCGATTTTAAATTACACTCTAGGGGTAGGGCAGAGAAGACTGCGTGGAGTCGGATTTACAGCGATTCGTTTTTGTCACTAAAACCTACTATTAACAAATGTTTTAGGACTAACAATTTTATTATAAATGTACATTCGGAATAATACACATTATATAATACAATATTTAGGACATATGACTTTATTTCATGCAAAATTAGGTGATTCAATTATTATAACACTCGATATTATGATAGAATGAGAAGTAAAAATATTTATGTAAAACAAAATTTCGAATTTTTAAACATTATGGTTACTGTAGTTTATAGCAAACGTGTTATGGATAATGATTTTCGGACAAACAATTTTAGGAGAAGAAAGGGAGATCCCTCTAATGTCATGGTAATTAAGTATTGATCATCTTTTTAACCGACTTTCGAAAAAGGAGGAGGTTCTATGTTCGGCTGTATGTATGTTTTTTTTTTTTTATGTATGTCCGCCGATTTCTCCTCCAGTTGTGGAGCGATTTTCAAAATTCTTTTTTTATCCGAAAGAATATACCTACTCCCGAGGTGGTCCCATATAAATTTTATCGAAGTATAAATTTAAGCGCTTTTTGAGAAACTGAACCAAAACGAAAAATACATTTATCTCGATGACGTTTTGGTGTACTCCAAATGTTTAAATTCCACGTTCCATGTTATTGGGGTTTTTATTTCTATGGTATAACAACTAAAAAGTGAAAAATAAAAATCTTATTTACAAAAAAAACAACCGACTTCCAAAAAAAAAAATACACTAAAAATGAAAAAATAACTTTAATTTCGGAAGTCGGTGTCAAATAATGAAGAAGTAAATAAAATACAAACACCGACTTCCGAAATTAAAGTTATTTTTTTCATTTTTAGTGTATTTTCTTTTTGAAAGTCAGTTGTTTTTTTTTGTAAAAAAGTTTTTTTTTTAATAAAATCTATTAAGATTTTAGCCAGTTTACTTTATCTTTATTTGTAGTGGTTTTTCTTTTTAGAGATTTTCATGATGTTTATGTATTCTACTGCGGTGTAAATTCGCTCGTGATGCCTAAGCTCACATTCAATCTAGCTGAAATCAGTGTCATTTAGCAAAAAGGAATGCCCGATCTCTAAATATTTAAAAGTTATCGTTTTTAGATTTGGGTGGCTGTTAAGGATAGTTTTTAACATAAGGATTATTTAAATATTTTTATTTTGTCCCCCGCAGCAGTAGCTCCAAAGGATTAAATTGTCTACGTCATCACACAAATTGTTTTTAATGAACTTAATGAGACACGACTTCTTGGGCTCCTCTTCCGGCTTCCCCTTCAACCCAGACATTGCATCGTTTTTAATCGTTAGAGCCAACTAACAGGCGGGGGTACTAGCAGGGATCCACTTTAGAGCCAACGTGGATCCCTGCGTTATAAACGCATAACTAGTGCTCGGAAACCAGTTAATTTTCCAAACCGGTTTATGGTCATTGACCCCGGACCAAAAACGATTGCGGTCTAGGTTTTGGTTATCGATTTTTTAACCGGTTAATGGAGGAACCGTTTTTCTACATATTTAATTTTTTTTGAGCGAAATTAACCGGTTGATTTGAGTTTCGGCGGTATAAACGAGTTCTACCTACTACACTATCTCTCTTACACCTACAATAACAAAGCTCTCGCTCCACACCAACGAATACGTAATTACGCACTCACAAGCTTATTGTATTCGACCACGTTGCTGGCTGAGTAGTTTCGTTCAATGGCGTATGTCGTGTGTGCACTTTAATTTTATTAATTGTGCTGTTATGTAAGGTGTATATTGTCATACCATACTAGTTATAGGGTACTATTATATAATCTGTCTCAGAAGTCTTTTGTGATACTAAATACATACTAAACTAATAAAAATCACTTAAATTTGTTAACTTAATTCGTAACCCTTCCTACCATATCCTGCAATAATATTATTAATAAACATTAAAACTTTCCTTGATGTATTGTTTACAACTAGGGGTGCCAACCGTACTCTAAAATAGATATATAGTATTGTACTCTACCTATTTCATGTAGGTGTACTTTATAATCTGTAATACTAATTACTATACCTACCCAAAAAAAAATTAAGGGCCACAGTATAAAATTGTAAGATAAACACACATTACACATGTTGTGTGTTTGTAATAATCTGTAAATGTTAAATTATGTGTTGCCTCTATTCACAAATTAATTCAGTGGATACGCTTAAAATTTGGTTTTTGTGACGTTCGATTTTATAACTTTTGATAAGAATTTAAGTTAAAAGTTTCTTAAATTTCAAAATGCTTCGTGTTAGGAGACATGGACGCGCTTAAAGCGACCAGAGTCGTAATCTTGATCTAAGAGGGCCACAGCGCGCCATAGGTTTAAGTTTAATGGAGGGGAATTCGCGGCGAGCTGTTCACAATGTTTGAAACTGGTACCAGGAGACGGTGAGTGTCGCCAGACGTCATGGCTCTCATTACAATAACTCAAGAAGACTGGTATATCCGTTTAACCGCATGAAGATCGCGAGCGTCCACTGCCTGACCATATAAAATGCGTTACGCCGAGCTTCACGCACTCGTGTGGACGACAAAATCGTACGAATTTGACTTCATGAAGACCAGAAAAACTCAAGAAGATGCTTAGTAAGTGTTCAATTAATTGTAGCACATCGTGCAAATAACTAAAGTTTGCAAAGCAACATCCGGATTGGAGTGTTTCAGAGTAGGCTGCAGTGCTATTTACTGAAGCGTGCAAGATAAATTTTTCGAATGATGATAGACGCATTACAGTGTGAAGAAGATCTGGAGGAAGAGTTTCAGATTTCTGCATACAAGAAACAGGCCGTTTAGGCAGACAGAGACTATGGTCTGGGACGGAATAACCCTAGTACAAAAAACTGAGTTTGTAATTATTAACGAGGATACTGTATCGGCCCAAAGTTACGTTGAAAATGTGGCACAATGCCAAAGTATTGCAGTGGTTATCCAGGAGTTTGGACCTGGACCCTGTTGAACACTTGTGGGATCAATTAAACAGAAGTGTGAGAGAAAGTGATATTCTCATAAAACGCAGTAAGATCTCTGAAAACGTGCTGGGAGAAGAACCCATAAGATAACGTCTGCCATTTAATTGAGACCATGCGTTTAAGGATAAGGAAATGTTTTGATAAATGAGGAGCCCAAACAAGATACTTATTAAACAAACAAAAAAAAATTTAAAGCGTTATTTAAGAAAATGTAAATATTTTTTAAATGTTGTTTGTTTCCTTAATTTTTTCAACATTCCAAAATTCGCATTTTCTGTAATAAATGATAAACTTACTTTATATTTTCTTAATTTAACGTAAACTAACCCACCGTAAATATCTTGAATCAAAATTACAGAAAACGCCATCCAATAAAAAAGCCATGAGGGTAACGTAGCTTTTAGAGGATTAGATTCTCAAAAATATCTATTAAAGTTTAATATTTCGAAAATGGATGGATTTTGACGTCGGAACCACCAGGACACCTACTTGCCAGTTTTATGGTTAAGGAGAGCCTCTATATGATGAACTCCTACTTCAGAAAGCATGAGCACAGGAAGTGGACCTGTCAGAACCCTAACGGTGCAACTAAAAATGAGATTGACTTCATCATGTCGACAAAGAAGCAAATATTCAATGATGTCTCTGTGGTCAACGCGATGAAATCCGGAAGCGATAACCGCATCGTGAGAGGCACATTAAATTTAAATATCGAGGTGAAAAGGTCTCGACCTCCACCGCTTTAATACCGAAAAGATTTAAGACGCTATAAAGCGGAATATGGGCTCTAAGGTATTTGCAAGAGATCTGTCTATTGGGCAGAGCCAGCTCAAGAAACTGAAGACCAACGATTGGCAAAACCATATCGCAATCGGAGCTTCTGAGAGATATCGAGACGTTTTATAGAGTTATATACACGTCGGGCCTTCACCTGAGAGGGGTCCATGCATATAAAAACTAAAATAATACCTGTTAAGCCCTGGCACTCACTGGTGAGTGCGACAAAAAAAAAATATTTAAGTGAAAAAAAAAAAAAATAATCGGCTGTCAACCCGGGTTGTCGTCGGGGTTCAATTTGAAACCCGGATTTGGCCGATGGGGGTAGAAGGGTTAATAATTTACCTATATTATGACATATTTGATTATTGCAATTTTTCTATTAGATAAATATAACCGAATTAATATTTTTTTTCTTTTAATATATTTTATGTAATATTTCAAAGGAAATAATAATGATCAAGCATATGATTTGAAATTCAATACTGTAAAATTATTTTGTAAATGCATGGAATAAAAGGCTTTTTTTATTTTTATTTATTTATTTATTTATATACACGTCAATGACTAAACCCGCTGCGAATATAGCTAACAACCCAAGTGCTAGATTGACCCGACACTATACCGAAGACATCCCGTACGTCAGCCTGTATGCAATTAGGATGCCTCTGAAGTAGCAAAACAACATGGCGTCGGGTGAAGACGGAATTACGGCCGAACTCCTAAAGGCGAGTGGAAAACCAGTCCGAAGGGCCATTCAGAAACTGTTCGATTCCGTCAAACTCGAGGGGGTAAGGCTTGGGGCAGAGGTGAGATTAAGAAGGGCGAATATAAGGCTTGTCTTGCTTGTGTGATCCAGAGTCATCACGAACCGTCTCGTATACAGGTTTGATGACTTTCAGCCTCTCGAGCAAGCTGGATTTCATAAAAGCTTCAGCACCGTAGACCACATTCATATGCTGCGTCAGGTTATTCAGAAGACAGAAGAGTATAATCTGCCTCTCTGCTTAGCGTTTGTGGACTAGGAGTACGAGACGAGTCGAGACGTGTACGAGTATGAGTGTGTGTGCATGTATTTTCCTGCAAATAAACAATTTGAATTTTGAATTTGAGAAAGTCTTCGATTCGATCGAGACATGGGCTCTGCTGCAGTCACTCCAACGGTGCCAGATCGACTATCAGTGCTAAAGTGTTTGTACGAAAACGCTACTATATCAGTCCGAATTTAGGACCAGACCTGGAAACCTTTCCTCCTGCAGCGGGGTGTGAGACAGGGGGTCATTTCTCTGAAACTGTTCACAGCTGCAATAGAGGTTATCTTCCAGGTTCTAGACTGGAGAGGCATTAACATCAATGGCGAGTACCAGTGCGTGTTGCTAGTGATAATATGTATATGGAACAGAAACTTGGTCGCTCACAATGGGCGTCATCAGAAGGCTTAAAGTCACCTAAAGGGCAATGGAGAGGGCTATGCTCGGAGTTTCCTTGCGTGATCGAATCAGGAATAACGAAATCCGCAGGAGAACCAAGGTTACCGACATAGCCCGAAGAATCGTCAAACTGAAGTGGCAGTAGGCAGGGCACATTGCTCGCAGATCAGACGGTCGATGGGGATGAAAAGTTCTGGAGTCGCGACCGCGTACCGGAATACGCAGCGTTGGAAGGCCTCCAACAAAGTGGACCGATGACCTGGTAAGAGTTGCGGCGACATTTGGGGGAGGCCTATGTCCAGCAGTGGACGTCTTTTGGCTGAAATGATGATTATGATTTCGAAAATGTATCTCTGAATCGAAAAATAGTCTTCACAACCCTGCAATGATTTTGAAAGACCTATCCAATGATACCTGACTCAATAGGATAGGCAAGAAAAATAAATTATAAGTAACTTTACATGTAGGGGAACTACCTAACTACCATAAAAAAATATATATATTGTTTGGTTTTCTTGGCGTAATTAATATATGTATACACCCATGCAAATTTCTATATTTCAATATTGCAGCTTTCTAGTACTAACAGTCTCTTAGCTATGCCTCGGATGGACAGACGGACAGATCGAAATTTTAAGGGTTCTTTGTTCTTGTTAGGACTACAGAACCCTAAAAATGGGCTCCTGATCTACATTAACTTAGATTTAGAATGTTTGGAGTCATAAAACTCTTTTGGTCCCCGTAACAGACGCGAGAATTTGACATGAGGACATTTCGGTCAGCGCAACAGATAGAAGGATAGTCTATTTATGAAAAAAGTTGACAACTCTAATTACAACCTTCTATCAAACATTAGATTTTTTAGTCTCTGGGTTATATTATAATCGAACATAGAATATATTTTAGTCTCTTTCTGTCTTCCTATGGTAAATGTTATTATAACACTGTCTATATTATTATAAAACACGAATTAAGTATTGGCACGACACTTGTATGAAAGATGCGAACCCAATTCTTTCTACGGCGAACGACGAAAGAAAACAAACACGAACAAGTAAGCGCGCGAGGATGTGACAAACGTCAGAGGCGGGCGTGCGTCTGAGTAAAACCAGTTTATTCAGGTTTGCGCGAGTTTTAAAATTCTATTCTCTGTATTAACCGGTAACCAAAATTATTTAGGTTTTATCGAAACCGATTTTGTAGGTAATTAACCAGTTAATAGATGAACGGAATTATAACGGTTTTATGAACAATATGAACCGGTATTTCAAAACCGGTTCCAAGCCCTGTCCATAACTGATGTTTATAAAATACTATGTTAGTACGTATACGGGGCAAAGATAGTTTTTTCAAGATCATAGGTAACATATTCAAATTTGGTAACTGTTTTATTCTTGAGACATAATAATAACATATTAATAGACATAACATTGCTGCGGGGGACAAAATAAAAATGTATAAATAATCCTTATGCTAAAAACTATCCTTAACAGCCACCCAAATCTAAAAACGATATTTTTTAAATATTTAGAGGCTGGCCATTCCTTTTTGCCAAATGACACTGGTTACAGCAAGATTGAATGTGAGCTTACACACACACACACTTATCACAAGCAACAAACGTAATTGAAAAAAAAGTTTACCGTAAAATATGTACAAACAAAGATAAAGTAAATTGGCTAAAAACAAAACGGATTTTATTGAAAAAAGAAAATCAAAATGTAGCTACTTAATTACTATGACGTCAGAGAGTGGAGATATTCGAAAGCAGGACTTGTCGAAAAGAAACAAAGGTGTTGAAGACGATTTTGAAGTTCTTTGGCCCCAGGGAAAACCCATTCCTCAAGCAAAGCTCGAGAATCTCAAATCTAAGGGAAACAGCAATATCAACAGGATGTTGATGGATACGGGCCAACTCTTGACTTTAACTTGAAGGATGACAGAAATTGATATGCGCGCTCATTTTTGCGCTGTCTTTTCTGTTTTTTTTTTTAATTTTAATAATCCCTATTTTAGTTATTTTGCTGGCTTTATGTTCAAGGCCATTATATGTACCTATAGCTTTTTAATAATTTGACTTATTTTGTTTTTTTTAATCATTTATTTTCTAGTCGAAGGGTAGTTTTGAGTCCTTGTAAGGATTTAACCCACATTTCATTTAATATCTCGAAATCCATTGCAAAATAAATCACTTTAATTGATAAACAATAAAATATAAACTATCCTTTCAATTATGGTACAAAAATTAAAAAAGTATCTTTGTTTTTGAGAAATTACAACTGAAACTAACGCCCATAACTAAAAAGTGACTTTGTGTGGATTAAGTTCTTTCTGCTTAACTACGTCCAACTAATGACAATATCTAGATACTTCATGATCAAGATTGCGAGCCGGATCAAGATGTTAAAAGCTAGTTAAGTTTAAAAGCCGTGATCGTTATCCAATATTGAATGCATCTAAGGACGCAGCAAAACTTGATGTAGTTCGATCGTCCACTGCTATGTAGGATATGCAAGGAGGGGTTAGCTTCGTTAGCTGCGCGGTTCATTTGTTTGTTAGCCACGCATCCGTGCGTAGCCGTGGCGAGCTGTGAACGATCCTGCCCACATGTTCACACTATGGGTAGCTAAGTACACGTGCGTAGCTTAAGGCTCAATTACACCTTCCGATTTCAAGGTAAAGGTCACCATACCGCTCAAGATCACGTCGGGGTCACCACTTTACCAGTTATCAGGCGGTATTTAAGTAAAAGAATATTCGGATTGAATGGCTTATATTTTTAGAAGCTGGTATTTATATAGGTACATTTCGTTTTCATATTATAGGGTAACAGATTAAAACAATAATATTGACCCATCACAAATGAGTGGGTAGTTTTGCTATAACCATCGCGAGTCGACAACATGACGGTAGTTGTAGGAATGTGCGCGCGCGGCGGCGGCGCGCGTTCATTGATCCCAGCTGCTACAGACCAAATTTAGGAAACAGGAAGGTGTAATATTAATAACAGTTAGAGCATGTAGTGTCCGATTTAGTGAGACTGGAAGGTCTCGATTTGACTTCCTAAATTGTGTACGATTTGGGATATTGTAATCGCATCACTACGATTTAGAGCTAAGTGTTGCCAATTTAGCGACTGTCGCTACAAATGGGCTATTAGTATTTTTATATGTGTTTAAAATAAAATAAAATTTCCCAAGGTCCCTTTCCCAGAAAACAAACTCTGAGACTGCTCTTTTTCTGTTTTGGTCCGCTCCTAGTAGAATCAGTTTTAGACTTTCTAGCGACTTTTGATATTCTGTCCAGGAGTTTGAATTTGTAAGAGTTGGCAACACTGCTGATTTAGGATTTCGATTTAGGAGTCCAATTTAGGATGGCGTAATCGCTGGCTTCCTACTTCCTAGTTTGATTGTTCCTAAATTGGGTCCCTCGAAATCGGAAGTGTAATTGAGCCATTAACCCGGGCTGCTGTGGAACGGCGAATCATTACCACGATGTAATGGATTGATTCGCACGGCGATGTCACAAGAATCTAAATTAAAATAATGGTTCTCACCTCTGTCTACTCTCGTGCCATGCATGATTCTTTTACTGGAACAAATCTTGTTACCGCTAAGTAAATGTATACCAAGCGTTACGCTTTCTTCGTTCAATTCGATTTTATATGGAATCTTGAGCGATATTGGTATCATATTTGGTTCTATCGGACCGTCCGCGCCTGCAACCGATAACGATTGTTTTATAACCGAATTATAAAAGCGTTTTACATAAAAACTTGTTTAGTGTGTAGAGTTATCAATGACTTCGTTTTCAAAAAAAAACTAAGTGCAGATTTGATTTACCGAATGTTAAATGTAATAGTTGTGACATAGTATTGAACAAAGAGAAACTAGAATTCATCGAAAACACGGTTTTCTTGGGCAAGACTCTCGACTCAAGGCTACAATGGGGTCCTCAACATCTCTTGCTGGACGGTTTAATGCTGCAGCATATGCTGTCAAAAAAATCCGTCAATTTAATGATGCAGATTCCGCAAGTCTAAACCAGTCTTGCGGAAATTTAGTATTAATTATAGTCACTTTCATTATAATATCATGTCTTACGGTATTTTGCTATGGGGACGGGCTGCAGACATATAGTCTATTTTTATTCTGCAGAAAAAAGAGCTATCAGAGCCATATAAAATCTTCGCAGTCGCGATTCTCCTAGCTATTTAAAGATATAAACATCATGACGCTAACTTAGGTGGCGGCGACCTCTCGCGCCCGGCCCTGGTTCAGGCCATGGTACGGAGCGAGAGGGAATGGGAGGCAGTCTCCGCCTTCTGCGAAGCAGTAATGCTCGTGAAGGCGGAGGCGGGACGCGTGAGGGAAGCTCAACGGAGTGGCCCTCGCGGCTCCGGCCGCTACCACCGCAGGAGGTACTGGGCGTACCAGGCGTACGACGTCGCGAGACGATTTCCGGCCACCGTAGACCCGGGCCTGCGGACGGCGAGTAGTGGGTAACTCGCCGCCCGATCAGCACCAGGCCCGAGAGTCGACGGCGCGTAGTGTTCCACGCGCGCCTCAAAGAGTTGTCAGCAAAGGACGGGGCCTGCCACGGCCATTGCCTGCCCGGGGTTGAGGATAAATTCGAAAGAGTTACCTCGCCCCTGGGCATGTAGGGCAGGGAGGAACAGGGGTGGATTTTAGTCAGTAAGAGTCTGACACGCCCTTCCGCTCCACCCTAGAGCGGAAGAAGTCATAAGATGATTTCCCACCCCCCAAAAAAAAAAAAAGACCGGCGATGGTAGTCTCACGAGTCATGCACGTTATATCGCAAACTATACGCCATGGATAGTCATCAGACGGTCATCAGACGGCACGGTTGGCGCAGTGGTTGAACGTTTTGGCTGCTGCGATGCGTGTCGCGGGTTCGATCCCCGCACGGAACAAATATTTGTATTGCCAACAGATAGTTGTTCCGGGTCTGGGTGTCTTGTGTATGTGAGTTTATATGTTTGTGAACGCACCCACGATACAGGAGTAATTCCTAGTGTGGGGCAACGTTTAAAAAAAAAAAAAAAAAATAGACCACGTGACGTCATATATGACGTCCGCCGCTATCGTCTCGCCGGAGATCGTCTCGCGGCCCCTGGCGTCTCCTGCGGCGGCTGCGGCTGAGGGCGCTAGGGCGACTCAGCTGTTGTTGAGTCTCCCTAACGTATGCCGCCTCCCTCTTCGCGAGCATTACTGCTTCGCAGAAGGAGGAGACGGCTTCCCATTCCCTCTCGCTCCGTACCATGGCCTGAACCAGGGCAGGGCGCGAGAGGTCGCTGCCGCCTATCGCATCCACGAGGACACGGCGGTGCTCTGCCCAAGCGAGGCAAACCTCCACCGTATGCTCCACCGTGTCCTCTGGGCGATCCTCGCAGTGGAAACACCCGGGGGTCACCTCCGCCTTGATCCGACACAGGTACCTACCGAAACAGCCATGTCCGGTGAGGACCTGCGTCAGGCGGAAGGTGAGGGCGCCGTGACGCCTGTCCAGCCACTCCTCAAAGAGGGGCACTACCGCCGCGATGGTGGCGTGCCCAGCGCTGGGTTGCGACAGTCGCTCTCTCCATGTCACCATGAGATCCTGCCGGAGCTCCGTCCGCCGAACCGCGAGTTGTCGCGGCAGCGGAGTTTCGCCCCGCCTACCATCGCCGGTTGCCGTGACAAGCTTAAAAATATCAAATGGGGCAAACGTACCAAATAAATGCATACCAAAAATATTGTGTTGATAACATTTTAATATTTTTAAGTGTGATGGTGATTGTGTAACAAACATGTCTTGTGAGCGTTATGACAAATATTGTGAATCAATTAACTTTTATTATACTCACAATATTGATATATTTCAGGCCGCTGCTATACTGAGCTCTCGTGCAGGTGAACAGAAAGGTTAAAAAAAGGTGACTGGATGGAATTACCACGTTAGGGACTACCATCAAACTGTTAGGTTCCATTTCAAGGTTTGGGTGGAGACTGGTAGGCCTTTACAGGGATCGATTTTTGATAAAATGCGTAGTAGTCGCGCGATGTTTAAAAATAAATTCAAATGGTGTCAGAAAAATGAAGATTGTATCAAAATGAACATTTTGGCTTTGCATAGAAAGGAGAAAATTTTTGTTAAAGTTCTGGAATTCTACTAAAAACTTTAATTTTATAAACAGAGCCTACCAGTCTCTGTTGATGGATTCTAGGAAACGCGGCAAATAGCTGACTTGCTTGTCTGCAAAAAAGTAGACCCTCTGCATGCGGACTACCAGCTCAGCACTGATACTCTGCAACCCTTTACGCTAGAAGATGTAATCTCTACTGTGAGGAGTATGAAGCGTGGTAAGTCACCGGGACACGATGGTCCGACCAATATCTCTAGGTACTTTTAAAGGTAAAGTGTTGGAACGTCTCATTCAGCCCGATCTGAAAAGGAATGTAAGAATTGATGATGCTCAGTTTGGTTTCCAACCCGGGCTCTCAACAGACTTTGTAATATTGAGCCTAAAGAGTACAATAGTATACTACACCTGCAGAAAAACCTCAGTATACGCTTGCTTTTTAGACCTGAGCAAGGCTTTTGACCTGGTGAATTATAAAATCCTCTGGGACAAACTTGAAAAGTCACAAGTACCTCACCAAGTTGTATAACTGTTGAGATACTGTTACGGAAACCAAACCAATCAAGTAAAATGGAGTGCCACTCTATCTGGTGAATATAGGCCAGATTGTAGTGTTCGCCAAGCGGGGCTGACTTCTCCGAACCTATTTAACCTGTATGTGAATGATTTGATCACGAAACTCAGAGGAACCAGAGTCGGTTGTCACCTAGGCAATGTCTGCGTGAACAGCTTGAGTTACGCTGATGACATGGTTCTTCGGAGTCCCTCGATCAAAGGGTTGAGAAGGATTTTGTCGGTCTGTGAGTATTTTAGCTAATGCTCACGGATTGAAATATAGTGTTCTCAAAACCGAAACTATGGTCTTCAGGTCTGAGGCTGCTCCGAAGAATACACCCAAGCTTACGTTGAACGGTGCAACAGTAAAAGTTGTAAAGCAGTTTAAATATCTAGGGCACATACGGACAGAGAGACTCCAGAATGACTGCAATATTGAACGAAAGCGTAGGACCCTCTCAGTGAGGAGTAACATGCTCGCACTTCTTGCACCAAAGATGTCAAAAACACTTTCATCATCAGCCTTTTAATGTCCCCACTGCTGGAGCACAGGCCTCCTCTCTCTGAGAGGGTTTGGGCCGTAATCCACCATGCGGGCCCAATGCGGCAAGAAAACTTTGTTCAGAGCCTATTGCCTGTCAATGTACACTTGCCAACTTTGGTGCAATTTCACAAAAAAAGATGTACAGTTCATTAAGAGTACATTACAATGATGCTTACTGAACTCTTATGAAATTACCGACATACTGCAGTGCCTCGAGCGTGTTTGCCGAAGCGAGGGTCCCGGACTTTTACGCCATCATGAGGTCGCGAGTCGCGTCTTTTTGGCAATGTTTGAGACGTTCCAGTAACAGTATTTTAAGGGCTGTCATGTCCAACCTGGCTAATCCTATATTTAAGCACTGGATGTCTGTTCACCTGAACGAGAACAAAAAATGACGTGATGGCTATCATAGGCTAAGTGCTAATGATAATGTTTTTTTTTAGAAGTCTATGGGTACCTATACATACCTCCATGTTGTAATTTTACAATTTTATTTTATTTTTGTATATGGGTGATACGATTATTATGATTATTATTATTATATCAGATTGCTTGCCACGCATGTCATTTATTAGATGGAAATCAGTATCGGAATGATGCTTTGCTGAGGCATGCGTCAGCTATAGTCCATATCGTTTGTGTCATTTATTTGCTATCTTACTGACTTTTTGGTGGGCTATTGGATCGAATGTCAGTTGTGGAATAAATATCAACACAAGTTTGCTGAAGATTTTTTTAGAAATAAATTACAAGATTTAGGAATTAGAGCAAACACTGCAAAATGGTTGTTCAAATTTGACATCAGAACCACATACAGTCGAACATAGAACCTCCTTTTCGAAGTCGGTTGAAAATTGGTGGTAAGCCATGTGAAATTGCCACGTTCCTTGGACTCCAGAGCAATACACCGGGCATTGTTTTAAGAGGACGTCAGCCACACTTTTAGCTGATTCGGGCGCTGATCTGACCACGCTTAAGCTTCACGGTGGCTGGATGTCCAGTACCGTGGCAGAAGGATACAAAGAGGACTCTATAGAAAACAAGTCAAAAATATGCAAGGGCATCGTTGGAGGTACTAACTTTAAAATAGTTTTGCACAGATCCTTGGACTCGTCCTTCAGCTTCTAAAGAAAGCACGATAGAAAATCGTTTTCAATCGCCTGCCAATCCGTATGTGTCTCCAACATTCACAATGGAATTCAATGAAATTGAGCAATTTTGTGGTGTTCACGCCAAAAATACACTTTGCAGCCTTGCATAACAAATAACTATTTCTATAATATAAACTACAAACATAGAAAACTCACGCTCTTTCCCAGCTGCTGCTGTTGCTGCTATGATCCTTACATATTCCGTCTGTTTCGTAGACGTTCATACATCCATAATCACAGGTCGGAATTAGGTAGTTATTTATGTACTTAAACTGATTTCATACAGCGAAAGAATAAAGTGGATATGCCTCAAATCCCGAGATTAATTTGAAAGAACAGAAAAATCCCGTGATTTATTAAATAAAAATGCTATTTACTTATACACAATTTAAACCACCGCACGCGCGACGTTGCCAAATTTACATCAACGACATCGGATGCCCGAAGTTGCAAAATTCCAATCGCACACGCGCGATTTTGCCACATTTTGTAGTTCACACAACATAGCTTGTGAGAAAAAAAGAAGACAGTAGAGGTTTTTATTATTAATTATTTGTAATATTGTTGGGCATACTGGATTGTCCATTAGAAATCCCGGGTAGATCCATATTAATATCAACGTTTCGATGCAAGTACACAAATAACTCTACCTAATTCCGACCTCTGATCAACATACACATATTTTATGACGTACATAATATTATTTTACCGAATGTTATTGGTGCACTGACCTTTAACCGTTTCATGTGAAAGTGAAATAAATGAAAGGGAAACTTTCGGAATGAATGTCATGCGCAAAATTATTACTTTAATTAAGTAATAATTTTGCGCTAAAAGGACCCAATTCCACCTGGCTCGCATCTTTCCCAGGTGCAATCGTGCCGGTAACCGGCCAATTTGAGTCTCTTGGTATTATGATAACATCCATCCTCAATTTTGATCCTTACATCGAGGCAAAGGTTCAAGTGACTGCCAAAAAGCTGGGTATCCTAGCAAAGGTGAGATAGTACTTAACGCCAGAACAACTGCTTAAACTTTATCAAGTGCAAGTTCGATCTTGTATGGAGTACCTAAGTACTACTCTCATCTCTAGGACGGGTCTGCCAGATACCAACATGATGTGCTTGAGTCTATTGAAAAGCGAGCCAGGAGGACCATTGGCAATGTTGCACTCATCAAATCGTTCATTCTTAAAGTCTTGAGCATCGACGCCAAATTGCTAGCCTGTCAGTTTTCTATCAGTTGCATTTTAAGCCACCACTAGACGTACGGCAATGCGCCACCGGTACATGGTGGACATCCCACCATGTATAGGTACTAACTTAACAATCCCCTAAAATATTCTGAAAAGTGAATTTAATGTCCTCATGATTTGTCAATTTCAAGTACGATTAATAATATTGTTCCATTGCAATCGTTTTGGAGCGTTTGTTATTCGAGCAAACGACATTGAATTTCACGGTAACCACACCTGGACATGTGACTTTTCCTAAGTAGCACCATGGCGCCAGTGGCCGCGATAGCTTACCGATTTGCAAACCTTTGATTATACATAAGAAAAGTACAAATATGTACCTAAGTGCTGACTGCTGATTTGTGTCTGTAAGCGGTATCTAATCAAGTTTGATTTATTGCAAAATAAAAACAAATTCTTTCTTACCATAGCATCTTCTTCGCCGGTGTTTATCACAATTTTCTGAAATCATTATTACATCAATTGATTATTTTTAAACAAGAATGTGCAGGTAGTTGCTCGTGTGCTGATTAGCGATAAGACTGCGTGAAAAGTAAATCCCGTCCACCTCGCAGTCTAGCAAATCAAGGAGATGTCGACCTATACCTTCATAAAGTGACTTTCTGTCAGCGATGACGATTGTGGAACGTTACTTTTTGTCTTGTCCTTCACTATTATTTATGTAGTAAGTACGGTCTAACCCCTTTTACCCCCGATTTCGGAATTAAGTGTTTGAAGATGAGTTTTTCTCAAATTCTACTTTAGCCGGAAGACAAAACACTTTACCTTTTTGATGTGAAATCTTCTTTAGCGGCGTTGAGCACTTTTCTTGGGATGGGTATAAAATGTTAAACTCGCGTCAGGACACGTGACCTGATAGAAAATTCGTAAGATGGAGGGAGAGTATTCAAAAATGCACAACGTTAATGTTCAAGTGTTCACTTCTGCCGGCACTCCCGGAGTGCAACCTGTTGTTTTTTTTTTTTTTTTTTTGAGGGTGTGATATCATTCAATAACTAGAGCGGCGAGAGGGCGTGTCAGACTTTTAATAACTATAAGCCCACCCCCCGACCCCAGGCAGGCATCGGCCCTGAAGGGCCCCGTCAGTTGCTGCTGATGTCTCTTTGAGGCGCGCGTGGAACACTACGCGCCGTAAACTCGAGCGAGCTACCCATTACTCGCTATCTGCAAGCCCGTGCCTACGGTGGTGGGGAGCAGCTTGTGTCTCCCGACGCCCGGGACATCTAATGCAGCGGCTGTTAGGGCCGTGACGGCGTCTTTGTTGAGTCTCCCTCACGCGATCCGCCTCCTCCTTCGCGAGCATTACTGCTTCGCCGAAGGAAGTGACAGCTTTCCATTCCCTCTCGCTCCCTACCATGGCCTAGACCAGGGCCGAGCGCAAGAGGCTGTTGCCGCCGATTGCCTGCACGAAGACACGGCGATGCTCCACCAAAGCGGGGCAAACCTCCACCGTATACTCCACCGTGTCCTTTAGGCTTTCCACACAGTGCTGACACCCGGGCGTTGTCTCCCACCTTATCCTAAACAGGAACCTCCCGAAACAGCCATGACAGGTGAGGTCCTCCGTCAGGTGGAAGGTGAGGACGCCGTGGTGCCACTCCAGTCACTCAAAGAGGAGCCTTTTTTTTTTGGCGGGGTGGAAAATCATTCAATGACTATAGACACCCTCCCGCTCTGGGTGGAGCGGGAGGGTGTGTCAGACTCTTACTGACTAGAAACCCACCCCTGTTCCTTTCCTGCCTGAGTGGGAGCTGTACCTCAACTCTGTTAAGAATTTATCCGCCACCCTTAGGCATGCAAAGAAGGGCCTTACGACCGCAATTGTGGCGTGCCCTAGCTGGAAGACCTGTAAAACTTTGGCATTTAAGTGGAGAGAGATTTTGTCACGCTGTTCAAACATACAGGGTGTAAGGGGAACGCTTTCGAAGCCAGAACGTAGATTTTATACAACCTAAATGCAAACTGATACCAGTGATCTTTCGCTTGATTTCGGCGTCGCGTGGACGTGGGGTCGTTACCCGCACGGCTGTCGGCGAGAGCGCGCACACTTTGAACTCGAGGAATACGCAGGCGTCAGCTTTTACGAATATTACATTGCAAGATAAAGTTGTAATGAAAAACCTGGGCAAGTGCGAGTCGGACTCGCGCGCAAAGGGTTCCAAACGAATCACATATTTTTTAAATGGCTTTAGGACAAACTTTTACACAAACTTAAAAATACTAATTAAAACATAGATACATAGGTATCTATGTTTTAATTAGTATTTTTATTATAGTTTTACGCTTATGCATACCTACTACTATAATATTTTAGGCTTAAAAGACGTTCACGTTTCAAGCTTTAAAGAAATGTGAGAGTTGCAACTATAACATTTTCAGTTTACGTTTTTATTTGATTAAAAAAAAAATATGTATGCTTAATTTTTTACTTTTTAACATTACAATTTATTGAAATACTTATCCTGACACCAGGAGCATATGTACTGTAAGGCCGAAGTAACTGGGGCAGCAGCAATCTGACATTATTCTTCTAGCCAGCTGCCCTGTAACTTTTTGTCAATCAAAATAAAACAGACTACATATACGCCCCGTGCTATAACTTGTCAAAACAAATCTAACCAGCCTCATCTCATCAAGCTACATAGTTAAGTTGAGGGTTTCCTATGATGAACGTCCAGATCCAACATCAGACCCTGGACTAAACCTGGAACTATAATTTTAGTCAACACAAACTCGACAAGACCAAAAAATACGGCACTTTCTTGTTTAGTATCTATGGTACCCTGCTGATTCTACTTGTCACCACCTAGTTTATTGACACTTGTCAGAAAGTAGGTACAATAAATCTAAACACGACGGTGCTATGTTCTATGATTGAAGATCCTATATATTTAATCAGACCCTGACCACCTTTGTGTTAAGTAGTAGTACTAGTCAGTGTAAATTCAATAAACCCAAACACGACACTGTTATCTTGTTTAGTTAAGGAGTTGTCATGGATGGTCACCTTCTGGTTTTATCATCAGACTCTGGGTACCACCACCGCTAAATGTAATATCGCTTGTCAATACATATCCAATAAGCTGAAACACGATGGTGCTATCTTATTTGGTTACGGAGATCCGATGTTCACATGCCGACTCCATCATCAGACCTTGGGTACTACCAAGTGTAAAATCACTTTTCATTATAAATCAAATGAGTCCAAATAAGGTGGTGCTATCTTTTCTGGTTGCGGAGTTCCTATGGGCACCTTTCGGCTCCATCATCAGACCTTAGGCATCACCTTGTCGAACGTAACTTGTCAAAACATATGCAATGAGACCAAACACGATGGTGTCATCTTGTTTGATTGAGGACATCCTTTGGCCACCTTCAAGCTCCATCATCAGACCACCTTCATACTACTATATTATTGCATTGGGTACTTAATTTTATGAGTAATGCAAGTTTTAGCTTAATCAAAGATCAGAAAGTGTTTGAAAAATGGGTTACTAAATTAAATTGTAACCAAATTCAAACAAACCAAACCAAAGCAAGTTAATGTAAAGTTTGTAAAAATATAGACTTCTCATAGGTTTTCCTGTAATCATCATTCTCCTGCCCTTATCCCAATTTATTTGGGGTCGGCGCAACATGTCTTTTTCTTCCATACTCCTCCTCTATTAGTCGTCATCTCTGTAGTCACCCCCTTTTTACCCATATCCTCTTTCACACAGTCCAACCATCGTTTCTTTGGCCTTCCCCTACTCTTTACGTTTACCCTACGTTTTCCTGTAATATATTAATAATAATAATAAGGCCTATGACTCGGTGCCACATACATGGCTCATGAGGGTGCTGGAGCTGTACAAAGTGGATGCAACTTTGCGCACCTTCCTGATGTCATGTATGGGGCAGTGGAGGACGGTTCTTCACTATCCAGGATGTCGACAAATCCGGGAGAACAGCGAACCGATAAGGATCGAGCGTGGCATATTTCAGGGCGATAGTCTGAGTCCACTGTGGTTTTGTCTGGCCCTAAACCCTCTCAGTACTCTACTTGAGGGTTCGGGCCAAGGCTACCGGTTGAGAAGAGGTGGTCAGGTCATATCACACCTCCTTTACATGGATGATCTGAAACTTTTTGCCCCCAACAACTTACAACTGATGAAGCTACTGAAGATAACAGAAACCTTCAGTAGCGCCATCAGGATGGAATTTGGTGTGGACAAATGTGCAGTCATGCATGTAAAGCGAGGGGAGATTATGGAATCCGTGGGAACTAAACTCTCGGATTCCGTACACCTTAGATCCCTCTGCTCAACCGAAACCTACAAGTATTTGGGTATGTCGGAAGCGTTAGGCATCAATACTGCTGACGTGAAACAGTCGTTGAGGGAGCGCTTCTTTGGCCGCCTGAATAAAGTACTGAATAGTCTTTTATCAGGCGGGAACAAGGTGCGCGCCTTCAACGGTTGGGTCATGCCGGTATTGATGTACTCTTTCGGCATACTCAAATGGACTCAGACGGAACTTGACGCCCTGGATAGGAGGGTCCGCACACTGCTGACCGCAAATCGGATGCATCACCCACGATCATCGGTGATGAGGCTGTATATCCCGCGGAAGTGTGGGGGTCGTGGGTTCTTAAATGCTAAGACCCTACACAACCGCGAGGTATGCAGCCTTAGGGAGTACTTCCTCAAAGCTGACGTGGGTATGCATCGAGATGTGGTCGCTGTGGACAAGGGCCTCACCCCGCTCTCCTTGGCAAAAGAGAACTGGCGCAAACCTACAGTACTGGATACCAATGACCGCAGGGAAGTATGGCAGAGCAAGGAGCTTCACGGGCGCTTTTACCGGGTCCTACATGGGCCCGATGTAGATCTCTTAGCGTCCGTATCCTGGCTGCGCTTTGGTGACCTCTTCGGGGAAACCGAAGGTTTTGTCTGTGCGATTATGGACAAAGTTATGATGACGAATAACTACCGGAAATATATTGTGAAGGACGGTACGGTTGACATCTGTCGGGCATGCCACCGGCCCGGAGAATCAATACGACACATTATTTCTGGTTGTTCTCGTCTAGCTAACGGAGACTATTTGCATAGACACAACCTTGTAGCCAGGATTATCCACCAGCAACTTGCTCTTAAATACAATCTTGTGGAATCAGAAGTACCGTACTATAGATATGTGCCTGACCCAGTTCTCGAAAATGGCAATATCACGTTATACTGGGATCGATCTATCATCACTGACAGGACTATTGTTGCCAATAAACCTGACATAGTGGTGATAGATCGATTAGCGCGTCGCACAATGATTGTTGATATAGCTGTCCCTCATGACGAGAACCTCGTGAAGGCTGAGAGAGATAAAAAAACAAAGTATCTTGATCTGGCTCGCGAGGTTGTCGACATGTGGGAGGTGGATACAGCAGTCATTGTGCCGATAGTCGTGACGGCCAATGGCTTAATTGCCAAGAGCCTCGACCAACATCTCAGGAGGCTCTCGTTAGGCAGTTGGATCAAGGGCTTGATCCAGAAAGCAGTACTCCTGGACACGGCTCGTATTGTTAGGAGATTCCTTTCTCAGGAGCCCTGACCACCGGTAGCTTGGACCCTATTCCCGATACCGGTGGGCTACTACTTTTTATATTTTTAAATGTTTTTGTATTTATTTATGTTTTTATATGTAAGTACCTAAATATTTGAAAATGTAAAGTGTATGTATATAAGATTAAATAAATGGAATAATAATAATAATGTTTTATTGATATAAAAAAGTTTATTCATTTTCGTTTGAAACCCTGACTCCTGAGCTAGGTGAGACCTGTGTTACAGTAGTCAGTGTCTTCTCCCGTTCTTTAGAATTAACAATTTATACAATAATTCGAACAAGTAAATCACTTAAAACTAAATTTAATGCAAGCCTGCTATTGCGTGGTGTGTATTTTGCGCGTGTATGTGTGTGTGTGTGTGTGTGCGTGTTTGTGTGTGTGTGTGTGTGTGTGTGCTACGTGTGTATAGGTGCGTATGTGTGTGTATAATATTAATATATAATAGTAAAGAACTATTTCCGGTATTTTTTTTCAAAAAATTTCGTTTATTTTCTTAAATAACTTTTCATTTTAAAATTATGAAAAATATATTTGAGATCCTCACAATTAGTCCTTCAATTTGATATGTTGCACGGTACAGTTTGAAAAACTTTATTTTTATTTTTCCAATTTTCCCCCCAAAAGTTACCCCCATGTTCCAAATTAATTTATTTACGTTAGTCGTCCGTGTTGAGGTCATAGAAAATCACCTGTGTAGCAAATTTCAACTTTTTCGGGCAAGTAGATTCGGAGTAAATTGGCTGTGACAGACAGACAGATAGACGCTCGAGTGATCCTATAAGGGTTTCTTTTTTTACATTCGGATGTTCGGAACCCTAAAAAAGTGTCTTTAAGTGCAAGTAACGGTTTCATTTAACTGTTCTCACAGCATAGTGTACGCAAAATGCTAAAAAGATTAGTTTTCTTTTTTCAGATTTTTTGATGATATCGTATCAAAAACCACTAGCCTTATCACCTGTGTCCGTTTTCGGTAGCGTTTACCTTACAACCTGTATAATACCTAAAAAAAAAAAGAAAACCTACTCAATTCAGAAACCATACTACACCTTCCCTTTTTTATGAAATACGCCTACTTACTGGCTAGTACTAATCTTTAAGGATCTAATTACTAGCTGGGACTAGATATTGAGTAAAAAATCTTACCAGTTTGATTATATAGAGCGTACTTGTTCGCCCCTGGCGGTACATTTTGTAAAACCATGTTTATGTTTAATTGATCCCAGTTCTTGTAACGAAAATTTATCGGACTGTTCCATTCGGTTTTTCTCCTTTGATGATGACCTATAATTAAAACAGTAATTAAGAACTGTCATATAATAATGAGATTACACATCGATGACGCGGAGACCTGCGGTGTGTTAACACGTTTGATTGTTGAGAACAGAATTAAAATAAAATGATTTTTAGGAGTGGAGCTACATCTTTGGAGCGAGCCTACTCAGGGGACGTGCGCGTGGTATGAGTTTACTCACAAGCAGTGCGAGCGCACCTCGTTGGACTGCACTGTCGCTCCACTTGTTAGGAACTGCGAGCAAACTAGTAGGAACTGCACGGAGAGGTTTGCCACGTTAGCTGCGCGCTCCGTTTGATACAGCCACGCATCTGTCGTAGCGTGGCCGTAGCGAGCAGTGGATGAACCTGCCCACATGTTCATACTAATACTACACGTACGTAGCTTAACCGAGAGCTGCTGTGGAGCAGTGCCTTAGCCTGTGAAGGTGCTCCGTGAGTTCCGTGACTACTGAGACAAGCTGGCCTACATAAGATGGCAGCGGAAACAAAACTAAACTTACCACAATCGAGTCCCTTCACTGTCAGTATGGCCAAGACGAATACTCGGAGACTGATCATAATTATTACTACTTATAATAATTTCTCTATAATACTCGTACAATCTTAGTTATAAATCTTTAGAACTTCTAGTAGATGCGTGGTTTTCAATGACTATGAGTGGTTCTGTGGAAAGAAAAATGTGGTGTAAAACCGGCCAAGTGCGAGTAGGACTCGCGCGCATAGGGTTCCGAAAAAATCATATTTTTTTCAGGTTTTTTTTTAAACTGTAATCTGTAAGTAAAGAACTAAATTTTTTTTTGAAAATTTTAGGCCCAGTGGTTTCAGAGATAAGTGGGGGGAATGGTCATTTTTCATCTATTTTCTTAGATAACTTCAAAATCATATATTATAAAATTATGAAAAAAATATTCGAGACCCTCATAATGTGTCCTTGTATTTGAAAGGTCGCACGACACATTTTGAAAAACTTTGATTTTTAATTTTCCGATTTTCACCTCAAAAGTAATCCCCATATTCCAAATCAATTTATTTAAGTTTGAGTCACAGATATTCATGTGTGTACCTTTCAACTCTGTCGGTCCAGCAGGTTCGGAAAAAATTGGCTATGACAGACGGACAGACGGACAGACAGACACACGAAAGATCCTATAAGGGTTCCGTTTTTTCATTCGGACTTTCGGAACCCTAAAATTAACAATCAAATCGGCAAACAAGGCTGAGCACTGCGAGGCCATACCTACCTAGATACAGCCGAGCGCTCGTCGTCGGGCATGGCAGCACTCTGCTCTAGAGCTGGACTAGCACGGTGCGAAGTTCCAATATAATAAAAGGCTAGTTTTTTCTGGTTTCGTAACCACTGACTTGCGGCCGGCTGTTCTTCAACGAGATAAAATAACAGTTATGGTGATAGCGGTAGTACGAGAAATTCTATTTGTATGTAAATTTTTTTTTGACATTTTCTACAAGTTGCAGCTCAGTAGCAGATGCGGGGAATACTTTGCCTACCTCATTAAGTTAAATATTAATCGTCAAACAAATAAAAAAGAGCAGTGGTGGCCCAGTGGTATCGGCCGCGACTTACAAGTTGTAGGTCGTGAGTTCAAACCCAGGCAGACGCTTTACTTTGTGTAAATTATTTCATCACCACTGCTCTCACAACGGTGAAGGAAAACATCGTGAGGAAACCGGCATGTCCTAGAACCAAAAAATCGAAGACATGTGACATCCACCAATCCGCATTGGACCCGCGTTGTGGATTATGGCCCACACTCTCACAGAGGAAGCCTGTGCCCCAGCAGTGGGGACAATATAAAAAAGGCTGATGATGAAACAAATAAGATAACACTGGCAAAGAGCAAGTTAGACCACTCACGAGGGGTTCCGTCCCTTGGTATTATACTTAAATATTTTTAAAGTTAAATTTTAACTGTAGGTAAGTACGCACGCGCAGTGGCGGATAAATTCGTAACAGAGTTACCGCTCCCCTGGGCACTCAGACAAGGAAGAAACAGGGGTGGGTTTTAGTCAGTAAGAGTCTGACACGCCCTCCCGCTCCACCCAGAGCGGGAGGGCATTGACGGCTTACGAGCTAATGCCTCAAAAATACAATATTTTTCCTCTTCGATGCTTTTCTATGTGTATAGCAAGTGGATGTAATACACATGGACTACATCCACTTGCTATCACATAGAAAAGCATCGTTTATAACTAATCTAAATTACAAGTGGAAAGCATTCGTAGGTCAAGAGACTTTGAAGGGATTTTAAAGAGTGGAAAGAGAAGTGCACCTTACGACTAACCTCATTTACTTGTGCTCACCAAGAGAGATTGCTGTCAATTAAGATACCGAGATTCTTAGCCATGTCGGTGTAAATATGAGTCGAGCTGTTAAGGGATAATGGCGTCAATGTGGAAACGTTGAGCGCAGTGCGATAATACCGACTGCCTATGATCTTAGCCTGGGACTTGGTAGGATTAATCTTGAGGCCGTAAGACTTCACCCATTGATCAATAATCACTGAATTAGCGTCAGCCAGCGAGAAGTGGCGATAAAGCTGCAAATCATCTGCGTAAAGATCAGAATTGTACGTGTTATCAACCTTAGTGACAGTACTAATGAAGATAGTGAAAAGAACTGGAGAGAGAACGCCACCCTGAGGAACACCAGCAGTGATACCACACCAATCAGAGAAAATTTCGTCAAGGCAAACACACTGAGAGCGACCCTAAGATAAGAGTCAAACCAGGATAAGGCAGAGGAAGAGAAGTTACTAGATTGAAAGACTCCAAGAAGTATATAGTCGAAATCTACAGAGTTGAACGCACAACTGAAATCAAGTAGGACTAATTTAATACAGTGAGAGTTTTTTGTTCATAGCCTACAGTCCATAGCATCATCGTATGTTATGGGTGTGTGTATTCGTGTGAAGCTTCTTATTACTTAACACAGCGATTTCAACTTTCACACATAATGTTGGATGTGATTGTATACAACATAGCCTTAAATATATACCAATTATACCAATATAATGATAACTGGTCGCGCCCAGTAGCTCATAGTTTGCGAAATGCTGTTCTAGTATTCGTACAAGTACCTAACCATTTCTTCATGATATGATATTGGTATCATACCCTGGAGCTACGAGACTGAGCAGACCACTGCATGGGAAACAATATTCAATTACTTGAAAACAGAGGTTAGAATAGGTTTATCCATTCTATTTGAAATAACACTAAAACCTTATTAACGAACTGACCAAACCATCAGGTCTGGTGAAGGTGAACATACCTTATTGGAAAGACGAGTCGAATTCGTGTCGTGCGGCTTGGTGAAAAGTCTATTTAAACACTTGTTATCTCTAATATTTTGCAATCAGTAATAATATTATTGTAATAAAAGCAACATACATACGTATTTATAATGTTCCTGTAAACTCTGACTCCCAGTACCACACAATAGTTCACTTAAATTAAAACACAACGACTACTTCAAAAATAACATTAGCCCGAGCTTTTGATACTTTAAACAAATAATTCATGCGTTAGGAAATACATTCTGTCATAACAAGTAAGTTGGACGATGGCGTCGTTGCTAATATATTAATTTGAGTTATTAGTAATAAGTAACATTTTCCTCTTACATCAACAGTAAATCTGGCTTGCGGTCACGATTAGTGTCAATCACACATTGGCGAGAGGATACAAATAAATAAATAAGTAAAAGCTAACACGAGGGGGGCTCGTGGCTATGTGATAGGTAACAGCCCCTCGGACTAGTGGGATGAAGATATATCTATTTTGCTCAAACAATGCTAATAAAAACGTGGATGCATGATAATATTATAAAATAATAGTTCAGACATATTTTCCCCGTACATATTGCACGTGCGATTATTACAGGGCTGCAGGGTAGATACGAGTATGAGCGCCGCGCCGCTGCCGCTGGAATGACCCGGCGCACCGCCGTGAAGTATTTTTTTTTTGTGAGGTTCATATTCGTTTCAGCAAAAAAAGTATGCGAACGTTTTAAACGAATGTGGACATATGGTGCACATAGAATTTTTACTAAAAATGTTTATAATTTAATTGTCGGCTGCCAGCTTATTTCGTCCTGTGTAGCTCTGTCTCTCCCTTCTATCTTTCGTCATAGTAGGGCCCAAGGCCGGTCTGTTTTGAGGTCTGCCGCGACGCCAGGTCGATTGACCATATATTCAAGTAGGTACTGAGATGTCCATTGTCCGTATGCGGCGACAATGAACGTCCAAACCCAGGACCAGCAAACTGAACATAGCATAGATACTACGTCGAGAATCGAGTCAGCTGAACATAAGTGACTCGAAATGGTTGACAAATGCATTGGGTAATATTGAAATCAATGGACACTTTCCGGCCCATCTAGTGAAGGTAACTCAGCAAGCTATAGAAAATGTTATGCTCTGAGGGATCAGATATTCACATCTGACGGTGACATCAGCTAGATGAGAGTTGTCGAGAATCGAGATGAGTGACAGGCAATTGGAGACGCCATGCTCGCAATGGACTGCTGCAGGTTGACAATGAGGGGCAGAGGCTAAATGAGATTTAAAATTAGAAGAAGGTTTTTTTTTAATTTCATGCCGCCCTACAGAAGGCTATTTAATATCGTAATACTCTCGTCTTTCGTAATACCTACTACGATTAAAACATGGACTTTCTGGTGAAATAAGGGCAATAATAATTTCCCATGGTCCAAATAGGTGAACTAGGCGGGTGGACCATGGCCAACACACGACTCTACTTATCTTCCAATCTCGAAATTAAATTATTCTAATTCTAATAAAAATTTCCCTATTCCATCCCATTTTTTTTATATGTTGTTCGAAAGATATTTAAATGGGTCACGGACAAATTCGAAAGAGAGTCGCTGCGGCCCTTGGCACAGGCAACTGAAAGAACAAGGGTGGGTTTTATTTAGTCAGTAAGAGTCTGATACGCTTTCCCGCTCCACGCAGAGCCCGGTCATTAAATGATTTTTCCAAACCTCAACAAATAAATGGGCAGAATAACATGTTTTTGTTGGTTTTGAATTGTTCATGACTTTCCTCAATTAGTTTTGTACTTGATTATATGTCAGTATAAAGGTGATTTCACACTTGCGGAAGAGGAGTGGATGGGATGGGTGACAATTGAAATTGTCGCTGAGTTTACACACCGAAAGATAATACATCGCTGTCTCACGCTGACGGGCTCTGTCACGAGAAAGATGGGTGTATCCGTTTTACAAAGTAATAATTGTTGCATGAATAGAGACTCCATTCGAGCAATAATATAGTTCAATGTTTCACCAAATCTGTCTATAATTTTGTGTGCGTTGGAACAGAGGCCTACTCTATGTGAGAGGACATGGGCTGAAATCCACCACGTAGGCCCAGTGCAGATGGTAGATAACATTATGCCTTCGAAAATTTATCTCTACGGACATGCCGGTTGCCTCACAATGTTTGACTTTGCCGTTTTGAGAGCAGTCGTGATTAACCATCAACTCGTAAGTCGGGGCCCTAACTATTGGATCGCCACTGCTTCTCGTCAGTGTGAAACCACCTTAATGCTAGTACCTAATTATAATAATTTGAATGTGAAATTACTGTATTTTGATTTAGTCATGTTAAATGCTGTGTCCTCTTGCGCATAGGGATAACCACAAAACTTATCAAGTACAACTAGTGGGCTAGGGGGCGGTAGAGGGGGGGGAGGATAGGATGGTGTTGCAGGAAGCCTGGATACAGAGAACCACAAAATCTAACTATTTATTAAATTCCCAAACAAAACAAACATAATTACTTAAATTATATTACTTAAGTGCCTAACCGTGCGCGGATCGCCCAGAGGACACGGTGGAGCATACGGTGGAGGTCTGCCCCGCTTGGGCGGAACACCGCCGTGTCCTCGTGGGTGCGATAGGTGGCGGCGACCTCTCGCGCCCGGCCCTGGTTCAGGCCATGGTACGGAGCGAGACGGAATGGGAGGCAGTCTCCGACTTCTGCGAAGCAGTAATGCTCGTGAAGGCGGAGGCGGGATGCGTGAGGGAAGCTCAACGGAGTGGCCCTCGCGGCCCCGGCCGCTACCACCGCAGGAGAGGTACTGGGCGTACTAGGCGTAGGACGTCGCGAGACGATTTCCGGCCACCGTAGACCCGGGCCTGCGGACGGCGAGCAATGGGTAGCTCGCCGTCCGATCAGCACCAGGCCCGTGAGTCGACGGCGCGTAGTGTTCCACGCGCGCCTCAAAAAGATGTAGTCAGCCACCACTGACGGGGCCCATCGTGGCCGGTGCCTGCATGCCTAGGGGTAGCGGATAAATTCTGAAAATGAGTTACCGCCTCCCTGGGCACTCAGGCAGGGAAGGAACAGGGGTGGGTTTTAGTCAGTAAGAGTCTGACACGCCCTCCCGCTCCACCCAGAGCAGGAGAAGACATTGGATGATTTCCCACCCCACAAAAAAAAAAAGAAAAGTGCCTAACTGTTCCGATGCGTATTGCAAACATTTTCCAGCTCGCTCTTGCTTTCTAAGTACATCACCTACTTCTCTAACTTTTCTGTATGCCAAGGCGAGAAGATGCCTTAATTTGATAACACGACACAGATATTTGGTCACAACAATTGGTCTTAACAGGGGGTCTACTCTGAAGGGTTTTTACGAAGTATCGGCTGAATGTTCGGACATATTTGTGTGAAGTGGTAAATTAAGTGAATGTGCCATACCTAAAATTGTACCTCTTCTCTGAGAGCTTCTTCATCCAAAAACATAGATACGTAATGCCATTTCGCTACAATTTTAGGTATGGCACATTCACTTTAACACTTCACACAAATTCTATATTATACATTGTTAACCACATCCATCGTTTGCCACCAGGCGAGTTCGAGGTCAAGCGCAGCCCAATGGGGATAGAAACAAGAGTCGTTGTCAGGGAATAAGCTCGTTAGTTAGGTTAGTTTGAAGCGAAGACCAACACCTGAGACCTATGGCACCCCACACAAACAACAGGCTGATATTATTAAACCACAAATTACTTTATCTTCGTCCCCGCAACGGGACGTGGCAACAACTGTAATAGACGTGATGTTCAATTAATAATAATCATTAGAAGTATATTTGCGCCATGAGGTCACGCGTGTGAACTTAGCTTGAAACCCAAAATGGAAACAAAAAAGAGGCCGTTTGAAAAGAAAATGACAGTGACGTCAAAAACGCACTGGCAGCACAGAATTAAACAAAATATCTGCAATGGAGTAAGGAGTTTTGGCGGGATTTTCTCGAGAAAAGTTCATAGCATTTTTTAATCATTCGCTTATTGATTCATAGTGGATATTATTGTGATGTAAAATTGGTGTAGGGTTGTTTCTCAAGTATACGCAACTGGACAATATGTGGAATCATGGAAACAGGCGCAATCTCGGTAAAATGGAGCTGAGAATTTTATTGTAGTATTGACTACCTCAGCGAAGTTTCTGACTCGACACGTTTGTTGCCAATACTGCAAAATACAGTAGAATGTATTGCACCTGCATTCTAATGGAAAAAGAAATGTTTTTGCACCTAATTACTATGTTTCCGACTGAAAGACTTGAATCTATGGTCATGAATAAAAAGTAATAATAACAAATCTGCAATGGAGTAAGGAGTTTTTGGCGGGATTTTCTCGAGAAAAGTTCAGTGCCTTTTTTAATCATTCGCTTATTGATACATAGTGGATATTATTGTGATGTAAAATTGGTGTAGGGTTGTTTCTTAAGTGTCTACGTAACTGGATAATATGTGGAATCATTGAAACAGGCGCAATCTCGGTAAAATGGAACTGAGAATTCTATTGTAGTATTGACTACCTCAGCGAAGTTTGCCAAGAAGGCTGACTCGACACATTGTGTTACATCTGTATTCTATAATTACTATGTATCTGACTGAAAGACTTGAATCTATGGTCATGAAAAAAATAAAGAAATTGCAGTAGCGAAGCTGAAAATTATTTATGTACCTACTCTATGGAAGCTGTAGAAAAAAACTCGGTAATTTCTTTTTTTAATTTTGGCTTCGCACGGTTTGTGCATTTAGCCAGTGTCAAGACTGTCAAGTTAAGAAAGTATTTAGTTTTAGATACAGAATACAGTCGACTGTCACTTTTTTCCCATGAGAATGCAGATGTGAGACATTCTAATGTTTTTGCAGGATTTGGCAACAAATGAGTCGACTCAGCCTTCTTGGCAAGCTTCGCTGAGGTAGTCAATACTCCGAGATCGCGCCTGTTTCAATTATTCCACAGGAAGGACTTTTAATTAAGGGTACATATTATATATACGAGGGCGGGTCAATAAGTCCGTGACTTTTGGAATAAAACACAGATTTTTTGATAAATAAATCATTTTATTTTTCAACGTAGTCTCCCTTGAGCTCTATACACTTTGTCCAACGCTTCTCCAATTTTTTTATCCCTTCCAAAAAATATGTTTTATCGAGGTCCTCAAAATAGGCCTTTGTTTGCGAGATGACTTCATCATTGGAGTCAAATCTTTTTCCACAAAGCCATTTCTTCAGGTTTGGGAACAAGAAGTAGTCACTCGGAGCCAAATCTGGAGAATAGGGCGGATGAGGGAGCAATTCATAGCCCAATTCATGGTTTTTTGCCATGGCAACTGCACATGTGTGCACCCTTGCATTGTCTTGGTGGAAAAGAACTTTTTTCTTGGCCAAATGAGGTCGGTTTTTTTTCAAATCGTCATTGAATCGGTCCAATAAGTTGGCATAATATTCCCCATTGATTGTTCCTCCCTTTTGAAGGTAGTCAATGTGGATTATCCCGCGTGCATCCCAAAATACAGTCGCCATAACTTTATTGGCTGACAAACCCACCTTGGCCTTCTTTGGTGCCGATTCACCCTTAGAAACCCACTGTTTTGACTGTTGTTTGGTCTCTGGTGTGTTGTGATGGATCCATGTTTCGTCCACGGTTACAAAACGGCGCAAAAACTCCTCCATATTGCGATTAAACAACGCCAAACCTTCCTGTGAAGTTGTTACACGATTGCGTTTGTGATCGACTGTGAGCAAACGCGGCACCCATCTTGCGGAAAGCTTTCTCATGCCCAAGTGATCATTCAAAATTGAAACCACTGAGCCATGCGAGATCCCTACGGCTTCCACAATCTCTTGCACTTTCAATCTTCGGTCGGCCAACACCATATCGTGAATTTTTTCGATTGTTTCGGGTGAAGAGACCTCAACTGGGCGTCCAGGACGTTCGACATCTTCAGTGCTTGTACGGTCACAACGAAATTCAGTAAACCACTTTTTTAACATTGAAATCGATGGTGCAGAGTCCCCATAGTATTGTAGGATAAATATGGGTAAATCCTACCTTCTCGCTGTCGTTACCTCCTTCGTAATGCAGCAGCTGCAGAAGCGGGTGTGATTCGGGCTATGTAATGAAAGTCCGCTGGTAGGTATTGTAACCAGCTTGTAATAGGTTTCAAAGCAGTACACAGATATTTAGGCACAAGAAGAACGGAGGATTGAGAAGCACATATAGTCACAAAGTTCACAAGCACAGGTGTCACAAGCGAATGTACGTCAGTTAAGAATAGCACGTTAAAATTCTTATTGCAATTTAATTAGAGCAAAAAAATACTTTTTGTCACAAATAGCATTGAGCGGGTAATCAGCGAAGCAGTAGGCAAGCGAGTAGTGAGCGCTTCGCGTCGAGAGTAGGTCAAGACTGGTGTGTCGATGCGCGCGCGCCTGCGGCTGGCGAATATGTAGGTAGAGGGCTAAATTAACGGTGCGTTTCCACTGAGCCACAGCGGTCGAAGTTCCGACTTTAAATATGATGTATGTAATAATGTAATAATGTAAATATGTAAATGTATAATTGTGTATGTAAATGTATAATTGTGTATGTAAATGTATAATTGTGTTTGTAAATGTAGATTATACGCATATGTGTGTGTGTGCCGCTACATCACTCCCCCCCAGAGGCCTGGTTAAGGACGATAATAATCCGGGAACCTTACCACACGACCGGATCGAGTTGTCTTGGTGGCGCCACTTGACCCGTGATTTGAACTATTTGGGAAAGGCCGTGCTGGGTCATTTGGTTCTTTTTCTTTTTCAACCAGTATATATGCAGGTTTGAGGCGATCGATGGAGACTGTTACTTCCTTGCCTTTTACCATTAATTTGAAGACTTTGTCACCTCGTTCGATAATTTGATGTGGACCAGTGTATGCCGGAGTTAAGGGACTATGCGATGAGTCTTCTCTTAAAAATGCATATCCGCATGTGCTTAGGTCTTTGTATACAAAAACTTTGTTTTCCCCGTGGCGCGATGTCGGCACTGGCCGAAGTTTTTGGGCTATATTTCGAAGTCGTGCTGTGAAATCTGTCACGTCACTAGTGCCGTTCGTTGATTGCTCTAGAAATTCGCCAGGCAGCCTAAGTGGACACTAAGTCGGCTGGTGACGCTTGTAAGTCATCCTTGTATGCGCTTCGAACGCCAAGTAAGACTAAGGGCAGAGCTTCAGTCCAGTTTTCGTTTGCATGGCACACGATAGATGCTTTCAGTTGTCGATGGAAACGTTCCACTAGTCCGTTGCTTGCTGGATGGTACGCTGTGGTTCGGTGATGAAGGAACCCGGCTATTTTCCCCAAGTATTGAAACAGGGTGGACTCGAATTGGCGTCCACGGTCTGTTACAATATCTGTTGGGCTGCCGAACCTAGATATCCAGCCATGCAGCAGGGCTTTGCCTACTGTCTCCGCTGTGATGTCAGTTATCGGTATTACCTCCGGCCATCGTGTGAATCGATCAATGGCCGTTAAACAATATCGATAACCTTGTGAAACGGGGAGGGGACCAATCAGATCAATGTGTATATGTCTGAATCTAGAGTGTGGCAATTTGTAGGTACCTAATGGTGCTGATACGTGCCGATTCACTTTGGCTCGTTGACATGCTACGCAAGATCTGGACCACTCCCGGCAGTCTTTCCTAACCCCTGGCCAAACAAACCGATCCGCAACTAATTTAGCGGTTGCGTTTGCGCCAGGATGACTTAACGAATGGAGACTGCCAAACACTTGTTTTCGTAAGGCTTGTGGTACGAAAGGCCTGGCAGTTTGCGTGCTGACGTCACAGTACACAGTTATTTCTGAACCTGGGACTTTAAACTTTTCTAGCCTAAGTGATGACGTTGAGTTGAGGAATCCTGCCAGCTCCATGTCTGACTCTTGAGCCTTAGCGAGAGTTTCATGAGCTACTGGTGCCTGCAGTTCATCTATCCGAGACAAGGTATCAGCTACCACATTATCCTTTCCGGAAATATGGCGGATATCTGTTGTGAACTGTGATATAAAGTCCAGATATCTATACTGACGTGGAGTACAGTTATTTTTTCTTTCATGATAAGCAAAACTGATGGGTTTGTGGTCAGTATAGATAGCGAAGTTTCTGGCTTCGAGCATGTGTCGAAAATGCTTCACCGCTTCATATATTGCCAGTAATTCTCTGTCGTATGGAGAATATTTTTGTTGAGCAGTGTTTAATTTTCGAGAGAAAAATGCGAGTGGCTGCCAGTAGCCTTCCTTGTATTGTTGCAACACTGCACCCATGGCTATATCAGATGCATCCGTCACCAATCCCATTTTGGCCATGCAATCTGGGTGGGCCAATAAGGCTGCGTTTGAGAGACTCTCTTTGCATTGCTCTAGGGCCTTATGCGCGTCTCCTGTTAAATTTATTGGAGTTGATCCTTTCACTGCTCCTATCAGCAAATTATTTAGCTGGGCTTGAATTCGGGCGGCTTGGGGCACAAAACGTCTATAGAAGTTAATCATGCCCAGAAACCTTCTAAGCTCACGTATATTTTTAGGGGCTGGGTAATCGCGTATGACTTGTACTTTTTCTGTCAATGGCTTCGTTCTTTTTTCTGAAATAGTATACCCCAAAAAGTTTATTTCTCGCGCGCCGAAAACACATTTGGCGTTATTAATCACCATCCCGTATAGGTCATTCTGGTGAATAACTGTCTCAGATGTTCCTTGTGGAGTGTTTCATTCTTACTGTACACAAGGAAATCATCTAGATATGTGTAGCAAAAATCAAGGCCGCGCGTCATTTCGTCCACAAACCGCTGGAATGTTTGACCCGCGTTTCGTAGGCCAAACGTCATATACGGAAATTCAAACATTCCGAACGGTGTAGTGATTGCGGTCTTAGGTATATCATCTGGATTGACCGGAATCTGGTTATATGCCTTAACCAGGTCAATTTTTGTGAAAATGGTGCATCCAGATATGCTGTGCGCAAAGTCCTGTATGTGTCTGATGGGATAGCAATCAGGAACGGTGCGAGCATTGAGTCTCCTGTAATCTCCACAGGGTCGCCAGCCATTATCTTTTTTTTGGGGCCAAGTGTAACGGGGACGCCCAAGGGCTTTCTGAAGGTCGGGCAGTGCCGTGGGCTAACATTGCATCGAATTCTTGCTTGGCAGTTTTAAGCTTATCTGGAGCTAGGCGACGGGGAGTGCATGAAATTGGAGGGCCTGGTGTAGTTCGTATGTGGTGGACTGTGTTATGAACGATGACTCGCTGTGTACCCGGTGGCTTTGTGATCTCTGGGAATTCTTCCAGTATTTTATGATACGCGGTGTCGCCAGTCATGACCTTTACAGAGTGAATACTATCTGATGTATGGACTAGTGAAGCTATTGCCGAGCAAGTTGTAACATTGTCTATTAAACGCTGATTACGGCAATCGACTACGAGGTTGTAAAATGAAAGAAAGTCTACTCCTATTATTGGTTTAGTTACATCGGCGACTACAAAATTCCACCCGAAGTCCCTTCGAAGCCCTAAATTTAAATTACAGTACGTATACCCGTAGGTCGGAATAGGTGTTCCGTTGGCCGCGAAGAGTTGGTAGTTGGTGCTGGTGCGTCGTTCACGTAGCATCGTCCGAGGAAATACGCAAAGGTCGCTACCGGTATCGACTAGGAACTGTACTTTTGTTCTCCTGTCGGTAACAAACAGGCGACCAGAGCTAGGGCAGTCGTCGGTCGCCATTAGCGACGGCCCATCGAGTTTTCCGCCTTATAATCGCATGGGAGAATGGCCGCATGGACGCATGGCCTTTGCTTTGTGACCAAACTTGTAATGGTACCAGCATACCGGGAATTTCCGGTAGTTTGAGTCTGAACGCTTGGATGACGAGCGAGTGTTCCTTGTTCCTCTATCCCTGGATCGTGACTGTCGGTGTGCAATCGTAAGCGCGTTTACCTCTTTTCGAAGCTCCACAAGTTCTTTAGCTAAAACCTCTAGCACTTCTGGGTTCGCACTGGTTGAAGCGACTTGGGCTGAGGGGGTAGTTATGTCCTTGATTCTGTCTGCTATGTCCGCTAAAGCTTCAAGCGATAGAGCGGTCTGTGCCGCCATGACTGTCTGTATGTTTGTTGGCAGGCGGTTGGTCCAGATGGATTTGATGAAGTCCTCAGGGACATTCGTTCCTGCTAAACTTTGAAGGTGCCTCAGAAATTGCGAAGGCTTGCGGTCGCCAAGCTCTTCGTGAATCAAAAGTTGGTTTACCTTCTTTACATTGGACGAGCTGAGTCGTTTAATGAGTTCGCATTTAAGCTTCTGATATTTGTCACTCGCTGGTGGATTCACTATTATGTCTTTTACCTCCTTGGCGTACTGTGGCTCCAACTGTCCGATGACGAAATGAAACTTCGTCATATCCGCAGTAATATTCGCAATAGCGAATTGTCCTTCTACTTGTGCAAACCATATTTCGGGTTCATCGGGCCAGAAGGGTGGTATGCGAACAGCAACTCTGCAAATTTCTGTCGGCACGTCCGATACGTCAGTGGAAACACGCATTCCGGTACGTTCGGTTGATGGCTTGTTACTTGTGGACTGTGAACCCTCCGCCATATTTTTTAAATAAATTCGCTTTGTTTGCAATCTGCGGTACTATTAATCTTGCGTTTGCTTTATGCGGGGTCACCAATGTAGGATAAATATGGGTAAATCCTACCTTCTCGCTGTCGTTACCTCCTTCGTAATGCAGCAGCTGCAGAAGCGGGTGTGATTCGGGCTATGTAATGAAAGTCCGCTGGTAGGTATTGTAACCAGCTTGTAATAGGTTTCAAAGCAGTACACAGATATTTAGGCACAAGAAGAACGGAGGATTGAGAAGCACATATAGTCACAAAGTTCACAAGCACAGGTGTCACAAGCGAATGTACGTCAGTTAAGAATAGCACGTTAAAATTCTTATTGCAATTTAATTAGAGCAAAAAAATACTTTTTGTCACAAATAGCATTGAGCGGGTAATCAGCGAAGCAGTAGGCAAGCGAGTAGTGAGCGCTTCGCGTCGAGAGTAGGTCAAGACTGGTGTGTCGATGCGCGCGCGCCTGCGGCTGGCGAATATGTAGGTAGAGGGCTAAATTAACGGTGCGTTTCCACTGAGCCACAGCGGTCGAAGTTCCGACTTTAAATATGATGTATGTAATAATGTAATAATGTAAATATGTAAATGTATAATTGTGTATGTAAATGTATAATTGTGTATGTAAATGTATAATTGTGTTTGTAAATGTAGATTATACGCATATGTGTGTGTGTGCCGCTACAGTATTTATCAAGCTTAGCCTTGGTTTCGGTAATGGTTTTTTTTCGCAAAAAATAATGCTTAATAAGCACACGAAATTCACTTTTTTCCATTTTTTCCTCAAATTACTGGGTAGTCTGATAAAGATAGCTGTCAAACACAAACTAACTGACGCAGCAAGTTCAAATTTTGACAGGAGTCAACTGACAGATGCCTGTTGACAGGAGTAGTGTTGCTTTTTCAGTAAAGAGGTCAGAAATTCAAAAAGTCACGGACTTATTGACCCGCCCTCGTATTTGAGGGGAGGGGGAGCGGGCGAGAGAGAAACTTTTCCCTCGCGAGAGTGGGGTAGGCCCCCTGAAGGGGGGCCTACCCCACTCTCGCGAGGGAAAAGTTTAAGAAATGCATAGCTTTCTTATGATTTTTTAATAATCTCATTTGGAGGTTATGTATGTTTTGTTAATTTTTTGGGTAAACATTTCACTAAAAATTGCTCGAAACACAAAAGTGGCTTCTGCAACGTCTCCGGCGCTGCGGGAAGTGCAACCTCTTCGCCCTTGCGTAACAAAGGTAGGCACCCACGCTCACCTCCGTAGCTTCAGCTTGCTGGTCGCCTCCGGCATGCTTTGTTACAGCGGGCGGGAGTTGCTCTCCCTTCAAGCCTCCAGTTTTTGCGTGTGTCAACTTATTATTTGCAAAATCAAAACGCATTATTAAAACTCCCTAAAATAGCAATACCAACTGTCAAAATTACGTCAAAAGTAATGAAATAATGCAAAAATTAAGGTTATTTTACGAAAGATGTTTTTTTATTTCCGAAAGTATTTATTTCCTAGACTTGAAACTTCGTGAGATTGCTCAAGATAATAAGTACTTTGCACAAAAACAATTAGGTTACACTTCTGGGCAAGCGTGCTCCATCTTCGACCACATCATCACTTACTATCAGGTGAGATAGTGGTCAAACGCGTGCCTATAATGAATAAAAAAAAATGAAGAGTCTACTCCACATCCCATACATAAAAGACGAGCCTTTACGAATAATTAACGATTTGTCGGGAATAGTGTATGTGTGTGTGTGTGTGGGTAGTTGTTAAAACCACTGTATCAATTTACATGAAATTTTGCATGTTGCACTATGAATAGACAAGTAATCTAAGAACAGTGTTTTTATTGTAGAGTCCGATATCATATTTTCCTATTATTCACGCTCAAACTTCAAATTACGAAATCAAAACAAAATAACGGCTTTTTAAAATTGAGTTTCTGCGTTTGCGTTGCGTTTTGTGTTGCGTTTTTTTTCTAACACTATGTAATAACTACCTAAGAATGCATGTGAACCATGCCACAGGATATAAGATCTTTAGTTATTTAATAAAGAGATGAGAGGGATGTAATTTGACGTCGCTCGACGCATACAGACGTGCACATCAATGCATTACAAAATAAATAAATTAACGTTTGCATAAATACTGACCCAGTTTTATAGTGAATTAGCGTGTTTTATAAATTAAGTGAATTATAAGTTAAATAATGATCTGACTAGATTATAAACAGTTTATATAATCTGAAATATGGACGGCAGCCCCTTTAGTCGGAGCGGGATGACGCCGCGCAGCCCTCCATCGACACCAACACCAAGACCACCTCAACCACCCAAGCAAAATCAAGAGGAAGTAGTGGAAACAATATCCACTCCGGAAATTCAGAGCTGGTTAGGGTCCATTGAGCAGTACTTGAACGAGGTATGTACTATTGCCTCTGATGGAAAACTAAATTCAGACCAGAAGATCAGGATAAGTAATCTCTGCAGAAAAGTTGGACATGGAGTTTCGCAAATGGCTGTTCAATACCAGTCGCTGAAGTCAAGAGCCATACAAACCCATACCACCCTAAAAACCATGACCGAAGCTCGAGACCTAGCGGAGTGTCTTACAGAGATGAACCGCACCATTCAAGAGTCATGTTCGAAGCAGGGAGCTAGTGCCTCCTCTTTTGCCGATATGGTGAAGAAGGGATCCAGCAGTTTCGTTCGTCCGAATAACCTGAGTTCCGTGGCGATTTTCCCGTGTGACAACTCAAAGACCAGTGAACAAACTAAAAACATGGTCCAAAACATCATATGCCCTGAGGAAATGAAGCTGAAAGTTCGAGGCGTACGCAAAATCGGAAAAGGAGGACTTATAATCAGCACAGAGACGAAAGATGACCTAGACAAGCTTAAGAAAACCGTCCAAACTGCTTCGTCAGGGCTTACCGTCGACGAACCCCGTAAGCGTAAACCTCGCATTATAGTAATTGGAGTGCCCGCATCAATGGCTGAAAACGAGGTTTTTAAATGTCTTTATGAACAGAATGTAGCTGATAAACTGCCGACCATGTCCCGAGATACATTTATGACCTCAATCAAACTAAGCCATAAATCTGGGCGAAAAGATGCTGAAAATTGCAACTACATCATAGAAGTTCCAGCCGTCATTCGCAAGGCTCTCATCACCCAGGACCGGTTATTCATAAATTGGATATCCTGTCCGGTACGAGACTTCACACTAGTAACAAGATGTTACAATTGCCAGCAGTACGGTCATGCAGCCAAGACATGTAAGGTTACTGCCCCTACGTGTGGACATTGTGGTGAAGAAGGCCACTCTAGCCAAGACTGTTCAAAGAAAGCCGCTGATCCAAAATGTGCCACCTGTTTACGCTTCAAAAAACAAGCAAACCACAAGACGGGAGACGCAATTTGTCCGGCCAAAATAGCTGCTGAATACAGGTACATAAACTCGGTAGACTATGAAGGCGCCTAAGAGCGCCACATATTTAGTTTACATCTTAGACGTAATTAATTGTTATTAGTTATATATAAAATGGATATTAATAATATAATTTCAGACATAGATAACTCATTCTCAAATGAGTCAAAGTCATGTGAGGTTGAGGACTGCAGACAATATCTTTCTCAGCATCCACACTCACTAACCATACTAACCCAAAACATCCGTAGTGTTTATAAGAACATAGATAGCTTCAACATTTTCCTTCACAGACTTAACTTTGACTGTGATATTATGGTTTTAACAGAGTGCTGGTTATCAATCCGCCACGATAACCTCCCGGTTATACCAGGATATAACACGTTCTACACTAAAATGAATCACAATCAAAATGACGGGGTTGTTGTCTTTGCAAAGGAGTCACTAAAGGTCAATGTTGAAGAAGCTAATCTACAAGATTGTATGAGTAACTGTCTTATAATCAAAATTGGTACAACCACAGCGTTAATTGCTATGTATAGATCTCCTTCCGCTAGAAACCTGACTTCTTTTCACAGCTCCATAAACCAGATTCTTCAAGCACTCAGCCATTTCCAAAATGTAATCCTAACAGGCGATATTAACATTAACATTGGCTCTGAGAACTGCGATGCAGGGACTCAAGACTACCTCAATATCTGCTCATACCATGGTTTTCTCCCCGCTCACACATTGCCTACTCATCAGAGTGGTTCCTGTCTCGATCATATGATGATCAAATCCAGCTATTCATATATTACGCTTGTTACTAACTCAACAATAACCGATCATCATGCTGTCCTACTAAACGTAAATTTAACGCTGCCTAAGCTAAATCGCTCACAAACCAAGACTAACATAAATATAAAAAAACTCGAATATGATTTACGTAATATCGATTATAGCCCAGTTTATAAAACTGCTGACGCTAATACCGCTTTATCGTACTTAATAAAACATGTCCAACAAGCTATATTGCATAACACGACAATAGTGACACTAAATAAGCGTCATCATAATATCAAACCTTGGATTACGCCTGGCCTAATTCGTTGCATAAGACACAGAGATAAACTCCATCAAAAAACAAAAAAATACCCCGATAATTTAATAATTCTGAACTCATATAAAAGATACAGGAATTTCTGCAACAATCTTCTAAAGAAGCTGAAAAATAATTATGACAAAAATGAATTAAATAAAGCAGGTAACAATAGCAAGCAACTTTGGAAACATATTAAAAACGTCACTTATATGACTAAACAACGTGAATCAAATTCGAGTTTACTGCTTACTAATCCTTCACCTCTGCTGTCCGCAAACAATGTAAATAACTTTTTTGTAAATGTTGGGAGAAATTTGGCAGAACAGATCCCGAAACGTTGCGTCCAAACATCTTTCCAAAAACTAAGCAACAGCTGTAACCAGAAATCATTTGTTTTGCTGGATACAGATGAAGAAGAAATATCACGTATCATTGCTGGCCTAAAAGATGACTGTGCAGTTGGATGGGATAATATAAGCAATAGGATGCTTAAACTATTTAAGCATATATTTGTACCTCCCTTAACGCATGTGTTTCGAATCTGTCTTTCTAAAGGAATTTTCCCGAGTTGTCTAAAAAAGGCAGTTGTCATCCCGATTTATAAAACTGGAAGCAGAGAAGTGACTAGCAACTATAGGCCAATATCGATACTCCCTTCTATGTCAAAAATACTTGAGAAAATAATTAACAACAGACTAGTAAGCTATTTAGAAAAAAACAACTTCTTGTCACCTGCGCAATTTGGCTTCAGGGCCAAATTGTCCACAGCCGATGCAGTGCATAGCCTAACAGATTATGTCTCAAAAGAGCTAGACAAAGGGAATAAGGTCCTAGGAGTCTTCCTTGATCTAGCGAAAGCCTTTGACACTGTCTCAGTCTCCGCGCTTCTTGACAAATTAGAGGCTATAGGAATAAGGGGAACGCCGCTGTCGCTACTTGCTGACTACTTAAACGGCCGATATCAACGTGTTAGGATAGATAATTTCACGAGCGATGAGCAGAAAAATACTGGTTTTGGTGTTCCCCAGGGAAGTATTTTGGCCCCAACGCTTTTCCTGGTTTATATTAACGACTTGTGTAATTTGAACATTAAGCACGGCAAAATAGTATCATATGCTGACGACACGGCGTTAATATTTACAGCTAAAACCAGTAGCGAACTGCACGAAAACGCTCAACTAGGTTTTAATATTGTGACTAATTGGCTTCAAAGCAATTTACTAACATTAAATGCTGACAAAACAAAATATTACACTTCTCCATGCGCAAGCCGCAACTTAACACTGCTAGCTTTCATCTATACGCCCATCAATGTGGTAACCCTTCAGTCAACATGTGTCATTGTCCTCTTATCCTCAAAACCTGTAACATCAAATACCTCGGGGTAATAATTGACGATACACTCACATTTAGACATCATATTGAAACTCTGGTTAAAAGAGTGCGCAAGTTAATATATGTATTTAAAAAAATACGAACTTTTGCAAATTCAAAATTAATCACACAAGTTTATCTGGCCCTATGCCAGTCTATAATTCAATACTGCATTACTTCATGGGGTGGCGCATCAAAAACCCTCTTGCTTCCTCTTGAAAGAGCTTAGAGAGCAATTTTAAAAGTAGCAAACTTCCATCCCTTTTTCTTTCCCACAGATCAGTTATATAAATCCTGCAACGTGCTGACTGTTCGCCAGCTTTTCATTTTGCACTTAGTATTAAAACAACATACTATGCTTTCGTACATTTCTGACAGTACTAACAAGAGGCGGAATGATATAGTGTGCACTTCTAATGCAACCTCCAAAAATGTCTTTGCAGAAAGATTCTTCTCATTTTTAGGCCCATTTCTGTACAATAGGTTAAATAAAAAACTAAGTTTTTATAAGTTGAACTATTTTAATTGTAAAAAAACTGTCATTTCATTTCTACGAAGCATTGCTTATGAACAGACAGAGGATCTACTCATTGTCGACAAATAACCCGCTAACATGCTGATTCTATTTTTATGTAAGTTTTAATTTTAGTACTTTATACTGTTTAATTTATTTATAATTCTTATAAGATATTTATGAACTGTCTAGCCTGAAACACAGGTTCCACCTAGTTCAGGCTAATATAAAACTGTGCTCTAGTCTAATTGTTAAGATATTTTTATTGTATTTGTCTCCCTTTTATAAAATAAACGATTTTTATTTTTTTTATTTTTTAAAAGCCGCGTAATCTGGTCGGCATGCGAGTATGCCGTCGGGCGTTCAGGGGTTAAAATAATGCATTTCTATGAGTTTTAATGCACAACATGAAAGATCATTTCAATTATGATCTAATGAATGAGCTAGATTCGAAGCTTGCGTTGCATATTATAAGTCCAGATTTGGGTTGTTTAAAAAGATTTATTATTGCCAAATTTTTGTAATTTTTATAAAAATATAAAACTAGCTCATACATTAGATCATAATTGAAATGATCATTCATGTTGTGCATTAAAACTTTTAGAAATACATTATTTTAACTGTAAAATCACGTCTGTAAAATCACGTAAATCAGCGAAATCGGCAAAATTTCGGGTACGGCCTCCTAACAGAATCGACCAGCTCAGCAGTGGACATTGTGATGTAAAACTTTCTTACAAAAAAAAAACAACAAGTCGGTTGTTTTTTTTTTTGTAAAAAGTTTTTTATGTTTATCTTTTTAGTTGTTATACCCCAGAACTCAAAACCCCAATAACATGGAACATGGAATTTAAACATACTGGTAATTGGAGCAAATCAAAAACGTCATTTATGTATACATATTTTTCGTTTTTGTTCAGTTTTTCAAAAAGCGTTGAAGCAATTTCGATAAAATTTATATGGTCCCATATAAATTTTATCGAAATTGCTTCAACGCAAGTATATTCTTTTGGATAAAAAAAGAATTTTGAAAATCGGTCCACAACTGACAAAGAAATCGGTGGGCACACATAAAAAAAAAACACAGTCGAACATAAAACCTCCTCCTTTTTCGAAGTCAGTTAAAAATTGGTTTAGTTTTGTGTCTCAAGTATCTACGCAACTGGACATTATGTGGAATCATTTAAACGGGCGCGATCTCGGTAAAATGAAGCTTGTAATTTTATTGTGGTATTGACTACCTCAGTGAAACTTGCCGAGATGACTGACTCGGTACATTTGCTGCCAAATACGGCAAAAACTTAGAATGTGTTACATCTGCATTCTAATGGGAAAATACGATATAAAACTAACGGATGACTAGGCAGCATGGTCTCTGACCTTAGCTTGTTCCACAAAGAACAAAAGGAAAAAAAATATGAACAGTATTATTATTAGTCTGGAGGTTTTTGGCGGGATTTTCTCGAGTGCATTTTATTGCCTGTTTTAATTATTCGTTTATTGATTCCTAGTGGATATTGTGATGTAAAATTGGTGTAGTTTTGTGTCTCAAGTGTCAACGCAAATGGACAATATGTGGTATCATTAAAACAGGCCCGATCTCGGGCAAATGGAGCTGAGAATTTTATTGTAGTATTGACTACCTCAGTGAAGTTTGCCGAGAAGGCTGACTCCACACATTTGTTGCCAAATACTGCAAAAAATATTAGAATGTGTTACATCTGCATTTTAATGGAAAAAAAGTATAAACACACTACGTAAGACTAGGCAATATGGTCAAAAGACTTTCGCCTTCCCTTCGGGGATAATAAAATAAAAAAATATATAGGAGTCTGAGTTTTTGGCGGGATTTTCTCTAGTGAAGTTCAGTGGCTGTTTTAATAATTCGTGTATTGATTCCTTGTGGTTATTGTGATGTAAAATTGGTGTAGTTTTGTGTCTCAAGTGTCTACGCAACTGGTCAATATGTGGAATCATTGAAATAGGCGCGCTCTCGGTAACTAATGGAGCTGAGAATTTTATTGTAAGTAGTATTGACTACCTCAGCGAAGTTTACCGAGAAAGCTGACTCGACACATTTGTTGCCAAATATTGCAAAAAACATTAGAATGTGTTAAATCTGCATTCTAATAGGAAAAGAAATTAAAATACACTACTAATGACTAGGCAGTATGGTCTCAGACCTTAGCCTGGTCCAAAAGAACAAAAAAAAGAAAAAATGTTTATGCCGTAGACTAGCTATGCCGCGAACGCGTTGGAATTCGAAAAAACTAATAGAGAATGGTAGACTCTAGACTAAAGAAAGTTTTTTAAAATTAATTACCGTACAGGTACGATAAGAACGTAAATAAAAGTTTAAAGTGGTTAGATAGCTGACTAATGATTTTTGATTAGTTATTTAGTTCAGTCAGACGCTGTTACAAGTTTGAAGTGTACCTGTAGATGTTTCATTTTTTACAAATCAAATCAAAAGTTCAGATGTTTTAAATTTTTTACTATTCTAGTTTACCTAATATTGGGAAAATGGAAGTAATAAAGTGCATAATAACATTTTAACCAAGGCGTAAGTAAGTATTTTGATGGGTTCCCCGTGCCTAGAGACTGCAAGATCACAAAATGTAAGTATGTGTTTATAGAAACTTTATATTATTATTAATCCATATCCAAATAAATACGTTATTTATTAGTATTTAATTTTGAACAAAATTGATCTTGAGATCATTTGGTTTCAACGAATATCTTAGGATTTTTATGAGATATCATAGTTTTAATCAAGTACCACGCACGCATTCATGATGTGCAAGGCGGCGATCGGGATGTGGAGGTGCGCATGCGGTGGCCGGCCGCCGCCAGTAGCTCTGCGAGGTACCATTTTGCTCTGTATAGCCTATTTATTGAGGAAGGTCATAGACTTTATAACATCACGCGGGCACAGCTAGAAATTTAAGCTGAAAAGTTTGTTTGTTTGAACGCTTCAATCTCTGGAACTACCAGTCGGATTTGAAAATTATTTGTGTATAATGATAGCCACATTCATGAGGAAGGCTATAGTCTATGTAGCATTTTTTTTTGTGGGTGTGAAATCATCCATGACTTCTCCCGCTCTAGGTGGAGGAGGGCGTGTCAGACTTTTAGTGACTAAAACCCACCCCTTCCGTTGTTTGTGGGCAACTCTCTTTCGAATTTATCCGCGACCCAGACAGGAATCGGTCCTAGCGGACCCCGTCAAGTTGTTGTTGACATCTCTTTGAGGCGCGCGTGGGACACTACGCACCGCTGACTTGGGTCTGGTCCTTATCGGACGGCAAGCTCCGACGTCCGCAGGCCTGCGCCTACGATGGCCCGGGCATTGGCTTGCGACTCCCTTGCAGTGCGGACTGCCTTTCCCTCACGCATCCCGCCTCCTCCTTCGCGAGCTTACTACTTCGCAGAAGGAGATGCCGGCTTGCTATGCCCTCTCGCTCCAGGCTTGGACCAGGTATTTTAATGAATAACTTTTACCGCTTGTAATAATTAAATTAACTTGGCAAAATATTAAAATTTAAATAAATTATAAGTTTTCATGAAAAATAGTGCTTTCAAGTTAAAATTTACGCCGTCACTGTACATATTTCAAGAAAATCAATTTGTTTTTCAGGTCATGATCTAAAATTTGTCCCCACAAATGAGGGAAATTTTTAACGGCTTTTAATATAGCGATCGGTAGCTAACGAAAGTTTCGCTATCAATGTCGAGACTGCAGGCCCTAGATTGTTTTAATAAGAAAAATAAAGTTACTGTCGTTTATCTTACAAGCACTCCTTGTCAGTACCTACTATTTAATTAAATACAAGAAGTGAAACTATTTTTTTTTCATTATAGCTTTAGCATCGGGTCATTTTAGCTTTAGCATCGGGTTTTCAGGGCCCATCCAATATTCGCTACCCGGGCCTGTGGACGGCGAGCAGTGGGTAACTCGCCGTCCGATCAGCACCAGGCCCGTGAGTCGACGGCGCGTAGTGTTCCACGCGCGCCTCAAAGAGATGAGTGTCAGCCACCACTGACGGGGCCCATCGTGGCCGGCGCCTGCATGCCTATGGGTAGCGGATAAATTCTCAACATGAGTTACCGCAACCCTGGGCACTCAGGCAGGGAAGGAACAGGGGTGGGTTTTAGTCAGTAAGAGTCTGACACGCCTTCCCGCTCCACCCAGAGAGTAGTTTGAGAAAAGCTTTAAGGTGAATACTCCAGGGTAGACCGCGAAATTCAAATTTTCTTACGTTTTTTGCAATTTACAGGTCAGTGTCAGGTTCCACCCACCCCTGTTCCTTCCCAGCCCTGAATGCCCAGGGGCGAGGTAACTCTTTCGAATTTATCCTCAACCCCCGGGCAGTGGCTTCACAGCTTACAAGCAAATAAAGATATTCAAACATAACACCACCAGTAATATTAACTAAAACGCTCGTAACTAAGATCACCAACCGATAAAATCATACTATTCAAGCAATTCATTTTATTTCAAATCCACCTCCTTTTTTAACCGACTTCAAAATAAGGAGGAGGTTCACAAATCGACTATGTTTTCTTTTTGTGTGTTACCTCAGAACTTTTTAACTGATAAACTGATTTTGACGATTCTTCCTTTATCTGTAAGCTGGTGCTTCTCATGTGGTCCCATTTAGTGAAGATCTGATGAAGAACTTTGGAGATACACAATGAAACTCTTCAATAAATGATAGCAAACCTTCCAGAATTGCTGCAATCGCATGTCTGTTTATTTTTTACACCACTTTACAACATACCATCACGTTGATACACTCTGAAGGGGTACACAGATTTGTACAGTTCACCCTGATACACCCTAATTTCACCAGTTATGGTCAAATTACATATTTTTGGGGCTATCAAATTATCAATTCGAGCATAACTTTACCATTAATTTAGTTTTAGTGATCAATAAAAACCATTTTACAAAAAAAATACAACCGACTTCCTTTTATTACATAAAAAAATGCAAAATAACTTTAATTTTGGAAGTCGGTGTCAAATACGAAGAAACAAAATTAGAAACACCGACTTCCAAACTTAAATTTATTTTGCATTTTTTTTGTGTTAACTACGGAAGTCGGTTGTAGTTTTCAAACCAAGTCAAACTAAGTAAACGATATATATCGCATTCATCTCGTTAACTTCATGATAAAACAGTGCGACATACGGGTATGTCTGGGTGCAATGAGTCTATAGAAGAAAGTCGTAAGTGCATCGGGTTTGCCATTTCGATACTGCAATTCTGACCGCAATAGTATCTGAGTAAAGATGGAATACTGAAATATCAGTAAAATTACCAGTAAGTTTAATTAAGCATTAGTCCTTAGTCTTGGTGTTCTGCTGACTAAATTGAATCTGAAAAATAGTAACATCCCGCACGTTGCGGTGATCAGTGTGGTCATGAAGCTGAAATATTTCGTGTTGTGGTGATCAGTATAGTAACGTGACTGAAATATTCCGTGAGCCGCGGTGATAAGTGCCATTTTTTAGTAAAATCCCGTGCGTTGCGGTGATCAGTGTGGTTATAAAACTGAAATATTCCGTGTTGCGATGATCAGTGTAGTAACGTGACTGAAATATTCCGTGAGTTGCGGTGATACGTGCCATTTTTCAATTTCATTTATGGACAGCACGCCTCACATTGACGACATTTTATTGATAATTTAATTATGTCTGGGACTTTACATAATGTTTCGAATATAGTGTATATTTTGGTATGGCAATTTCGGTCATTTCCTTAAGGTCTCTATGTACTATCACGGTCAGAAAAGCAGTAGCAATCTCATAAAGCACAACAAACCAGCCGGACTTACGACCTTCTTCCATAAACACATTGCACCCAGACACACCCATATATCGCATTCTTTTATCATGGAACTTATCAAAAAGAGCGAAATATATATATCGTTCAACAAGTTTGATAAAATTCTAGTTTTTTCTCATATTTGGTAAGAAATGGGTTGGTTTAAAAAAATAATGAATTACCTGAATAGTATGATGTTATCGGTTAGTGATCTTAGTTACGAGCGTTTGTGTTATTATTACTAGTGGTGTTATTTTTTAATATCTTTATTTCAAATGTAAGCTGTGAAGCCAGGGCAAACATCGTGGCCCTGTATTGTAATGGGGAAGTTTCACAAACTTTTAATGATTCTGTGATGAGCTGTAGTGGTGCATATTTTTAACCGACTTTCGAAAAAGGAGGAGGTTCTATGTTTGACTGTATGTATGTTTTTTTTTTTTTTTTTTTATGTATGTCCGCCGATTTCACCGTCAGTTGTGGACCGATTTTCAAAATTCTTTTTCTATCCGAAAGAGTATACTCCCGAGGTGGTCCCACATAAATTTTATCGATATTGCTTAAGCACTTTTTGAGAAACTGAACCAAAACGAAAAATACGTTTACCTCGATGACGTTTTGGGGTACTCCAAATGTTTAAATTCCACGTTCCATGTTATTGGGGTTTTTAGTTGTGGGGTATAACAACTAAAAAGCGAAAAATAAAAAACTTTTTTACAAAAAAACAACCGACTTTCAAAAAAAAAATACACTAAAAATTAAAAAATAACTTTTATTTCGGAAGTCGGTGTCAAATAACGAAGAAGTAAATTACAAACACCGACTTCCGAAATAAAAGTTATTTTTTAATTTTTAGTGTATTTTTTTTTTGAAAGTCGGTTGTTTTAAGTTTTTTTTTAAATTTAAAATTAGTAAAAAATCGCTTGTTTGAAATGTGTTTGCATTTCGTCTTCCTGCCCTTATCCCATGTTACCCCCATGTTAGTTGGGATCGGCGCAACACGTTTTTTTCTTCCATTCTGTCCTGTTCAGCCGTCACGCTATCACTAACTTCCTTTTCTATCATATCAATCCTCACACTATCTATTCATTTTTTCTTTGGCCTCCCTCTTCATCCATCCACATTTATATTCATAACTCTTTTAGTTACATGTGTTTCATCCCTCTTCTTCAAATGACCATAACAAGATATACAGGCTGTAACGGAAAGGTGTGGTCAAATTTTAAGAACCAGTTCTGTCCATGGAAATGAAGAAATTTATCTTAGAAAAAATAGAAAATTCCCAAAAAAAAAAAGAACTTCCCTACAAAGTTATATTTTATGGGAGGTATTTTTTTTTGTGAAATTCCTCAGGTTTTCTTAAAGAAAGTGGTTCATATCGATGGACAGATGAAGTTCTTTAAATAAGACCACAACTTTCCGTTACACCCTGTATAGTTTTAATAGTATTTAAAAAATTAATCTATTATTGCAAAATAGTTAGATCGAGATTGGGTTTCAATCCGCGTTTTCTCGCGAAAATTAATTAAGCTAAAACCTCAACAATCTATGAAAAATTTTTTAACAAAAAAATTAACCGACGAAAAAGAACTAAAAAGCAAAAAATAAATAAACCTTTTAAGTCCTTGAGTAATGAGCTTATTTACCTACATAAAATATCAAATTTTATATAAACTAATTTTGAGTCTAAAAGTATGTGTAGTGTGGAGTATAAAATTTGATATTTTATCTATGTAAATAAGCTCATTACTCAAGACTTAAAAGGTTTATTTATTTTTTGCTTTTTAGTTCTTTTTCGTCGGTTAATTTTTTTGTTAAAAAGTTTTTTATTTCATGATTTTTTGTGGCTCGCATCATCTTTTAACACTCTGAGGCTAATTTCTAATTCTTCATCATTCCTCTTGCCACTGAGCTGATGATATAACAATCCTTCCATGAAGTTCCCAGGATATTGACCAGTTGAGGTTACCTCCAATATTGTAAAGACGTCTTTTCGTCAAAGCATATTAAGTGGTATTTGTCACTAAAACCAGTTTTTATATCTGACTTCTATTGTTTAGGAAAGGTATGGTTTCCATCATCAGCTAAGTTTCATGATGTGATGGTTCCTAAATGCAAATACCTGATTCAGTTATGAAAAGTAAACAGAAACAATATTCGTGCCCAATTTTCGAGGTTCTCTCTCAATTTTTTCAGGATCCCATAAGCAAATCCTGATATCCTTGACATGGGACAATCCTTGAGGTATACCCTATCTAACAAAAAAAGAATAATCAAAATCGGTTCATAAATGACGGAGTGAGGGCTGAACACACATACAGAAACGCTAAACGTGCCCACAATTTTCGAGGTTTTCTCTCAATTTTGTCAGGATTCCATTGTCAGATCATGATTTTCTTGACATGGGACCACCCTTGAGGTGTACCCTATCTAACAAAAAAAGAATAATCAAAATCGGTTCATAAATGACGGAGTGAGGGCTGAACATACACAAAAAAAAAAAAAAAAAAAAACATATATACGGTCGAATTGAGAACCTCCTCCTTTTTTTTCGTCGGTTAAAAATAATAAACCTAAGGAGTTATTTCAGGCATTTCTTGCTTAAAGGGAGGCTCTAATCACTAATTATGTTTGTGTAAAATACTTTGCTGAAGAAATAAATGATTTTTGATTTTGATTTTTTTTTATTTTTGAATTTGTTATATGCGCTACAAAAATTATATTAGCATTATAACAATATTATTCGATTTTTTTTTAAATTTAACTTTCTTTTTTTATGGTTGTCTATGTAACATTTATAATCATCATCAGACTTTTAATGTCCCCACTGCTGGGGCAAAGGCCTCCTCTCTGTGAGAGGGTGTGGGACGTAATCCACCACGCGGGCCCAATGCGGATTGGTGGATGACACATATCTTCGACTTTTTGGTTCTAGGACGTGCCGGTTTCCTCACGATGTTTTCCTTCACCGTTTTGAGAGCAGTGGTGATGAAATAATTTACACAAAGTAAAGCGCCTGCCTGGGTTTGAACTCACGACCTACAACTTGTAAGTCGCGGCCAATACCACTGGGCCATCACTGCTCTCACTTTATAATAATATAATGATAAATGAAACTTGGAAATTTTCTTTTTTATTTAATACCAATTTTAATGTTGATTCTTTCGTAAACCTATTGCCATGGTTTTTTAAACAGTTTTATTTAATTATAACGCATTGAGTACAGCTAACTTATCTAAATCCTAATATTTTAGTAAACAAAAGATAAATTACGGGCCACCGAGATTTGAAGTCACAGCACTCATGTTCCCGCACTTCAATGTAACCCACTCTTACGATGCTGACTTGCTTTGCTGGAGACAAATTTACTTACGTACGCATTCGGAGCAAAACGGTTTGGCGCGGACGCCGATAATTCAATTTGAGGGAAACGAGCAAGTAAATATATTGTTTAGTGTTGATCACATGCAATCACTGTCAGGTCCATGGTACGATGCAAGAGGGAATGGGAAGCCGTCTCCTCCTTCTGCGAAGCAGTAATGCTCGCGAAGGCGGAGGCGGGACGCGTGAGGGAGACTCAGCAGCGGAGTCGCCCTCACACCCTCAGCAGCAGCCACCTCATGAGACGCCTGGAACTTCCGGTGCCGCGAGACGATCTCCGGCCACCGTAGACCCGGGCCTGCGGACGGCGAGTAATGCTCCACGCGCGCCTCAAAGAGTTGTCAGCAATAAAGACGAGGCCCGTCATGGTCGATGCCTGCCCGGGTGTTGAGGATAAATTCGAAACAGAGTTACCTCGCCCCTGGGCACTCAGGGCAGGAAGAATATAATAATTCCAAAAATAACAAAATTTAGAAATAATCTCCTTGACCTGTTAGTAAACAAATGCTACTACTCTATAAAAGATTTCCTGTTAGACAAATCACTGCTCCAATACAGCCTCCCTCAGTCATGATGCGTTCGGTGGCCCACTGATGTGTACCTACCTAAATTATGATCTTTATTATAATGGGTGATTCATTCGGAGTTACTTTTTCCAAAACTTAAAAAAATATGAATAAAACAAATTTATCGGGTAATCTTTATTATAATGCAAAAGAACCATTCCTTACATTTACTTTTTAAAGATTATTTCTTCCAAATGTTGTCCGTAACTGCTATTAAGGTGGTCCATTCTGGAGTTCCAGTTTTCGATGACCCGACCGAGCATTTCCAGTGGTATTTGGCGAATAACGCGAGTAATGTTGGCTTCCAGTTGATCAATCGTACGCGGCTTATCCATATAAACTTTGGACTTTACATAACCCCACAGAAAAAAGTCTAAGGGTGTGATATCACAGGATCTAGGCGGCCAACTGACTGGTCCGAAACGCGAAATTAACTGTTCACCAAATTTTTCTCGCAACAAAGCCATGGTTTCACGTGCTGTGTGGCAAGTGGCGCCGTCTTGTTGGTACCAAAAGTTTTGAAGATGATCTGATGATGATCCAAATACCACTGGAAATGCTCGGTCGGGTCATCGAAAACTGGAACTCCAGAATGGACCACCTTAATAGCAGTTACTGACAACATTTGAAAGAAATAATCTTTAAAAAGTAAATGTAAGGAATGGTTCTTTTGTATTATAATAAAGATTACCCGATAAATTTGTTTTATTCATATTTTTTTTAGTTTTGGAAAAAGTAACTCCAAATGAATCACCCGTTATTTTTATATGAAATTATAATAATTTGTAACAATAATGTAATAATGTATTTAATTTAATTTAATAACGATGTATGTAAATATTGTATGCCCAATGGGCGGGACATAGTTGATCCTAATTCAATTATTTAAGACCTGTATTATGTACCTACCTATGATCCACAATAAAGATATTGATTGATTGATTGATTGAAGGAACAGAGGTGCGTTTTAGTCAGTTAGAGTCTGACACACCCTCCCGCTCCACCCAGAGCGGGCGAAGTCATTGTATAAATACCCACCCCATAAAAAAATAAATAAATATTGTTTAGTGTTGATCACATGCAATCACCTCGAATTAATACCTGTATGACGTGTTATGTTATATCTTTCGTTAAAAGATCACACACTGTGACATGAACACAATCGTGCAGACGAATACGATTCTATAGATGCTACTAGAATTATGGCCGTTGACTGTACATTAGTGTATATATCGTTTTTTTTGTAAAAATATGTATAGAATTACATCGTTAGCACTCGCAGATAGCATCGCGTAGTGGATTGAAGTGAAAATTTCTATAGGCGCGTTGGGCATTTTGTTCAAATTTTCACTTACAAGGTGGAGACGACAGTAAACCAACAAACGAAAACACTGGTAACACTCATAATTATGATTTGTAAACAACTTTTTACTTTGGGACAAAACATGAAATCGTGAAAAAAATATCAGCTGTTCCGTAGATACATTTTGTAAAGTTTTGCAAACGTAAATGTATTAAAGTTTTTCTAAAATTATGGGTTGCGAACCACTGGTGAGTCGTCCAATATTCGCTGGATGGGCCCTGAAAAACTGATCTTAAAGCTATACTGACAAAAAATAACCGTGATAGTTAGACAGTTGAAATTTTCACAGGTGCTGTATTTCTGTTGCCGATATAATAACAAATACTAATAAACAATAAAATAAATATTTAAGGGGGCTCCCATCTGCCCGGGGGTTCCTCCCTGCCCTAAATGCCCAGCTAGAGCGGAAGAAGTCATTGGATGATTTCCCAAACACCAAAAAAAAAAAAAAAAAGAGGGTACCCCCCTACAACAAACGTGATTTTATAGCCGTTTTTATAGATAATGGTACGGAACCCTTCGTGCGCGACTGGCACTTGGCCGGTTTTCTACCCTTTCGCGTGTACAAATAAATGTACATCTTCTTACTTAGCGGTTTCGAGGCGGCAGCATCATAATCCATCGCGGGCAGCGATGTGGGGGCGTTCTTCACTGGGTGCCACATTTTCTCTTCTTCCTGTGTTTGTTGTCAGGCATCGATGATCGTACCACACAAGCGAATCCCACGGCACATGCCAGCACCGGCCAGCACGGGACTCGTGCGCCGCCTAACGTACCTAATAGCGTGCCGCCGCCGCCGCCGTCGCCCGTCTTGACGCCACCCAGCGCTAGCGCGCGAGCGCGACTTTATGTGGCCTCCGTTTTATTCACATCATAATTATTTTAAGTAGTTTATTATTATCTTACTGTATTTACATCTTAATTCTTTATTGTACACTAAAATTTCACATATCACAAAGTGGTGGGGTATTTGTTTTATTTCAGTTTTTTTTTAAATTTATCCTGACATTATCTAAAGGTTCTGATTTCCGTACGTCTCGTCTTAGGCGACCACTGAAAATCAGCGCCGTGCTGTGGGTCCCCCACGGAACTTTACACTTACGCACTTTAAACAGGCTGTAAGGAACAAGATACCGCAAACTTCGCGAAAAGGTTACACCTAATGTCAATAACAAAATTATGATAGTCATTAATCTCGGTAATGATCGATTACAGAAATTGACATTTTCAAACACGCAATATATTGCGAACAATGCGATCTCAACGCTTCGCAATGAAGTAGGCGCGCGCGAGCGCGTAGTACGTAGTTACCTACCACGTCTTATACACACAGACACACCTGTGTCTGTGTGTATAAGCGTTGCGGTGCGACCACCTGGTCGCGCGCTACACGATTGCTGAATAGACATTACGTCATCCAGAATATTTTTTAAGTCAAACCGGAGTTCGGTGTTGCATCACAAAAATGCTGTCCAATGTGGCCAATTTGGGATGCATTATAGTGTTTCCGGGCAATAGTCTCCACAAGAGTGCTTGAGGTTAGATGGCGCCGCCGAGGCCGGCCTAGGAAGAGGTGGCGAGAATAAGCGTTGCGGCGCGACCACCTGGTCGCGCCGCTACGCGCTTGTACTTAGATAGACTTTCTACTTTGTGATAAAAATACATTTACGTCGATGTTTCCGATGTTTCCGATCGATGTGATAAACAACTAGATCAGATACTTAATAGACATAAGCGCATACGTACGTTAAACGTTTAAAACGACAAATGCGTATAATGTTCCGTGGCACCTTTAACTGTTTATTCTAATGACGACAACATTGCTATCACATACATTTTTAATCCCTCAAGAATACTGAAGATAAGGTTAGATAAACATTAGGATAGATAATAATAAAGAAGCTTGTAAGTACCTACATTGCGCTCCAGGAATGTAGTATAAAGCGCCTGCTACACGGTCGCCAATCGCGTCCCTACAGAAGTGACTTTGGTGATTTTGAATTTTGAAATTTCGTAGGTACCTAGAGCTCTGCCGCTCGCCAACCACGAACACCTCTGTCAGGGACGCGGTTATTAACCGTGTACTTAACTAATTAACAAACTCACCTTAAAGTTCGTTCATTTCTTACGAGAGAGGCGCCTACATGCTTCATGCATGAGCATTTTCCTGGGTACTGAGGTGTTGTTTAAAAACACTCTCGCACACAACAAGCACACACTCAACAAGCAAAACAAAAAACACACATACTAACAAACACATACAATAACTTGTTTTTGATAACTTTACGATAACAACCTAAATTCGCTACCAACTGCACATCCGTTTGCGATGAACGTAATTACGTAAACACGGAACTAACAAAAAACAAAAATTCGTCGTCGCCGAAATGCTAAAGAAATAAAATTTTATTTATTAGTGTAGGTACGCTTTTGAACGTGCCGACCTGCCGACATGGTCATAGATCAATAAAATTGATAGACTACAATCGCATTAAGTTGTACCTACTACCTACTCACTCAGTAATTATTTTGATATAGGTATACGAAATGTAGGAATGTGGTTTTAACGAAATGCGTAAGTAACGTTGTTGTATTGTATTACTTAACTTAACTTTGTTGATAACAAAAATGTATCTAAGAATTATTATGTCGTTATCAGTAAACTGTAACACATTTTTTTTAGATCTTCTTTACTTATTTCGATGAAGGTTTATAAAAATAACCTCCCCTCAAAATAAGTTCAAATAAAAGTAGTCAATGGGATATCAATTTTTGTAGACACTTAAAATGCCTAACGTGTCGCGTCTGTTAGATTCATAGGTCTGTGTGAGCATTTGCCGACAAAGGGTCGTCGGTGGTCTTTGGCCGATGTTGCGTGCGTACCTACTGGGCCCGCGATGACCTCCGGTGAACTTAGGAAATCAGCTGAGCAGAGAGCTTCTTGTAATTTTATTTACATTACGTTTTTTGCGATAAAAGCGAACTAATTATTTTTAATTAAAAATTTCATTGAGGTAGATAGGTATAATGATTTTATACAGTTTAATGTAAAAAAAACGCAGATTTTTTTTTTCAAAAATTAGGAAAAAGCCGACGAAAAATTCCAACGCTAGGGGGTCCAGAATCATGTACTGAATCACTGGAACACGTGCGTTCATGTACCTTACAGCCTGTATATACTTAAACATAATATAAGAACTACTAACACTATCGATTAGTAAGGGTTAAGTTTAAGCTAAATCATTTTGTTGTATGTCGTTAATTTGTGGCAAATAAATACTTTTTTCTTCCTTTCTTTTAGTAAAAGGTTTATGTTGCGCACACACGGGCACGGGGCAACTCAATTGCGCAAAAGTGGTTTAATTTGACGTCAGCACCAATCAATTTACGGCAATTCCAAGTTTGTAAAAAAGTTGCTAAGAACTGCGCTATTAAGTGGCCCGTCTAGGTGCAGTTTTTCAGACGCGGCACAGTCGGACATGGAGTCATGATTACATCAGATCGGAATGGGTTCGATGCAATGGATAAATTGTAGATGGTATGGTAAAAGTACTCTTCCCATCATAACTCTTGTTCTAAGAAAAAGTCATAAGGACTCGTCAATGAACTGAAGATACCAACCGATAAATATCTGTAAATATTTTGAGCTCTTGACTAAAGAACAACAGCCGGCTCGATCTTCGAGGTAAAGCAGCGCTTGCGGAGGTCATTCCATGGATGGGTTATCACTCATTACGTACCGATACTTCTCCAAGCCTCTGAAAGCACGGTAAGCTGTTGGTCCCGGCGGTCGTTTGCAGATCTTTAATGGTCATGTCTTGCCAAGAGGTATCGTGTTACTCAGTTACTGGGTGTTGGAGGTTAGATAGGCAGTCGCTTCATGTAAAACACTTGTATCCAGCTGTATCTGGTTAGACTGGAAGAGCCCACCCCATTGGGATTGTGAAAAGGCTAGGCAGATTAATTGATTTTGAGATTAAATGTTTCCCTCTCTCTTACAGCAGAGATCTTTCTTTCTTTTTAGCCGCCCGCGCTTAAACGCCCCGAAACTTCCCGTTCTTAATTCTTTATTGTACCTACACCAAAAAAACATAGCATGGTACACATAGCACACAACTCATGTAAAAAGGCGAGCTTAAATTAATGTTGAGTTCATGGGTCGACCATAAGGTGGTGCAGAGACGAAACATGGCAGGTAAGGTTAGGGAAAGAATAAACGGAAAAAAATACAATAATAAATACACACATACAACAAAATTAGAAATGAAATTGAAACTACCGAAAACAACGAATCAGCGTTGTGATGATTTTTTCAACTCCCCGACTGGTTACCGTCCTGATGTTCGGAGGGAGCGCATTCCATAGGGAGACCGCCTGGACATGGAAGGAAGAATGGACAAACCCAGAGCGATGAGAGGGACATCGCAGAAGACGATTATTAGACAAAGGGGGCAATACTGGGACGCGTCAGAACAGCTAGGTAGTCGATAGTTTTAGACTTGGTTTGACTGTCCAGTTTGACAGTGGAGAAATAGCGTATTCCCTACTGGCTGCCCGGTGAGTGGTCGCCACAACAAGCACTACTTCGGTGCGAACACAAAACAGACAACGTATTGAAGATAAATGTGTATAGGGAAAAGACTGAACTTTGATTTGTTTAAATTTAGAATAAAGACAATAGAAGTAAATTGTTGTTTTATTACTGAGATAAATCGAACTGGCGTGGCGGCTAGTCTTGACCCCCCCCATAAGTGATGAGCCTACTGTTGACTGTTACTGGTAGTAAAGCTATGTTAAGAAAGAAAGGTCTTCATCTGACCTAGCGTTTTCTCAAATATATGTTTGAATCAGCTCCAGTCATAGGGTCAAGGCATGACGCGGAGACAAAGCTTCAATCTTAAACAGAGGCAACAGAGCTTAGTGTCCCGATCTCGATATTCTCGATAACGTATCCTAACACTTGTGTGTCCAAGCAAAAGGGTCCAGTAATGGGGTATTGAGTTTTTTTTTTGGGGTGGGAAATCATCCAATGACTACTCCCGCTCTGGGTGGAGCGGGAGGGCGTGTCAGACTCTTTCTGACTGAAACCCATGCCTGTTCCTTCTCTGCCTGAGTGCCCACGGGTGCGGTAACTCATGTTGAGAATTTATCCGCTACCTCTAGGCATGCAGGCATCGGCCACGTTGGGCCCCGTCAGTGGTGGCTGACAACATCTCTTTGAGGCGCGCGTGGAACACTATGCACCGTCGACTCACGGGCCTGGTGCTGATCGGACGGCGAGCTACCCAATGCTCGCCGTCCGCCGGCCCGGGTCATGAGGTATTAAGTTCTAGATACGGTATTTAAAAATAAAAATATTTAAAAAACTGGCTCATTTGTTTTTATCAACATTTGAAGTCGAAACTGAAAAATCATAAAAACTGGCCAAGTGCGTGTCCGATTTCGTACATTAAGGGATCCGTATCAAAATTTTGGTACCTATTTGTTGGTAAAGTATAAGTAATAATAAAGATCTCCAAACAAGTTCATAGGTAAATGGGAAGTTAAAAAATTATTTGTAACAAAATTTTGTGACAGACGTAGGATAGACAGGTGAGTGACAACAATAGGGCACCATTTGAACTCTTCGGGTACGGAACCCTAAAAAAATTATTTGAAGCAAAATTCTGGTACTCGGCAACATCATACCGATACCTGTAGTTATTTACTGTTTAAGAACTATAAATAATTGAGCATTATTATTCAAATAAAATCGCGAAATGTAAATTTTTCACCTAACTTTACAAATCTGCGTATCTCTGAAACTAAGTCACGTGACTAAATGCCGAGCGACAGATAATATAATACTAGCGTACAGATGCCTCATCCCATACAAAGAAACGGTACCGCCGTAACTACGGGTTTTTGTCTGGCACAAGTAACTTTTGTTCTTCGTTCGGGCCCGTCCTCTTCACCTCGCTAGATGGTGTTAGCAGCGACGGCTTGCAAGCTGAATGAATTTACTTAAAATCTTACCAATATGTTCTCACACATTGAGGAATTATTTTATAGTGTTTTTGGCACTTCTTAGCAGTTTAATTTACTGTATCAAAATTTGTCACTATTTAAATTTAAAAGAGGCGAATGAATAAACTCTAAAACTTCAAACGACGCCATCTATTGGTGCAAGAAATATAGATGTCTAAGGATTCATTCCAATAATCGTCTTTTGAATTACAAGCCAATTATTCCACAATTTTATGATTAGGGCGGTTTATTAAAGAAGAAAATACAGTTTTTACCAAATTTATTTTCAAAATATTAGTATTACTTAAGGGCGGGTGTTCCTGTTTTGGTCCGTTTCAGAATTTATTTTTGATAGGCAAATTATTACATTTAGAATCTGAAAAAAAAAATATTTTAGATACATTCTTTCTCCTTACGATGTACCCGATCAAAACACGATACAGTGCAACTTTCTCTATAGAAAAAAATACCAAACTACGTTTGATTTGCAGTTTTTTCACGAGCCAAATTTCATTTTAAACACTACGTACTAATGCTTCTTTTTTTCTATAAATGATATCAATTTATAAGTAATTTATTTTGGAATCGATTCCACCCGATCGTATTTTTTCATTAAATTTATCTAAAAAAATATCGATTATTCAAGTGATTTTCGATCCGATTTATTAAAATTTTGCAATTTTACAATAGTCAGTTAAGGCATATTTTTTATTTTCAAAATTTGTTTTATTTTTAACTATCCCTATTTTTTCGAGACAAATTTGGCATAGCTAAGCAGAGCTATATACATCACAAACTTTATACAAAACTGAAAGTGGAACTGTAACTTTATTATTTCATAATCGTTTAACTTACAGTACAAAATTAATTATTCTATTTTATATCAACTTGATTAATTTGCCAATACCGTTGGAATACTGTTCAGTTTAGACTGTGGCGCACGAACACTCGGGGTATACGTAACTGCAGTTTCACGCGCGCGGGCCGAACCAACTCGATCTAACGCCGCGCCGCGCGCGTGTGTTTGCACGTAAATACTTATTTCGCTTGGGACACCCGGCCTTAAACTTTAATCAGAAATCAATGCATATTATGGCATCTATTGAGATTTATTTGAACTAAATTTTCTTTATTCGAGATGAGACCCCGTGGCCGAGAACAGGGACCATTTTTGCTTGGACGCCCGTTTAATTCTATCTAGGTTAGATGACCGCATGTGCTATATTGCTCGCACTTTTCTTGAAGGCGCAAACACCGACTACCGAAGCAAATCGTCGATCTTCGCGAAAGACTCAACTGGCGGTTGACTTTTTGTTGCTTTGATTCGCTTGAGTTCGTGCAACTGCGCGCAATTTGACTACGTAATTTCACCAGAAAAAAAAACCCGCCACTCTTTTAAATTTTTGACGCACCACTGTCGGAGTAAAAATAGAGTTACCGATAACCTACCTAACCTACTAATAATATCCTACTAATATTACAAATGTCAAAGTTTGTGAGTGTGTATGTTTGTTACTTCTTCACGCTCAAGCGGCTGGACCGAATTGGATGAAATTTGATATGTAGATAGCTTATAGTCTGAATTAACATATAGACTACCTTTTAATCCGGTCTAGGCGGGTAAAACCGCGGGGCACAGCTACTAATAAATATGATCCCAGAATACTGTAAATTTCACTATTAAATGGTAAGAAATGAAGACAAGGCGAGATATCCTAATCAAAACGAAAAAGGCAAAGTTGAGCTATGGAAAAGTTGCAGCATTTTACGTTACTTATGAATTCCATGTGTGTCACCATCGTCCTCTATGGAATTAGTAACTATTTGTAAAGGTTCAGTGTTACACATAGGTATTACAAAAATCTTTTGACGTTGGAATTATTACTTTCAAAGCATTGAAAAAACCAGATGACAGCACTGGATATCGCTACGCGCCAAAGAGCTTTGTAAAGCTGTATTTATTGAAAACGACGGCCTGTTTATGGCTTTGTTTTACAGCATTTACAGTCGAAACTTAGTGCACAGCCCTTCAAAAAAATGATTCATAAAGTTTGCTGATGTGAACATTCCGTCATCTGTGTGGCCAATGTTCAAAGTTGAATTCGTGGAACAGATTGCCAAAAGACAAGTAGTTAAACATACGCAATTGCAATCCTTTTCATTAGTAAAAAAAAAAATTTGTCGTGTTGTCAAAGTGTTCAATACAAGCCAAGTTATTGAATGTCGAAACAATACTATGAAATTATCAGTAAACGAAGATATTAATCAACCGGACCATGTAAATTAAACATGCGATAGTCACGAAGTACAGCTTTCAATTCAGACGTTCCGTGTTAATCGTACACTTACGTTGTTAATTATAAATAAGAATTCGCTAGAATGGATGGAACTTGGGTTCTCATTTTACTTGCTTTGGTGATGCTAGTGGGGTCCTATGTTGCTGGAAGCATACCCTTGAACGTGAGCATGTCCGAGGTAAGCCATATATTTGAAGACCAATCTCATAAGTAGAATAAAATTAAGAGAAAAGGATGACCATCTGTGAACTACGTTTTGGTCTACTTAACTTCTATTATACTTTTGCTGATCACAGCAAAGTTCGATTCATTGCGAAATTTTGGATTAATGTGCCAACTAAGGTAGTCAGCAGGCAGTTAGGTTGGTAGTTTTTACTAATTACAACTTATTAAAATTAGTCAAAACAGAAAGTGAAATGTAACATTTTGTGCAATGTTGTAGTTGTAACCTTTAAATGGATGGTTATTTTATTTCAAATTAATTAAAATTAATAAGCATTTTAGTACAATAAAAATAAACTCTACTAAAAATAAACTCACATTTAGAGTAATTTATAAAAGCATTGCAAAAGCTTCGACCACACCAAGCCAAGCCCTAGGTGTCTCCAGAGAATTGGTAAATAGAGAGAGACCAATAAATTTGTGGCTCATAAACTTAACATTAACAGATGATATACACATTATCACATCATCACTTACCATTAGGTGAGATAGTGGTCAAACGCGTGCATAATATCATGAATTAAAAAAATATAACTTAAAATTGACAAGCAGCTTGGCGTAAGAACTTTAAACATTTTAATAGAATTAACTGGCTAATATTGAGGATGTTTATTTACGTACCCCTTCTTACCCATTCATTAATACAATGGGTGAAAATATTATAAAAGAATAGAATATAAAAATACTCTGTACAGCTTAACACATACAATATAGCCGAGTCTCTTGTTCAATAACTAAACTAAAATTAGAGAACCGCTATCTTTTTCTAAAAGGCAGTGCGAGAAAAGGACGGCTATAGCTATGAACTAAGTTAGAGATGTCAAACTAGTTTACGCCTTGCGCTTCACCGTGTTATTAGTCGACATGTTTTTACGTGTCGTCTTAATTTGTATGGAAATGTTAGTTCAACAAAATTTTACAGTTCTTATTTACGTCAGAATCGGTACCAAGAGCAGCTTAAAATTTTTTAGGGTGTTACAATTGGTGGTTTTATTGCTAAAAGCAATCTTTGCAGACCATGTTTGGGTGGAATGTGACAAAAAGAAGAAAATATATTCAGGTTGTCTGCATGCAAAAAAAGTTTTTATGCTCGTTTGTTTTAGGACAAGCTCCAAAAAGTGACTGTATTTGGTGCTGGGCTCCTCGTTGGCACGGCTCTAGCAGTAATTATCCCTGAGGGAGTCAGATCCTTGTTCAGTGAGCGCTCGCACCCTATGGTGGTGACAAAAGACTTCACAGCGGAACCACCATCACATGAAGATGACCTGCATTCTGTTATTGGCATATCTCTTGTCTTAGGTAAGTTGCTGTCTATTTATATGTTGCCTTTGAGCATTTCACTAATCATTCCCTCAGCTTTTTATTCAGATGTCATGTATGAAAATTGGGATATCATCACTATGACCCCAATAATATCTGTAAAATATTATACTACAGTCATACATGCATGTAAAATAGTCTGCGTAGGTGCCTCTACTATTCAGTTTAATCATTAAATAATAATACCTTGTGAAAAGGGCCTTACTTGTTGAGCCTAGAATGGATTTAAAAAAAAGGAGCTGTACTAGTAGTTCTTGTAGAATGAAGTGGCAGGACGATAATATCGCCGTGTGGAAACCCGTTCATAGAGTTGTAATAGAATGAAGTGGCAGGACGATAATATCGCCGCGAAACTCGATCATGGAGGTGGCGCCTTACCCTAAGGGTGTGTCCAGATCTGGCGAATGCGCCGCTCGCGAGCTGCGCGCGTGCCTTTCAAGTCCGCGCTCGCGCGCTCCTACATGCGCGTGCGCAGAATGCGCGCCGCTCGCACGCACTGTGCAAGCCTTGTGTGAGTTGCGCTAAAGAGGCGCACCAAACAATTACAGTAACGGCACGCGTGCTGCGCACGAGCAGCTCGCGAGCGTCTCATTCGCCAGTTCTGGACAGACCCTAAGGATAACGCAATTATGAGATCGATCATACAATAATAGTGTTGTTTTAGGGTTTGTGTTCATGTTGCTGGTGGACCAAATGTCTTCGCGATTCAATGACCAGAGCAATCCCGTAGAGAAGAATGTCACAGCCACCGTAGGACTGGTCGTGCACGCGGCAGGTCAGTTCAATCTCTGTCTATTTTTTTGTATTCAACAAGCCCTCCACACTGCGAACCACTGCATCTCCTGGAACCCCGAATCAGCAGTAGTGATCAACAGAAAATCTCGACGAGTCCCGGAGACGGATTCAACTGTCTTGGATCCCGCAACGAAATTAATCAAATAGGACATCGAAGCACTTCCCTTCTATGTCTGTCTGTTTGTTACCACATAACTTGGGGACGGCGCGATGGTTTTCATTAAGAAGCAGCTGTTCCACGACCCCGCTAACGTTTTTCCTCAGTGATAGTGCAGCTTACGATTAGTGGAAAAAAATCCTTATCGGTTCAGTCATCATCATCATCAGCCTTTTAATGTCCTCACTCCTGGGGCACAGGCCTCCTCTCTGTGAGAAGGAAATTTTGTGCTCGCACCAGATCCATGATGATTTTAAGACGTCATGGTAGGGCCGCTGCAAACAATCACGTTTACTACCTCATAGTTTACTACCTCATTAATCGGCCATCGCCACAAACTTCGGCGCAAGCCGAAGCTGAAGACTTAAAAGCTGTAAGAAATTGTTTCAAGATCGGCTACAAGCTACAATTAATAATATAAATGATTTTAAAACTTTATTATACATATAACGTTTAAATTGAATGTCTATTATAAAGTTAATACTCGTATAAATCTTCTCTACAAGTTGATCTAGAGATGATAAAAAAATTACCTTGCAATTTAAGTGTCAAAACTAAGAAATATTATTATTACGAAATAATGTGAATTACAACATAATAATTTAACAATCACAATCAGATCGATCAAGCAGTCTTTGTTCTTATCGACTAGTGCGTAACTAGACTAACAAATAAACTAACACTCACTTTCTTAATAAATATTAGTCAATTAAATGCACAGTTGAAAAATGTGTGAAACTGACAAAAAGACGTAGATTTTGAATTTATTTGTTAGGTTAGTTTGTTGAAATTGATGCGTCGGTGTCGTTTTGATACGCTATCGGTTTCCCCAATTCGAAATTTTGCGACTTCCACACGTACAAAGTCGTGGGTAGTTGATAAAATAGTCGGGTTTTAGCAATATATTTAAGTACCTATTTCATTAGATAATTTAGCATTTACGATACTAATTTACGAATTTATCTATTGTTTATATGTTGTTTTATTTTGTACACCTACCTTGTTCAGGGGGATGGCGATATAGACCGAGACGTAACGAATAGGATCAACTCAGGATGGATAAAATGGCGACAGGTCACTGGAACAACTTGCGACCTACAGATGATCAAGTTAAAGTGGAAATATAAGTCCGTGATTAGACCTGTCGTTCTGTATGGATCAGAATGTTGGGCTGTGAAAAAGACGGATGAAAAATGATTGCATGTGGCGGAGATGAGAATGTTGAGATGGATGTAGTAACGAGAATGGATAAAGTGAGAAATGAGTACATTAGAGGTGGTTTAAAAGTGGCGCCAGTCACCGAAAAGTTGAAACGGAACCACTTACCTTGGTATGGTCATGTAAAGAGGAGGGATGAAACACATGACATGTAACTAAAAGAGTTATGAATATAAATGTGGATGAATGGAGAGGGAGAGGGAGGCCAATGAAAAGATGGATGGATTGTGTGAGGAGTGATATGAAAGAAAAGGGAGTTAGTGATAGCGTGACGGCTGACAGGACAGAATGGAAGAAAAAAACGTGTTACGCCGACCCCAAGTAACATGGGATAAGGGCAGGAAGATGATGATTTTGTACACCTACCACAGTGAAGTATTTTAACCCAATGGTTGACTTGTAGAAAATGCCTTGTTGACATTAAGTCCGCCTATACAAGTGTACATAAAGTATACAAATAAATAAGAAATACATTAATTTAATTACAATTAAATCTAAGCCCATCATCGTCAGCTCCCGCGCTTCCCACATCGGGGACGCAACAATAGGTTTTTAATTGTGTCTGTTATTCTGATACCTTACGGATTAACTTTCATAATTGAAAAAAATACATATACCTACCAATATAATAGACTATACTAGCTGACCCGGTGAAAATAAAATAAAAAATTAAATCTGTCGAGCCGTTTCGGAGGAGTGCAACCACAAACACCGTGACACGAGATTTTTATATATTAGATAATAAACACTGGCGGCTTCACCCGCGTGGAATTAGTACCTAAACTATAAATTATAGCCTATATACTATTACAGACTAAAATCGTATCTCTGTGCCAAATTCCATCTAGATCCCTTCAGCCGTTTTGGCGTGATTGAGCAACAAACATCCATCCATCCAAACCTACGCATGATTACTAGTAGGATTTACATCATACCGCAACCAAACCTTCGCATTATTACTAGTAGGATGTACATCATGCCGCAACCAAACCTTCGCATTATTACTAGTAGGATGTACATCATACCGCAACCAAACCTTCGCATTATTACTAGTAGGATAAACATCATACCGCAACCAAACCTACGCATTATTACTAGTAGGATTTACATCATGCCGCAACCAAACCTACGCATTATTACTAGTAGGATTTACATCATACCGCAACCAAACCTTCACATTATTACTAGTAGGATGTACATCATGCCGCAACCAAACCTTCACATTATTACTAGTAGGATTTACATCATGACGGAACCAAACCTTCGCATTATTACTTGCAAGATTTACATCATGTCGCAACCAAACCTTCGCATTATTACTAGTAGGATGTACATCATGCCGCAACCAAAACCTGCGTGTTATTACTAGTAGGATTTACGTCATACCGCAACCAAACCTTCGCATTATTACCAGTAGGATTTAAATCATGCCGCAACCAAACCTACGCATTATTACTAGTATGATTTACATCATACCGCAACCAAACCTACGCATTATTACTAGTAGGATAAACATCATACCGCAACCAAACCTACGCATTATTACTAGTAGGATTTACATCATGCCGCAACCAAACCTACGCATTATTACTAGTAGGATTTACATCATGCCGCAACCAATTCTACGCATTATTACTAGTAGGATTTACATCATGCCGCAACCAAATCTACGCATTATTACTAGTAGGATTTACATCATGCCGGAACCAAACCTTTCTGAAATACTTCCCGAGCAGCGGATTGTTTTGAACTGGTGGTGATAACTGAGCGGAGAGCGAGCCATGCTCCGCGATAACATTATCGCACCTCGTATCGGCACGAATCGTTTCCAAATATCCCTCACTAGCTTTGGAACGGACAAACGCACGTCCATGCTAACTATTCGATTGATACGACTTATGTCTAGTCATCGACCGAAAGTTCGGTTTCGGCTGAAAAAACTTGGTTCGGCTGGCGTTTCGATTTCGGCCAAAGAGTGGCCGAATATTCGGCTAAAACCGAAACTAGCTTTGAACAGTAGGTTGTGATAGAGACCTGTAAACTGACTGTATAATAATAATATTTTAGCTTCTGCCTGCGACTTTTCCTGCGTGAAATTAGTACATATTACATACCAACGCATATCCATATTCAACGCATGGGAGAACTCGCAAAATGCTATCGGAGTTTTCTGTGACCTCTCCAAAGCTTTTGATTGCGTACACCATGACACGCTTTTGCGTAAGCTGCGTCATTATGGTCTCCAAAACGAAGCTCTAAATGTAATTGATTCATATTTATGTAATAGGTTCCAATGTGTAGATATCAATGGTGTTAAGTCTTCCGGGCTACCAGTTCATTTAGGTGTGCCTCAAGGCTCGATATTGGGACCATTCTTGTTTTTGGTGTATATTAATGATTTACCATATTTTTTAAAGGGTATCTGTGACGTAGTACTGTTTGCAGATGATACCTCTCTTATCTTTAAAGTAGATAGGAATAGAAATGATTTTGATAACGTAGATAGCGCTCTCTCAATGGTTACGGTATGGTTTACGACAAATAACTTGGTTCTTAATGCTAAGAAAACTAAATGTATAAAGTTTGCCTTACCTAATGTTATAAATCTAGGACCTAATGTCATCTTAAATAAAGAAGTGCTTGAAACTGTGGACTCGGCAGTTTTTTTGGGTATAACTGTTGATTCCAAACTTCAATGGGGCGCACATATATCTGGCCTATCAGGAAGGCTCAGTTCTGCCGCCTACGCCGTCAGAAAAGTTAGACAATATACTGACGTTGACACAGCACGGTTAGTCTATTTTAGTTATTTCCATAGTGTTATGTCTTATGGTATTCTTTTGTGGGGTAAAGCTGCGGACATACAAAATATATTTGTTTTACAAAAACGTGCTGTACGAGCAATCTATAGGTTAAGGTCAAGAGTTTCTTTACGAGAAATTTTCAAAGAGATTGGAATTCTCACGGTGGCATCTCAATTCATTTTTGCAAACATATTATACATTAGACAAAATATACATTTGTACAAAAAGACCAGTGATATCCACAATTTTAACACCAGAAATAAGTATAAACTTCATGTTCCTTCCCACCGTGTTCGTAGGGTTCATGGTTCGTTTGAGGGTCTCGGTATCGAATTTTACAATAAGCTACCCCGTTCTTTTCTTGACTTGCCTTTTAATGCATTTAAAACTAAAATTAAATCTAGTCTCTGTTCGAAAGCATACTATTCCATCAACGACTACTTAGAAGATAATAATAGTTGGTCGCTGTGTTGAACGCAAGACAATGTTACACTTGATGTTCTTTCTCCATATTTAGCTTATGGTTATAACAGATTATATGAGTTCATATAATAATTGTCTACCAAATTTAGTGTGATGGCCCTAGTTCATCACTTGTGGCTTCGAATCACAGCCCTTTGATAGTTTCAATCTTTGTTCTTGTAAGCAGGCACACCAGTTATGTATGGAGGCTTCTTTAATTTGGTTTAGTGTTTATGCTTGAGTTGGTTTTTAATGGCATGATTGAGTGTGCTAGCTGGCAAGTGGCGGATTATTTAATTTAATTTTATGATTATATTTTAGACGGCATATATTTATTTTTCTGTTTTACATAATGTTAAGATTGTTGCTTAGAATTATATAGATTCAAGTTCTTAAAACTTAACAGACAGATGTGTTGCTGGGGAGTTTGTTGGCCACTTCTTCTTCACAGCTAAAACACTAGGAAGTGGTGACGGGCGGGCGTTTTTTGGGGGACTGTCTTTATGTAGAACTTTGACGTTCAAAAAGTGCTGGTTCTCAGCCTAGTTTGAATAAATGACTTTTGATTTTTGATTTTTGATACAAACTTTCAACCCTCACTTTAACCCCTTTTCTTTTTTTTTAGTGGATGAATTTTCAAAAACCCTGTCTTAGTGCTCCCGTACATTATAAAAGGAAGCCGTGTGCAAAATTTCACGTTTCTAGTCCCAGTAGTTTCGGCTGTGCGTTGATATGTCAGTCAGTCAGTCAGTTTCTCCTTTTTAACCGACTTCGAAAAAGGAGAAGGTTCTATGTTTGATTGTATGTATTTTTTTTTGTCAGTTGTGGGCCGATTTTCAAAATTCTTTTTTATCCGAAAGAATGTACTCCGAAGGTGGTCCCATATAAATTTTATCGAAATTGCTTCAGCGCTTGTTGAGAAACTGAACAAACACGAAAAATATGTATACATTAACGACGTTTTGGTTTGCTCCAATTACGTGTATGTTTAAATTCCACGTTCCATGTTGTTTGGGGTTTTGAGTTCTGGGGTATAACTTTGTAACAGTTTGGTTTTATCTTGTTACGCCGAAGAAGTATAACTTCTTAGCGTGCGTACATAAATACACACACTTTTTTTTTTGGATTTTTATGAATCACCATGTCTCACCGGCTGAACCGAGTGGGATAAAATTTGGCACACTTTTTATCCAGGTAGTAAGTAGGATAATTATAATCGTGACGCGGGCGACGCCGCTCGTAGAAGCTAGCGTATCAAAATCGAAGATCGAAATTTCAATGATTTCTTGATTGTGTCATTTATTTGAACGATCATAATCATAAATGTCGTTAAAACACTGCGTGCACGCACTTGTCAGGGTTACGATTTATCATAAGAAGCGTGGAGAATCGAAACAAGATAAATCGGCACGTACTACCTATAACTACCTACATACATCATATTTTACATTATGTAAGTGAGAAGTACCTAATGTACAAAGTTTAATTATTTCGAAGTAAAAGCAAAAATAGTGATCGATTTGCTGTCAAGACCAAATACGGAAATACACTTGCAAGCAATTTGCAAAGCAGGTATAAAATTTTAATTGGACGAGTTCGTGCCTAAAGTAATAACAGCCGCGCGGGTCGATCCATCAGGTTAATCCATGGATGTGTGACCATCTTTACATACCGAGACTCCTCCAAGCCTCGGAAAGCACGTTAAGCCGTTGGTCCCGGCTGTCAATCATGGATCTTTGACAGTCGTTACGGGTCGTCAGAATCCCGAAAGTCTGACAGCCAGTCTTACCAAGAGATATCGTATTACCCAGTAACTGGGTTGTGTAGGTTAGATAGACAGTCGCTCCATATAAAATACTGGTATGGTCAGCTGCATCCGGTTAAACTGGAAGCCGAGCCCAAGATAGTTGGGAAAAGGCTAGGCAGATTGTATAAAATTTTAGTTTTACGGAATAGGTATCTGCCGTAACGTAAAACTTCGGCCGTCGGCCCAAGCTAGCAGGTATGCGTACGTTTAAAGTACATACTAACATTGCTCAATACCACTAATTTTGGTTATCAGAAAATAAGTATGTCTGGTGGCTCTATGATAACTGTATGGTCGACGTCGAGCTGATCGTGTTCCTGCCTCATGTGCACGTATCCTATACCTATCATGTAACTGTGTGATTGTGTCCTCAGCGGACGGCATCGCGCTGGGCGCGGCGGCCACCACCTCGCACGCTGACGTCGAGCTGATCGTGTTCCTGGCCATCATGCTGCACAAGGCGCCCGCCGCCTTCGGCCTCGTCACCTTCCTGCTACACGCTGGCCTCGAGAGGTATGTCACTCGCAAGAGCATCACTAATCACTAAGTATCAAAAGCGAACCGAGACAGAGTCGAAGAGAAGCGATGCGTCAGTAATGCACACACTTTTATCAAGATTAACCAAAGATGTATTCGGTCGAGACTGTGTGACTCAAGCGTACCAACACGAATCAAAGTTACAAAAAGGCAACAATCAACTGCTGATCCCTCAGTACTCCTTACTTACGCGCGAAGACTGCGCGCGACTTCGTGCACATCCTGTGAATTTAACGCGACGCTTCGCTTTAACTCTGTCTCAGTGGGCTTTAACCCTAAGTATGTTTTATGCTGAACGTTTTTAAAACATTGTTCTTTCTTTATCTTTAAACTATTCAGTGAAAGAGAATAATGAGTTAGATTCAGGTGCATTCACGTACAAAGCGGAAAGTTCCTCTGTCTGTCTGTCAACCAGAACTGCAAATGGCTCGAACATACTCTATACCTACTGTCAGTTTTGAGTGATAATATCTGCGAGCAAACTCAAACGCCGCAAGGAATCATCTCTTTTTGAACCCTATTTTAGTTGAGATTAAGTTGGAAGCGCCAGGGTCGCCCGCAAAATTCAAATTTTCTTACGTTTTTTGCAATTTGCAGGTCAGTATCAGGTTGTATGTTGGTCAAAATATGATTCGCGGCCGTAGCAAGTATGTATTTACAGAACTGTAATCATTAAAATTATCAATACAACTCTGTTAGTATTAATGTAGTATTTCATGAAATCAAGGCATTTGGCATTAATATTAACTGAGAGTTGGAGCTCGTGGCTAAAGTAATAACAGCCGCACGGGTCGATCCATCAGGTTAAGCTACGCTTGCCGGGGTTGGTCCTTGGATGGGTGACTATCTTTACATACCGAGACTCCTCCGTGCCTCGGAAAGCACGTTAAGCCGTTGGTCCCGGCTGTCAATCGTGGATCTTTGACAGTCGTTACGGGTCGTCAGAAGCCCGAAAGTCTGACAACCAGTCTTACAAAGGGGTATCGTATTACCCAGTGACTGGGTTGTGGAAGTCAGATAGGCATCGCTCCATGTAAAATACTGGTATTCAGCTGCATCCGGTTAGACTGGAAGCCGACCCCAAGATAGTTGGGAAAAGGCTAGGCAGATTGTATAAAATTTTAGTTTTACGGAGTAGGTATCTGCCGTAACGTAAAACTTCGGCCGTCGGCCCAAGCTAGCAGGTATGCGTACGTTTAAAGTACATACTAACATTGCTCAATACCACTAATTTAAGCCGACCCCAAGATAGTTAGGAAAAGGCTAGGCAGATGACTAACAGAGTTGTAACGTACTTGCTACGGCCGCGAATCATATTTTGACCAACATACAACCTGATACTGACCTGCAAATTGCAAAAAACGTAAGAAAATTTGAATTTCGCGGGCTACCCTGGCGTTTTCACCTTAAGATTATCAACTTCAATGAAAAGCTTCTCGAGCATTTGGCTACTTTGTCTCCCCTACTCATTATCATCGTCATTTCAGCTAAAAGGCATAGGCCATAGCATTAACATTTTCTGGACATAGGCCTCCCCGAAGTGTCGCCACTCGCTTCCAGCCGATTCCCGCGGCCTTCACCAGGTCATCAGTCCACCTCGTGGGAGGCCGCGCCAACGCAGTGTCTGCTCCAGTGCTATTGATATTTTATAATGTCCCACAGGAACAGAATAAGAAAACACCTGTTAATATTCTCGTGCGCCGCCCCGCTGCTTGCCCTGCTCACCTACTTCGGCATAGGCAACGAGAGCAAGCAGACGCTGAGCGACTTCAACGCGACAGGTAACCGGTTCCAACAGTGCACAGGTGTATCACGGCTGTGTTCCCCAAAGACTCACATGTGATACGGGCGCGTCTATTGCCATCAACCGGACATGCGTCATTCTTCTTTTCTAGCGACATTGACTGGTCCCTCAAAACAGTTTTCTCAGTATCTCAAAACCTTTATTATATATACAGGGTGTAAGGTAAACGCTCCCAAAAATGGAGACAGGTGATAAGGCTAGTGATTCTTGATACGATACCATCAAAAAATCTGAAAAAAAAACTATTTTTTTTAGCATTTTGCGAACAATATGCTGTGAAAATAGTTAAATGAAACCGTTATTTGCAGTTAAATACACTTTTTTTCTTTACAACTTTATCATGCAATGTAATATTCGTAAAATGTTAGCTGACGCCCGCGCGTTCCTCGAGTTCAAACTGCGCACGCTCTCGCCGACAGCCGTGCGGCCAACGATCCCGCGTCCACGCGACGCCGAAATAAAGCGAAAGATCACTGGTATTCGTTTGCATTTAGGTTGTATAAAATCTACGTTCTGGCTTCGGAAGCGTTCCCCTTACACTCTGCATATTATCAACTAATACGATTTACAACAAAAACTATACTTGATTCTCAATTCCAGTTATTGTATTTTACCAACTTCAAGTGACATCCAACCTTAGTCGTATTCGAATAGTATTCGTGTGTATTTACGAACATTATATCGCATTTCTTTAACACACATAAAAGGGCTGTTTCTCGCTTTTAAGTTATCACTTTTCCACCTATGGTGAATCTCCTGGCGTTTTGCAGAAATTAATGACGGAGTGTTGCCGCCAGTGACGAATCGTGGGAAATTCAACTTTAATACAATAGTACTACTAGGCAATGAATACTACTAGTGTTTAATGTTTTAAAGTTGAATTACCCATGATTCATCTTTGTCGGCAACACTACGTCATTATTTTCTGCAAAACCCCAGGAGATTGACCCCCTAAAACGTTGACGACGGTATATTTAAAAGTATCGTGAGAAGCCTGGTACCCCTAACACAAGTTAAATCTTTCCTTGGGTACCAGAATTCATTACAAGTACTTTCTACCACTAACTGCTGGTACCCTTCTAGTATGTCTTTGTTCTTTGTGTTGTTTGTGTCTGCCTGTATATTGTTTTTGGTCCAATAAATTATTTATTTATTATTATTCTAAAACAAATACGAATATCAGTGAGTCCCATCTTCTTGAATGTTAGGAACAAGCACTGCCAGCACCAATGAAACATTCATATAAGTAAAAATTGTCCAATATACGGCTTATCTTACTACAACTGCAAAAATACCCTTCGATCATACTTGCGAAACAAATCCTATGACGAAACAGAAAACTATCTAACCTAAGTGGTGATAAGTCCTCACATTCACTTCTATAACAACACTGTCCAAGCACATATACATCCACTGACTTGCACACACATACATACACACACACTCACAAATATTTGATTGTAAATTATTTACTCTTTAGGTTAAGTTTGAACATTTTGTAAAAATTTAGCACTTACAACTTCAACAAGCACAATAAAAGCACAATGTACTGTGTTCAATATTTTAGTAACCATATTCAAAGGGGTTTGGGACTGTTACTCCTTACTACAGGTTATTTTATAACCTAGCTAGGGGGACAGTGCATCACCCACCTGATTGGAGACAATTGTACGAAACCACATCATTATAAATGGTTAAGTGAACTATTGTACTACAATCCCTGTTTATAAATAAATACATTTATTATTATTATTATTTTGTATATTTATTTTTACACATATTATTTACATTTTTAAATATTTTAAAAGAAAACATATAAAAAACATTTAAACATTTATTATTATTATTATTATTATTCGTATCCATTCCAGGCATCGCTATGTTGTTCTCGGCGGGCACGTTCCTGTACGTGGCGACGGTGCACGTGCTGCCCGAGCTCACACACCCGCACTCACACACGCACGCGCTGCTGCCGCTGCAGGAAGGCGTCGCGCCCAAGAAGGGCTTCGGCGGCCTGCTGCTCTCCGAGATGATCATCCTCACGCTTGGCGCTCTGATGCCGCTGCTCCTCACCATGGGCCACAAGCACTGATCGACGCAGCTGCTGGACCGACTGCAGTGCGACCAGCCGCACCCATAGGTGAGCTCAGTGGCCCAACTAGTCTTAAAACCGTCATGATTCCGGTGTGAGAGGAAGATGGAGGTATTCAGGATGAATAGCACTATCCTTTTCTCACAACGGAATCATGATGGCATTGGCACTTCGCAGTACAGCCCCAGAAGTCGGTTTTAAGCCCTTAAAAGCCGGGTTCATATTATTATGTCGTGTGGCATTTGATTGGCTACAACAGTCGATGTGATGTAACGTAGGCTTGAACAGACTCGTTTGATTGGCGTATCCCGCGACTCAACACGACACTAAAACATGGTCGTAGCTTTGTGTTTGATAATGTTGCGTTAACATGATTGTTTTTGTTGCTGGTAACATGTTTCCTAGAACGTGTTGCTGTAGCAAATTAGCACATCTTTTATTTACCGTGAAAACGAGGGCTTGTTATAATTATAACATGTTGAATCAAAGTAGCATATTTTAAGAAATTTCTGTTGACGCTTTTGTGATAATTTTGATAGTTTTGTAAAGTTGCAATGTATATTATGTATAGTAATGACCCGGGTTGCTGGAGTGATGACTGTTTGTCGATTTTTAACGATGCCAAATTACATTCGAATCGTATTTAGTCGATAATCATATTGAAATATTTTAAATGAATTCTATTAAATTTCATTCTAGTTAACTTTTAGATAATTTTATATGAAAGTCGACTAACAGTTATAAATCAGTAAACAAAACAAAAAAGACATAAGCAATAAAGTTAATGATATAATTAATTAATTATATATATTGTACCAAACGTATAGCAATAATAAAACTATGTTTACTATAAGATTGCAAATGCTTACTCTACTAGCTGAGATTAAGACAGTCTGGCCGAAAACTAGCTTTAAAGCAGACTTTTAGATAATTTTATGTGAAAGTCGACTAACAGTTACAAATCAGTAAACAAAACCTGGAAGACATAAGCAGTGTTCTAATTAATTATATATATTGTACCAAACGTATAGCAATAATAAAACTATGGTTACTATAAGATAGCAAATGTTTACTCTACTGGTTGAGATGAAGACAGTCTGGCCGAAAACTAGCTTTTAAAGTAAGCAATTTGTAGATCTAATTTAAAAAAAAAACCTCATCATTTTAAAGTACTTAAAATATATCAGAGAACACAAATTTTTAGATGTGAGAACACAGTGTTTGAATCAAATAATCCGTTAATGTTCAACTAGAGTGGTTCAACGAACTTGTAAAATCTAAATATTGATGAATCATGTTGTGTGCCGATTAGTAACGATTGTCAACATCGATGGAACGCCTCTAGTTTCACGTTTACAGCCCCAAAGAAACGACTTTAAAGAAAGAGATCTTATGAATCGGACAAAAAAGTTGTGCGAAATAGTAAATTAGTATTTAGTAAGTAGGAACGTCTCGACAATTACTTTTTTGTTGTGTATCTTTCGACGGGGACACCCTTAAGTTTGCCGTAAAATGAATTTTGATTTTCACATAAATTAAAAATTAGGTCATAATGATACAACGACTGTCTCAGTGACACAGTACATGACCACTGCCATTCTGATTAGAATTTTATATCAATGGGATAAAGTTCAATGTTCTTAGATATTTAGGTAATTTTGAACGGTCTGTATGTCCTATTTGGCGGTGATTGTTTAAACATTCCTTAAGTCCTTTGGTCGGGGGAACAGCCCTCTCTCTCAAAACGCTTTGTGAGAGAAAAATGAGAGAAGAATAGCTATCTATGCCTAACTGCCTACCCAACTATCTTGGGGTCAGCTTCCAGTCTAACCGGATGCAGCAAGAATAGCTATAAAGCCACTTTTAAATCATCATATTTATTACTTTTAGCAGCTGAATATACTAAACGATGCAGCTGTAGTAAAAGTAAAATGAGAATGTCTTAGTTAAAATATCGTCTTCGATTTTTGAATTACTAATAGTGACTGCTGACCGGGGAATACCCCACTTTGTAGAAATGACAGTTATCTTGATATGAATTTACGTAAAGACAATTTTAGAATCGGTTTTTAAAATTTGATAAACATGTATGCTTTGTTGACGTTAAATCGTTTTTTAGCAAAGTTTTTGTGAATCGGCCTAAAATTAGGTAATAAATACTAGAAAAAATGTTCAAGTTTTTAAAACACATACCTATATATAATATCAAAATAAATAAATTTTTAGTTTTACTTCGTTATCCCCATATTCGTAGACATGCTAAAAACGTACTACAAATTTAGATTTTATAATCTATACTAGGTATTGCAGATGAAAATAAAAGCGTTTGTAAACCTCATGCTAACGAATAAGGGATAAATATTTTATTTTACTTTAAGTTAGTGATATTGGAATAAAATTATTTTATTTGTCATTATTTTAGTAGAAAATTTATGGTAGTTAAATGAGCGAGGCACACGTCGACGTTGTGGTGCAACTATCTAGTTAATGCATCTCGTACGACACCACTCCACCACCAGTCGGTGTGAAAGAGTCGAAAACGCATAGACGCTGTACCATCATGAAAGTCTGTCCAGGGAAGTGTGACAAATAACATTTCTGTTCGCGTTCAAGCTAACGCTTAGTAAAAAATGTATGGCAATGACATTACTTGCGGCACAGATAATATAATACTAGCGTACTGAAGCCTCATCCTATACAAAGAAACGGTACCGCCGTAACTACGGGTCTTCGTCTGGCACAAACAACTTTTGTTCTTCGTTCGGGTCCGTCCTCTATACCTCGCTAGATGGTGTTAGCAGCGACGACTTGCAAGCTGAATGAATTTACTTAAAGTCTTACTAATATTTTCTCACACATTGAGGCATTATTTTATAGTATTTTTGGCGCTGCATAGCATTTTCAAAATATTAATATTACTTCAAACTTCAATAAGAAATCGATGCATATTACGCCATTTATTGAGATGTATTTGAACTAAATTTTCTTTGTTCGAGATGAGACCCCGTGCCTGCGGAGATAACTGTCACGTGACTCACGTCCAGTAATGTCATTGCCATACATTTTGAACTAAGCGTCAGCGTGAACGCCAACAGAAAAGTAATTTGTCTCAAGCAACAGAGCTACGCGGTTTTCGTCACTCAGAACAGTAGCGAAAGCCGAGTATATGCGGTAACCCTACTAAGGATAACCAGCTTTTTAACGTTCTCACTGCTGGGATATAGACCTCCTCTCTCTGTAAGGGTTTCGATCCACCACGCGGGCCCAGTGCGGGATGATAGATTTCACATGTCTTAGATTTTTTCGTTATAGGCCATGCTGGTTATCGTGACCACTAGGCCACTTCTGCTCTCAGGTGGTAATTCTACTGTTCAAACTAATCGGATGTCGATACCACTATGGGTAACAAAACTCACCTTCGGACGTAATTAACGCGGTGGAACCTGTTTCGCATAGCAAGCGTAAAGATTCCGTTTACCTGAGCACGCGGTCTCATCTCGAACAAAGAAAATTTAGTTCAAATATATTTTAATAGATGGCGTAATTAATATGCATCGATTTCTTATTGAAGTTTATGTAATATTAATATTTTGAATAAAATTAAGGTCAAAACTGTATTTTCTTATAAAAGAAACTGCTCTAATAAAATTGTAGAATAGTTGGCTTCTAATTCAAATTTAGATGATTATTGGAACGAATTCTTAGACATTCATATTTCTTGTACCAATAGATGGCGCTGTTTGAATTTTTAGAATTTATCCATTCGCTTCTTTAACATTTGTATAGTGACACATTTTGATACAGTATAACTGTTATGATGTATCAAAAACACCATAAAATAATTCCTCAATGTGTGAGAAAATATTGGTAAATATTGGTTTAAGTAAATTCATTCAACTTGCAAGCCGTCGCTGCTAACACCATCTAGCGAGGTGTAGAGGACGGGCGCGAACGAAGAACAAAAGTTGCTTGTGCCAGTCGAAAACCCGAATGAGACATCTTAGCTAGTATTATATTATCTGTGACCTGAGCGATATTATTTTCGCCCGTTTCACGTAAAAAACTATACAAATTACCCGGCGGGATACCGCACGAATCCGAGCGATCGCGGCCGCTCTGGGTAGCGAATACCGTGTAGCTCTGAACAGGTCTTGAAAAACTAGAAAGGCGGTGAATCGCATTAAGTATAGAGTTGGTATAATTGTACTACGAAAATTATAATAAACATATAGGTTTAACTAGAAGATTATTTAAGGCTGTGTATTCAAGATTTTATTTTTAAAACAAATCTTATAAGGGTATTTATTTTCTGCGTTTTTTATCTAGGTTCATTGGACCTAGTTATGCGAAAATATATCAATTCAAATCGAATCTCTCATTTGACAAAGTACCCATTCTAATGATTTTACTTGTTAATTTTAAATCGATTCGAAATAGAAGTTTCAAATCAAATCAAAATATTTATTTGCTAGAATAATTGTACTTATGGTGTTACAGTAAATTTGTTTCAGCATATCCTGCCATAACATGGCGTGCAACTATATTCACATTTTTGAAGTTATACTTCTTTTGGCGCGTTAGGGAAAAATGATGATAGTAAATTTTTACGATGCGCGCGCACACTGTCACAAAAAACCTACAGCCTGAAGTTAGCTAGAACCGACACCCTGAAGTTAGCTATGGTCTGTGGTTAATAAAGAATGGTTGCTTTCCTTTTGTAAACTTTGTGACAGTTTGGTTTTTTATCTTGTTACGCCAAAGAAGTAAGTATAACTTCTAACGTGCGTACATAAGTACACACACACTTTTTTTTTAGAATATGGTACTAAGGTGTTACACATTTCGGAAGTATGTTAGACTTAGTTCTACTTTTTATCAGATGGAAAAAACAACATTTCGAGTATTAGACTAAATTAACGTTTTGATATGTTTTTGCATAACTAGGACAAAGTTACAAAGAACAAACACACTCCTCGAAAAAATCGTGAAGTCACTTCCTGATCAATAAGTTCCGAAATGTTTGTGCTCGAAAAGATTCAATATTTTAGTATCCTTTAATGTTTGCTTGGTTGGACAGGGACATTTTTAATTTTGTAGTTTTTTTATTAATCAGTTCTTGAATAGAATTTGTTAAGTTTAGATGACACCTAAAAGTTCTCATTTTCTGTGACCTCGTGAGAACTTAAGATGTATCGCTGTCTGGTATACAATTTTGCCGTGGGCATGATTTATGCACCAGATGATTTATGGTCCGATGAAATGTACCAGAAGTAGACGCAGTTTGATGCTGATGTTAGGAATCGCTTAGACATCTAATTCAGTTGTATTTTGCTCGAACGGCCCTCTCCTAAAGTCATGTGCCAATGTGACGTTTTTAGAAAAAATACTACGACTTGTTTGTTACTAGTCGCACTATATTTACAACGAAACATCCCCCATTTCTGAATTAAGTATCTGAAGCTGATTTTGCGTCAAACTGTACTTAAGACTCAAAACCTGTCAAACTTAGGCATAAAAGTATAGGGTTGACACGTTCTTACCTAAGGACAGAATTCCCTGCCCGAGTCTGTGTTTCCTGATAGCTACAACTTGGGGATCAAGACTGAATAGGTTACTTCTAGGCAAGCGTGCTCCATCGTCGACCACATCATCGCTTACCATCAGGTGAGATAGTGGTCAAGCGCGAGCCTGTCATAGAAAAAAAAACTCAATTCTGAAATCGGTCCTTAGTCAATCTAGCATGCAGCTCCATCAGACAGGTTGGCTTAAGGTGGCAGCTCCAGGGTAGCCCGCGAAATTCAAATTTTCTTACGTTTTTAGGAATTTGCAGGTCAGTGTCAGGTTGTATCTAAGTCAAAATTTGATTCGCGAGCTTAGCAATTATGTGTCTATAGAACTATAATCATTAAAATTATCAATACAACTCTCTCAGTTAGAATTGATTCCAAATTTAACTGTTTCATGAAATCATGACATTTGGCATCAATTCTAACTGAGAGAGATGTTTTGATGATTTGAATGATTATAATTCTATAAATATATACTTGCTACGGCCGCGAATCAAATCTTGACCAAGATACAACCTGACACTGACCTGCAAATTCCAAAAACGTAACAGAATTTGAGTTTCTCGGGCTACCCTGGAACATTCACCTTAACATAAACGAAATGGTTGGAGACAGCCCGTCCAGTAAAATCTAAAAATCGTTGAAAATATATTAAATGTACAATGTGTACTGTTGTCTGTATGTAAATAATGTTTTTATTTGTATATCTGTGGTGTCTGTTTACTTTGTAAATATGAATAAAACGCTTATAAAATTAATGTGTTTTATTTATTTTTTTCAGAAATTAAGTTTTTATGACACAGTAGTTTTATGGTAGAATGCAATCCGCTTTAACATGAACCTACTGATATAGAATATAATAGAATATGAAAAATATATATTGAGATAGAATAGAATATAAAAAAAACATTTGTTAAACAAGCTTTTAAATTCATTCACACGTGTCTACAGCATGTAACAAAAACGCTGTCCGATCCAATAAAGGCGTATTCCTGGTTTAACATACGTACTAGAAAAAATTGTAAAAAAAAATTAACTCCTAAAAACCAAAAGTTATAGATTTTTTGTTTTTATAAAATATGCGAAATTTAACACTAAATATGGCAAATTTTCATAAGTTGACAACACTTCACCGGCCGGCGAAATCTTTTCATTTTTACCTAAGTATTTTTATTTCAAACGATACCTACCTACCGCCCTGCACTAGCCGCGCTGTAGGCACTTAGACATAAAACTGTAGGTGAACTTTGTCGAGCGCTCAGTGTTGCCTCTGATAAGTTTTTTTTTTTTTTATTAATTATTTTCATTGGGGAAAAATAATTATTTCGTATCCATTAAATGATTACGTATATGTGTACGCAGTACGATACCAAATAATACCCTTCAGGATCGGACAGGGTTTTTGTTACATGCTGTATACAGTTGAACGTTGAAGAAAGTTCCTCCAGATACTAAATGTCGATTCAGGTCTTGCTAATCATAAAAATCCATTGTCATCGGAACTAAGCCAGCTTGTAAAAAGTCGACCCGTCAGAGCGGGAGAAGTCATTGAATGATTTACCACCCCGACAAAAAAAGGGTAAGAGCAAGTGGTTTTTTTTTTGGGGTGGGTAATCATCCATTGACATCTCTCGCTCTGGGTGGAGTGGGAGGGCGTGTCAGACTCTTACTGACTAAAACAAAATCTTGTCAAGAGTGTCGAAAAAGTGCAACGTTCGAGTAAACTCGATTTCATTTAGTTACAAATAAATCCACCTAATTCAATTTCAATCGTGAGCTAGTGTAGCATTCAATAGTGCCAAATGACATTGACTCGATCTCAATTTCCAATTCCATTTGATTTCGAGTGTCAAGAGTAAGCCCAGGAGGCTTCCTTCCTTGCCTGAGTGCCCAGGGAAGCGGTAACTTTGTTACGAATTTATCCGCTACCACTAGGCATTTCCCAACTGTCTTGGGGTCGGCTTCCAATCTAACCGGATACAGCTGAATACCATTATTTTACATGGAGCGACTGCCTACCTGACCTCCACAACCCAGTTACTGGGTAATACGATACCCTTTGGTCAGACTTTCGGGCTTCTGACGACCCGTAACGACTGTCAAAGATCCACGACTGACAGCCAGAACCAACGGCTTAACGTGCTTTCCGAGGCACGGATAAGTCTCGGTATGTAAAGATGGTCACCCATCCATGCACCAACCACGGCAAGCGTAGCTTAACCTGATGGATCGATCCGTGCGGCTATTATTACTTTAGCCACAAGGTCCCCAAAACAACAATAAAAAAAAAGACAATTTGTATGGCTTTGGGTAAACAAGATGCTTATACTGTGAAAATTTGGAGACTGTAGCTCCAACCGTTTGGCTGTAATACCTGTGTGACAGACGACGGACGGACAAACAGACGGACACGTGAGTGACAACAATAGGGCTCCGGTTGGATCCTTCGATTTTGACCCGAACAAACAAACATTGCAAGTTAATTAGAAGCTTGTGAAAAGGATATTAATAAAACAAATCATATTTCGATCACTCAGTATAATCTCAAAAAACCTTCCACACAATCATGTAAAACTTCATTCGGTGGTTGACTACCGCATACCAGTACGAACAAACATTTCGAAACAGTCTGAACGGCTACGTATTACTTCTAGTAAATCTCTACTAAGACAAACATAAAAATCTTTATACTAACTTTTAATAAAATTTTCCTATAATTATAATAATATATATAATTTTGGACGGTTATTTCGTCCAAATATTTTTGTCGCTGACTGTACAGTAACCATAATGGGAAAAGTATTACTCATCTATACTAATATTATAAAGAGGTAACGTTTGTGAGGTTGTAGGGGATAATCTGTGGATCTATTGAACCGATTTTGAAAATTCTTTTACCAATAGAAAGCCACGTTATTTGTGAGTGTCATAGGTGTAATATCTTTGGAGGATATACTGGTGCCAATCAAAGTCCCAAGAATCGCAAATATGAATTTATTATAAAAAAGATGTTACAAGGATGATGGTTTCAAGGCAAGTGAAGTATGACTATAGTTTGTTTTAAAGGAAAGCTACGCCTGCTTGTATTAAAAACTCATAGGAGGCATCGTGTGATTGCCTTTACTTTTATTGCAGGCGTCAAGGCCTGAACATCCCCTGCCTGTTGCCTCCTATGAGTTTTTAATACAAGCAGGCGTAGCTTTCCTTTAAAAATAACAATAGTCATACTTCATATTTGCGAGAGAAAAAAAAGATGTTACAAGGATGATGGTTTCAAGGCAAGTGAAGTATGACTATAGTTTATACATTATATAAAGTCTATACATTTTTGAAATCCACGCGGACGAAGACGCGGGCGAGGTGCTAGTAGAATCATAGAGCCGTCCGAACGTTTGGTTAACACAAAAAAACACGATGGCTCTCGAATATACCCGACAGTGTAGAGAGTTCTTTTCGGTGAAGTTGGACCAAATTATAGCGTCAACGCGCGGTCCGCCCTTTGGTCACTGTATAAGTCAGTGGTATTACTAAAGACGTATTCTGTAGCAAATTATCAAACAAGGTTTAATTATGTTTAACACTGTACAACATGTAACAAAAACCCTGTCCGATCCAATAAAGGCGTATGTATGGTTTAACAAAAGTACTAGAAAAAGTTGTAAAAAAATTAACTCATAAAAACCATACGTTATAGAATTTTTAATTTTTATAAAATATGCGAAATTTAACACTAAATATGGAAAATTTTCATAAGTTGACAACACTCCACCGGCCGGCGAAATCTTTGTGTGTGTGTGTGGTGTTGCCTTTGATAAGTTTTTCTTTTATTTTTAAATTAATTATTTTCATTGGGGAAAAATAATTATCTCGTATCCATTAAATGATTACGTATATGTGTACGCAGTACGATACCAAGTAATACCCTTCAGGATCGGACAGGGTTTTTGTTACATGCTGTATACCTACTAAGTACCCTAGTTTTAAATATAAATAAAAAATCTCAACATTCAATTTTTCGACTTTATCTTAGGACGGATTTGAATCACAAAGTAGCCTAAAATTACATTTAGCTAATCTCCAATCATTACAAAATTATTACCTAGTACTTAATTAGAAATTATTATTTATAAAGTTGTTTCTGAACAGCTTCAGAAACTAGTACTCCTAGATCAGTGCTATTCATAATGTCTATAGTTTATACTAACCCTATTCCATACGATTTGAGCAAAAGTACCAACGATATGTTTTCAGCTTAGCTCTTCAATAAGTCATACAATATTATAAATATTCATTGAAATATATAGAAAGACCATAATCGTATACGGTCTTTTTCATAAAATAATTTTGAATAACTTTTACAATGGAACCAAGTCTGACATAACCCAAAAATATTAACTGTTCCTATTTTGTGAGCATTTTCATTTTGAATACCTTTTACAAGCATTTTTTTTGCGAAAATGTAACTAAATTCCGTCTAAAATTACATAAATTAAGCTGAAAATTATATTGCATTACAAAATTGCTTATATTAATATAATAAAATATTAATCTACATTTTAGATGCAGACTAATACAAAATGTTTAATTAAAGCTTAAAACATCTCAGACCAGTCAGTTCGTAAGCGAGAACACGGCTTTGAGTACAAAATATGCCAAGTTTAGCACTAGAACTATTGTCACAGCCTTTAACGCCTGGTGTAAGTAGTACAACCTGAAATAAAATAAAAAAATCTCAAAATCGGTTCTTAGACAACGAAGTTATGGCTGTACAAGTAGGTACAATATTCATGAAAAATATCTAAGTATACAGACGAATACAGTAGGTATACAGTCGGTTAGCAAATAATATTTTAATTATACCCAGGTAGTGCGCCAGCAATTTAGTTTCCAAGAATGTAAACAATTGTGTTTTTGGAAAATGAGTGTAATGAACAAGTTTTCACTATGCACGTGCTACAACTTCAAACATTACTATGAGTTTTTCATTAGTAGGCAAGTCATTCTGAAATGAACTTAATTTATATCAGTGTTAAGTTGATAAAATCAAAATCAAAAGTCATTTATTCAAACTAGGCTGAGAACCAGCACTTTTTGAACGTCAAAGTTCTACATAAAGACAGTTCCCCAAAAAACGCCCGCCCGTCACCACTTCCTAGTGTTTTAGCTGTGAAGAAGAAGTGGCCAACAAACTCCCCAGCAACACATCTGTCTGTTAAGTTTTAAGAACTTGAATCTATATAATTCTAAGCAACAATCTTAACATTATGTAAAACAGAAAAATAAATATATGTCGTCTAAAATATAATCATAAAATTAAATAATCCGCCACTTGCCAGCTAGCACACTCAATCATGCCATTAAAAACAAACTCAAGCATAAACACTAAACCAAATTAAAGAAGCCTCCATACATAACTGGTGTGCCTGCTTACAAGAACAAAGATTGAAACTATCAAAGGGCTGTGATTCGAAGCCACAAGTGATGAACTAGGGCCATCACACTAAATTTGGTAGACAATTATTATATGAACTCATATAATCTGTTATAACCATAAGCTAAATATGGAGAAAGAACATCAAGTGTAACATTGTCTTGCGTTCAACACAGCGACCAACTATTATTATCTTCTAAGTAGTCGTTGATGGAATAGTATGCTTTCGAACAGAGACTAGATTTAACTTTAGTTTTAAATGCATTAAAAGGCAAGTCAAGAAAATAACGGGTAGCTTATTGTAAAATTCGATACCGAGACCCTCAAACGAACCATGAACCCTACGAAGACGGTGGGAAGGAACATGAAGTTTATACTTATTTCTGGTGTTAAAATTGTGGATATCACTGGTCTTTTTGTACAAATGTATATTGAATCTACTTACTTGTTCCACTTTTTCCTAGCTTCAGGTAACGTGGAAAGGTCATCTTTGATGAGGTACACTCTGAGACCTGAATATATGAATAAGAATGTGAACTCTGAGGCGATGGACATTAGGGAGTGATTTTGATTTCTCTTCCAAAATGAGGGAAAAGGGATGTACTGGGTGGGCCAAAAGAAATCACCCTATTGGAAGATGCTCTCATTTTTGCAAATATCCGCCAATGTCAAATCTGTTTTGACATTTGTGGACCAGACAGATGCAGAATACAAGTGAACAAACCATGGAGCGATACACTCCCCAAGAACGCGGAATAATCGTGTATATTTTTTTGGGTAACAATTCGTCTGTGGTGTTGGCGCAGCGTGAATTCCGTCGCCGATTCCCCGGCCGTCCGACACTGACTGCGCAAACACTGCGCCGTCTGGCCACCAACCTTGAAGAGTATGGGACCACACGAGACGTTGCTAAGAGTGGCCGGCCCCGGAGCGCCCGTTCTGCCGAGAATATCGCCGCTGTTGCCGGAAACATCGACCAGACGCCATGCCACGCAATTAGCCATCAGCCGGACGTCCCTAAGGCGAATTTTGGTCAAAGACCTGCGCATGTTCCCGTACAAAGTCCAGTCCATGCATCAACTGCTGCCTGCCGACCGCGAAACGCGCGTGGACGATTTTTCGACCAAAATCATAATGAGCGATGAGGCTCATTTCCACCTCAGCGGGTACGTGAACAAGCAAAACTATCGCTTCTGGGGCATCGGAAATCCACGAGTGTTGCACGAGGAGCCATTACACCCGCTCAAATTGACTGCATGGTGCGCTGTTCACGCTGGAGGAGTCATCGGGCCATTTTTTTTCGAGAATGCCGTTATCAAACGACTACAGTGGACGGTGCGCGCTATAGGGCCATTTTGACCGAGTTTTTTCTGCCGCAATTGGACGAATTAGGACTGAGGGACATGTGGTTCCAACAGGACGGAGCAACGGCACACACTGCGCGAGCCACAACCGATATTCTGAAGGCAGCATGCCCGGGTCGCCTCATCTCTCGTTTAGGCGATTTTCACTGGCCCGCAAGATCGCCCGATTTAAGCGTTCCAGACTTTTTTTATGGGGTTTTTTGAAGTCCTGTGTTAACGTGAAGAAGCCCAAGACTCTGGGAGCCCTCAAGGACAACATTCGTCACGAGTGCGAGAATCTGTCGCCCGAAGTTCTCGCCGAAGTGATGAAAAATGCCATAAAACGAGCCCGTATGGCAATCAATTGTGACGGCGCCCATTAATCTTCTCGACTTGACCAATAAAATTCTAAAGGTTCAAATAAACATAATCAGAAAACAGAATCGAAGTTTTTCATTTAGAAAAAAAAAGAGAGCCAAACAACATCGGATGACTTCTTTTGGCCCACCTTACACGTACATGCGTGAATGCGTGTGATCTAGGTTTGCACACAGGTGTGTCTTTATTCCTTTACTATCTTCTGCGTAGTTGGATAGTTTCCCTTGAGTTTAATCGGGAAATTCGTGCAGAGCACAGATAATAAAATACTATTCAGGGGAAGATTTTTTTAACGCAACTATTTCATAGTTTCAGAGAGGTAACACCACTTGGCCACGGTTTTTATCCAAATACTCACCAATTAAGAAAGTTTCACACATGTACTCCCAAGACATCTCCCCGATGCTGAAGGGGAACACGACCCGGTCTGCTGCCGACAGCGAGCTCCACATGTTCCTCACGTTCGTGTCCGAGAACTTCCAGTCTTGAGTCGAGAAGTAGAATAAAATGTTGGCTAGCTTCATCACTTTGGAGTACAGTTTCAGCATTCTGAAATTACAAAAACATTTTCCAAAAAAAAACAACCGACTTCCAAAAAAAAAAATACACTAAAAATTTAAAAATAACTTTAATTTCGGAAGTCGGTGTTTATATTTTTTATTTGTTCCATATTTGACACCGACTTCCGAAATTAAAGTTATTCTTAAATTTTTAGTGTATTTTTTTTTGGAAGTCGGTTGTTTTTTTTTTTGTATAAAAGTTTTTTTATTTTTCGCTTTTTAGTTGTTATACCCCAGAACTAAAAACCCCAATAAAATGGAACGTGGAATTTAAACATTTGGAGAACACAAAAACGTCATCAAGATACTCGTACCACTTTAGAGCGAAGAGAGATTTTTTATTTATTTTTTTTTTTATTTTGGGAAACAAACAGATACAATATCATAAGAAAAAAATACTTAATCCAAAAGAGTTTCCACACATTATAAATACAATTTCGAAAGTTACGACGGACGCTATCAAAAAAAGAATATAATTATACCCAAATGAATCAAAGATGCTTTAAACATACGATATCGAGGGCTGTAGGTACTGGCTACTCAGCAAAAACATCAAAACTGTGTCTAGACAATAAACCATTACGTCACTAATAAACTAAGTTTCGGTTAAGGGTGTTATTACACCAATCGATCGATCATCGATCGACCATCGACCGGTTTCCGTCGATCAGCCAAAGCTATTCACGGATACCGGTCGATCTAGGATCGATAGATTGGTGTAATAATAACACCCTAAGGAACAGCCGCACGGTGCATTCGAGCAAGGTTAAGTAGCGCTTGCTGCAGTTTCGGTCAGTCCATGACCCCTCTGTGTCTCAAAAACCACATAAATACAAATACTTATAAACCTTCGGGTACGTGTAAGTGTCCGATATTCAGCACGGGTAGACAGGCTCGTTAGGGCCATCTAGTGAAAGTTGTCGGCATTATTATTATAAAAAAAGTTAGTTCTTTTGAAAAATACACAGTAGGTACGAATTTTTACCAGTTCTCAAGGATCTAAAGGTAGAACTGAACATGTATTACCTTATATATATTATTGTAGTCTTTGCCATGTACATTTGTAAGCTTATTGAAAGGTTACAGACCTCTCTGTGAGAGGGATTAGTCGTACCTAAGCCACCACGCAGGCACAGTCCGGGTGGGTAAAGGTCGCAGCACACATATCAACTCGGAAAGGGATCGTCGCCGTATCAACTCGAGCCGTGCAGTATTCTTTGTATGAAACTCCCTACTGCAACGCACACTAATCGGAATTGTAACGTAATCGCCTCGCTTCGGAACAAGCTCACGAACCGGTGCGGTGCGTGGTTAACTTGCGGTACCTAGGTACCCACGCTTACGGCTTGTCGTCCCCGCGCTTACGGCTCGTCGTCCCCGCGCTTACGTCTCTCCGTGCCCTCTCAGTCTCACCCCTCCCGCGGCTTGCCTGCCAGCACACTACTGGTGCCAAACGTGGTGTCATGTCAACTCATGTCATTCACAAGGCAACTTCCAGTCATATTGCGCGCGTGTTTTATTGAATTTGTAGGTTAGATTTCAAACAAACAAACTAACGAAACAGGTTCAAACTGTGTTCCAGCCAGATCAACCAGCGGTCGGTGAGCTGTAAGCGCGGCGTCGCCTAGCCGTAGCCGAGTTGACGTACCGGAGCTGCTGATCTGCTTTGGTTACGTGCTTACGTTAGGTTGACGCCTGTTTGACAACTTTTCCGAGTTGATATGTGTGCTGTAACCTTAAGTCACATTATGTACCTTAACCTAGGTTAATAAATTTATTTTCTTTCTTTCTTCTTTCTTTCTTTCACATAATATGTCTTAGCTCCTTCGTGGTGAGAGCAGTGGTTAAATAATTTACAACTCGTAAGTCTCGCAACTTTCCACTGGGCCACTGATGCTGTCTTATGTTTAGATGCTACGTATGAACAGGTATGAAGTAACAATGTAGTAACTTACGCGCGTCTTTTCCCCGTGAGTGCGCAGTACGCGTCGACGAAAAGCGCGGGCAGGTAGTGCAGGAAGAAGTTATAGAACAAGAACATGTAGTAGTTGTTCGTCGGGTTCAGACCGTAGTACCTGAAAACAACGGAGTAAGGTAAGACATGGAATAAAAAATAATAATATGTACTTAGGTAGACAATTTTTGAGGCATAACATCCTGAAATACCAGTCATGTCTGTCTTAGGACGGATAGCCGTTGCAGCAGACGACCAGAGCAGACGAGTTCTCGGTATCAAATGTAATGTAGGACGTTCTCCAGAGGCTAGAATGGCTAATAAGGCAGCTGGGACAGACTGGATGCAAAAGGCGAAGCACCGGGTACTGGCGCGACATCATCATTTCAGCCGAAAGACGTCCACTCCTGGACATAGGCCTCCCCAAGGATGTATGGTCCCCTTTGTGGAAGGCCTTTGTCCAACGCTGTTTTCCGGTACGCGTTCCCGACTCAAAAAGTTTTTGGCCCCGTAGAGCATCTTTTTAGCGAGCAAAATGCCCACTGCCACTTCAGTTTGGCGATTCTTTGGGCTATGTCGGTAACTATGGTTCTCTTGAAGCCTATGACTAGAGAGTACAGGCCTATGGCTAGCAGTAAACTGCAATAGCCTGAGTTAATTAATAATCTCAAATGAATGAAGGAAAATACCTAGGTACGGTCTTAGCGAATGGGATAAATTACTCAAAATGAGGTACATACCAAACTGCCTTTGTGGTGGGTTTATCGATGCCGTACTTCTGGTTTCGCTCAATGAAGTCCCCCCACGTGATAGGGTTCTGTGCTCCCGAGACGTAGTTGTAGATCGGAATGTCCGATGTTTGGCTGAAAAAGTTAGAAAATTAGTTTCAACAAATACTAAAATTGCGGTTTGAAATATTCAGAGTGGAAAAAAGATTTCAAAACCATAAAAAAATTATTTACCTATATGTAAAATTTTATAAATAGTTTTTTTTTTACCCTCTTACAGTGAAGAGGCCTGTGCCCAAGCAATGGAGACATTAAAAAGGCTGAGGATGATGATCACAAAAGATGGCTAATCCAATCTTTGTCATTTAAGACTTATTTCAATATTTTGATGCAAAAAGGCTGGAAATCAGCACTTTTGAAGGTTGAAAATTAATTTTTTTTTAAATCTTTATGACTTACTTTTCCTTATAATTCTTGGCAGTGAACCAGGCGGACGCGAGGATGGCGTTGACGCACAGATCCACCGGAACCATGTCCGCCACCTTCTCTTGGTCCATGTACATGGTGCGCAGAACCTGCGGGAATAAAGCTTTTTAGTAACTTCTAAAAGTTGTCATGAATTGTAGTATAGGACACCTAGCGTCACCTACTATGAAATATCGAAAAATAACTGCTTCACAGCTTTTAATCTTGGTGAAATTGCTTGGTATGGAAATGGTATTTTTTTTTACAAACACTATTTTAGATTTTCTTGCTTTGCTCATCACAACCACAATAGCTAGTGAAAGAGACAAAATATTACAGTAACTAACTACTTAATTATGTACCTACTGTCTTAGAACTTTGCCGTTCAAAAAGTGCTGGCTCTCAGCCTAGTATGAATAAAATGACTTTTGATTTTGATCTATGCCAGTGTTCGAATTTCTTACCCCGGTACCAATGCCGACAACAAGCCCTGTTGGTCCGTACACGCTGTCAGTCCAGCCCCTTACTGGCTCTTCATAAGTGGATACAACTGCAAATAACATTTTAAAATTAGGTGAATTTCTAACAATCTTATTTTTTAGGGTTCCGTACCCAAAGAGTAAAACGGGACCCTATTACTAAGACTCCGCTGTCCGTCCGTCTGTCTGTCTGTCTGTCCGTCTGTCACCAGGCTGTATCTCATGAACCGTGATAGTTGAAATTTTCACAGATGATGTATTTACTGTTGCCGCTATAACAACAGATACTATAAAACAGAATAAAATAAATATTTAAGGGAGCTCCCATACAACAAACGTGATTTTTTTGGCGTTTTTATATTTCTGCTTGGTCGGTTTTTTTTTTCATTGATGTCCAGATTGTCCATCTCTATTAATCGTCATTTTACTTAAAGAAAGACAGAAGAAAATAAAATACATTTATTGGCCACAGTTAGAGGCACATAACAAAAACGAAATGAAAATAAAAAACTGTGGCTTTGAGAACAAAAGAAAAAAATAAAATAAAAAAGTAACAAAACCGGACCCCTTTTCAGCAAAATCACTCAATAGGGTATTACACCCATTTTAGAAAAGTGTCTCAATTAGATTCTATAGTGCTAATAAACCTCTAAAAAAACAACATTTTTATTCAATCAATAAGTGCCATAAAAATGCATTTAAATTTTACATTTTCAAATTTCGCGCGTAATTTGACGAACACGCAGTGGACTCCATATTGCTCTGTGGTCATGACCTCAGTTGGCTATGTAAACAAAAGTACAAAGCATAGATCCGCTGATCAGTTGACAGTTGACACTTTATTGTTTACATATAGCCGTATGACGTATAACATGGCGGCTACTATTCCATGGTGTTAAAAAAAAAACAGATTAAAAACTGAAAACCCACGCGTGTTCCTTCAGTTGCCCTTTGCGTTCTAGGATCGCGGAGACTCTTTCGAACACTCCCGCGACCCTGGCAGGCATCGGCCCTAGCAGGCCCAATTAAGGCGCTTTTATACGACTTTTAATGATTTTTAATTGAACATCACGTCTAAACGCCTCGTCTTCTTTCTTTGAAAAAAAATATATGTTACTCTAGACAATTTCCGTCGCAATTTGATCTGAGAATATTTGAAATTATATTTTTATAACACAGTGTAATTAATTTGTAAAGTTATGTCTAACGCGGATAAAAAATTGAGAATCACGCAAAAACTAAGGCGTATTTTTATGAAACCTTCCATTTTTTAGATCATTTAATAATTCATAATTTAGTCTAAGTGTTTTAGTTTAATACCTGTTGTTTTATGTGTTATAAATTAATAATGCGTCTAATTTCGGACAGCGCTTTTTGATGGGCGAGTCCCATTACTGGATGGACGTACGACGCGTCACGTGAGCTCAGCACAGAACACGCAAGCTAACCACTCAAGGTAGATAATAGTGCCTTAATTACTGCTGACATCTCTTTGTGGCGCGCGTGGAACACACCGCGCCGTCGACCCAGGCATGATCCTTAGGGTCAACTCACACCAAAAGAGCGTCGAAGCGCAGCGCAGTTTCAGTGTCATATGAATTTTAGCTTTATTTTCATTACTGCAATACTTATTATCGCATGAGAAATAGACTTCGCCGGAATTCCCGCGGCGCCGCGGGCATCCGCGCGACGTTCGAGTTTCTCATGCGATAATAAGTATTGCAGTAATGAAAATAAAGCTAAAATTCATATGACACTGAAACTGCGCTGCGCTTCGACGCTCTTTTGGTGTGAGTTGACCCTTATCGGACGGCGAGCTACCCATTGCTCGCCGTCCGCAAGGCTTCGGCTGCTGGTGGTGAGTTTAAATTACCTATGGAAGGCCTGACGATGCTTATGGGCAGTCCTTCGCCGTATTTCCTGACAGCCTCTTCTGCTATTGCCTTTGTGAAGCAATAAGTATTAGGACGCTGTCCTAGAAGCCTGTAAAATAAAGAAATTACTTATTGTCAACACAGTCGAAAACAATTTCTCGTCTAACATTCAGAAAGGGTCACTTTTGATAAAAATTAATAAGCATGAACAACTTTTACTGTGAAAGCAACATTGAAATATTGAAAACAGAATAGTGTTTTCGTTTTGATCGGGAAGGCGTTATTTTTGTACGGAACAAAAGATTTATCCATATATTAGTGGTTTCAGTTTTGCGCTAGGTAGGTACTCACGTTGGCAAGATGCTTTCAATAAGTTTCTCATCGACTTCAGTTAAGGCTTCCAAAGCTTCAACAGACATCGGTGGCTCGTAGAACCTGGAGTTAAAGTGATATTTTTTTTAGTTAACATTGATTTTAACACCATCATTCGTTTTGGGTTTGCAAATAAATGATTGAATTTGAGTCAGAGTGAGTGAACAAAGATGGTTTAGGTTGACGACGTAAATTCTTTAATCCAATATTAATCCAACTTACTTTTCTTCAATATTTTTAACATGAGTGTTAGAAAAGGCGGTCGACACATGAGTGACGGCCTTCAAGTTTCTGCACTCCTTAGCAAGCTTGAGCACCTCCTTGGTTCCCTTGACGTTTATGGCCACTGATACAGACAGCTTCTCGTCGAACTTCACCGTGGCCGCCGCGTTGATGATTACTGTTACCTGTAACGACATCTAGTGTTGAGATTTGCAACTATTTGGTAAGTGACATCTAGTGCTGAGAGTTGGAACTATTCGGTAAGTGACATCTAGTGTTGGTAACTATAATTATGATTTTGACATCTTACATAAATATATTTCCCGAAGATCTATGCGTAGCTTTAACTGTATTACAGCCACAATTCACCAGTAACTTTAGGTAAGCCCCATGTATATAAAAGAGGCAAGCCTATTGTTATGAACCGGGCACAAAAAACCATGCTCTGGACTCAGAACCCAGAACGAACCCAGATGGCCGAAGCCTGCAAAAAAAAAGGCGTCGTGGATAAATTCGAAACAGAGTTACCGCGCCTCTGGGCACTCAGGCAGGGAAGGAACAGGGGAGGGTTTTAGTCAGTAATAGTCTGACTCGCTCCACCCAGAGCGGGAGAAGTCATAGGATAATTGCCCACCCCACAAAAAAAAAGGACCAATTTTCAGGTTTCAATTTAACTCAACTTGAGTTAAATTGAAACCTGAAAATTGGTCCATGATCATTGTGTCATACTAAAAAAAAAAATGTGTTATTTACTCTGTACGTCCGTGTTTGGGTCATAGAAATTCAAGTGTGTAAGTACCTACCAAATTTCAATTGAATCGGCTTAATATATTCGTAGCAAATGGGCTGTGACAGATGGACAGACAGACTCTACATTTATAGAGGTTCCGATTTTACATTCGAATGTTCGGAACCCTGAAAACATTCATATTTATCGACTGACCTTGCTCGTAAGTATCTTCCTATCTTCATCACTGATGCCTAACCCCGGCAGTTCCATATCTCCGAGGACCGGCACCACCTTGTGTATGCCCTTCGGATTCTCTTCATGAGCTCTTTGGAACAACTGAAAAATGTAACAAAACGTCAACAAAAAAACATCGTGAGGAAACTAAAATAATAATGCATTGCCGACTGTACACGCTCGTCTCGTTCGCGTCGCGTGGCTCTCGTCGCGTAGAGGCTCGACACGAGAACCACTGAGAGACGCGACGAGGGCACCACCTACTTGTACTCCGCCTGTCTCGTGGTGTCCCGACGAGCGTGTACAGCCGGCATATCTTATAAGAGGGAACAGGGCCTGCGAAGAATTCACAAAATAGGTATTTGAAAAAACTATTGCCGTCGTGCTGCCTCAAGCCTGCCCCTGTAGAGTGCGATAGGGACAGCTGCAGCTCAGACCGATTTTATCACAAAATTTTCGACCTTTCGAATTCCCCTTTTTTCTCCTTGAAAACTGAGCCGATTCAATTATTTTTGGCACCAAACTTTTAAGAAAGAGTATGTTAAAACTTTTCGAATTTGTCTGGTAGTCCTCTAAGTCGGCGGTAAAAATAAGGCCATTTTTATGTGACTCAGGCTGGTTGGAAAAATCTTCAAAATAGCTGGCATTTAACTCGGTCTTTAGGGCACTTTATGTGACGGTTAAACACCCTTATTTCAGAATTTGTGACGCTACAGAATCTTAGATAATCGATCGAAAACGTGTCCAGCCAGCTTGAAAAAACACTTTTCGCTGGTCTCTCAATCTCGGCCAGATCCTATAATTATGTAAAAAATATGATCACCTCACAATATTAATGGATGTTTGTATGGTATGTGTCTACAGCAGACCTTGCCTTTGTGAAAAAAAAAAAGATTGATCTAGAGGCATTATTCTGGAAGAAAAAACAGGTATGGAGAATCGCAGCCCCTGTTCCTAAAATTCAAAGACATGTGTGACACCAACCCGCACTGAACCCGCGTGTTTGATCACGGTCCACTCCCTCCCACAGAGACAAGGCGTGAGTCCTAGCAGTGGGAACAGTATAAACATATTGTTTCAATATAAACAGGTACTTACGAATTCATCTAACATTTCATGGAGACGCACCCTCGGGTCTTTGCCTTTCTTGTTCCTCACCAACACGTAAATTGTGTTGATATCTCCACAAGCACGGAGTAGCTTTTCAATGAGGACTAAAATTAAACGTAAATAAGTTAACTTCATGTTTTAAAAAAATGTTTTTCTGTAATTCTACAGAGAATTACAGAAAAAGTCAACATAGGCTTTAGGTGTGTGCTGTTTTCTTGCTATACCTAGGTAGATACTAATAGAGCCCCTAGGCTTGGGGATTTGTGGCATTCGTTTTCCAGCGAGAGGTGTTTCAAATGTAAATCTGGACGTTTGCAGTGTACCTTGTAAGAAGAATAACTTGTAAGTATATTTTTCTAACACAAACGTCCGCCCTCTTCGGAGGGCTTTTCTAGAGGCCCTCGTTAAACAAAATATCATCGAATTACTTTTTAAACTAATTCTGCAATAAATTTCAAATTATAAATGATAAGCAGTTTGGATTCCAAAAGAACAAATTCACATCGTTGGCTATTTTCTCTCATAACAAGCTGTACTTTCAAATATTAATAATAATTACATGACTACTGGTCTTTTTTTATCTATCGAAAGCCTTCAATTTAGTGTCACACGATATACTGCTGCAGAAGCTGGAAGCTATTGGGATTAGAGGACCAATACTCCAGTGGCTATCGTCCTATTTAAGTAATAGAAAACAACGTGTCGTCATTAATAAAAAAATGAAATAATATCCTACTTATCGGAACGTAAACATAATAAATATGGCGTTCCACAAGGAAGCGTATTGGGCCCAATATTATTCCTCATTTATACAAATGACATCATAAAAATAACTAATCATACATGCATAAAATTTGCCGACGATATATCTATTATAGTGACATCTGATAAAAAAAAACATAAAACTAGTCTAGATCATGAGCTTGACATTAATAATACAATTGACAAATTACTGCATTGGCTTGACATTCACAATTTAAAGATTAATTTAGATAAATCCGTATACATTCAATTTAATCAATCAAATAATCATAACTCAACATAAAAAAAATCAAGGAAGTGACGCATACAAAATTTTTGGATGTAATAATAGATAAAGATATTAACTGGAAAGGTCACGTAGACAATGTTAGCACTAAAATCAATAAATTTTATACGCACTTAAAAAAGTCAAAAATGTGAGTAAGATATAAACTGCTGTAACATCATATGTCGAATCGGTACTACGTTATGGGCTTGTAATGTGGGGTAATAGCACTGACTTCCATAAAGCATTCATCGCTCAAAAAAAGTGCATGAGATCAATTTGTGGACTTAAACCTGACGACTCATGTCAGCCAATATCTAGGAAACTTGGTTTGTTACCGATACCGTCACTTTACAATTACGAAATATGTATGTTTGTTATTAAAAATAAATAATTATTTAGGACTGCAAGTGAAGTGAATCCTCGGAACAGACGAGATCCCTATAAATTAGTGTTGAACGATTTGCCTAGACTACCTAAATACAATAATAACTGCCTAGCAATGTGTGTGCGCATTTATAATAAAATACCAAGGTCTAAAATATTAAATTATTTTAAAATATTAAATACCACATTATTTAAAATCAAAATTCTATAAATGGTTACTTGAACATAGTTTTTATAGCTTAAAAGAATTTATAGAGAAAAAAATTCGATGTTCTTACTAAATTATTGTTGATGCCTCCTTACCTATTTCCGTAAATTTAAAATTTTTCATGCTTGGTCTTATCCTAGCTAAACATGTTTGTGCTATATAAATTTGTTAACACCTTTGTATACCTACCATGTTTTACGCAAATAAATATTTAATTATTATTGAATTATTATCTATATTTGAATCACTTTTTAAAAGTTCAATTCAATTCAATTTTTTTTTATATTTTTTGACATGAATACTTGTGTTGTAGGTATTATATTTTTTTTTATTAACATTTTATTATTACTATTTTGTTTATTTACTTTGTAAAGTATTATATATAATTTTTTTTTGATTACTTAATTATTGTAAATGTGAGGACTATGTAGGTTATTATTATTATTTTTCTCTTGCTTTTTACAGTAATTTTTAACGTTGTTTGACAGTTTGAGTAGGTACTTTTGCGGCCTACCCAAATGTCCTTTCTTTGGTATTGTTCGTCAAGTCATTGAGCTGCTTAGTGGTTTTAAGTTGAGATATTCGACTACTGACAAATGCTTGCACTGAATGGATGGGTCCACTCAAATATGTGTGTTTCTGTCTTCAAAAGACCATTACAGACACTAAGCTGCATGGTCCTCATATAGCATAATGCGAATGCGAAAACTATGTATATCGTTATATTCATGTTGATTTTATGATTGTCTGGCAGTTTGAATATTTTGCGGCCTACCAAAATGTCCTTTGGTATTGTTCGTCGGATCGTTGAGCTCCTCAATGTTCTGAGTTGAGCTTCACGATAACTGACAAATGCTTGCACTGTCTGGACAGGTCCACTCGAATTTGCGTATTGCTTTCCTCAAAAGCTCATCCCAGACATAAACGTACATGGTTCTCATATGATTTGACAAGTAAATATTGTATGGATTTGAACACTTTAAAAGAGACTTTGACCTCTGAGTTTGTTTCGGTGTTTCTTCTCAGGGTAGTCAGCTAGGAAACACCGGCCTCATCTAGCTTAAACTGACAAAAAAAAATGTTGACGTGTGAAAGTGTTGTTAAAACCTACTTACAAAAATGAAATCATTTATCAATAATCTAACGGTCGGAAAATATACTTACACTAAATATATAGTTGAGAAGGTTGTCATCGTAACTGAACCAACATGTAAAAATTCACTCCGTAGGATAAGAGGAAGTGATTCTTATTTATCTTGCAAGATTTGACCCGAACATACAAACATTGCAAGTTAAATAAAAGCGTGTAAACTTAGACTATGAAAGGTTATAGAAGGAGTGTCAAAATCCAGCAATCTAAACCAGTATGAGAAGCCGGCTTGTATCTGTACACGCGAAATAAGCTCACATAGACAAAATGAGAAGCCGATATGTCATCGTTACGTGCGTCAAGGTCACTCACACATAACGATTCTGCTTCATTTAATGTCCAATGACGTTCCGTCTATACACAATATGTAACAAAACCCTGTTGTTCCTTTTAAGGATGTGTAGGTACATTTACCTACAAGCCCAACATAGATGAAATTATAATTAAAAAAAATTAAGCATTGG